>VXBB01005684.1:1018658-1050352 GCA_013399915.1 Illadopsis cleaveri | reverse complement strand
AAAAAAAAATGTATTAAAAAGTCTGGAAAAAAAAAAAAAAAAAAAAAAAAAAAAAAAAAAAGGTGGAAAAAGAAAGAAAAGAAAAGCAATTGGCACATCTGCATTCCGTTCCCATGGCGACACAAAGCACCGTGCTCTCCGCCGAGCCTCCCCGGCACGTTTTCCCAGCTGGCGTGGGGCGAGCGCCCCTGGCTGGGACCGGGGTCCCCCGGGCCCCCCGGCACCCTGGGGGAGGCTGGGAGCATCGCCACCAGCCCCTCGCCCGGCGCCGGCCGCTCGCATCCCGCAGGGATGATCCCCGCGCTGTCGCCAACTCACACGGGTCGTGACAGCTCCGGGAAGGCTGCAGAGAGAAGCCTTCCTGTGGCAGGGGTTGCGAGTGGGCTGTTAGCTGCCTCTCTGCCCCCCCCAGGAGATGCTGCGGGAGGTGAGGAGGGCTGGGAAAAGGCGCTGCCGCGTTCCCGCTACTCGGCGAGCTGGAGCGCGGGTACCCTGCCCCGTCCTCTCCTCCGCAGCGGGCATCCCTTGCCGGGGGAGAGGGGAGCGCGATAGGGCCGAGCCGCCCGAGCCCAGCGGCGTGCGGGGGCGGCGAGAGGTGGGAGCCCCTCGCACCTCGCAGGCAGGTTTTCCACCTTCCCTTGCACGGGGTAATGGCGTCAGATGCCACGTAGGTCCGCAAAGCTAAATCTGCCTGTGCACCCTTCCAGGGCCAGCAAAGCACCGCCATAACCACAGTAAGGAAAAAGGATCTCAGCCTGAATTTGGCTATACCGGGAGAAAGAAAAGTTCTGAGGAGCTGTTATTATATATTCTAATGAGAAGTCATTGGAGAAATTAAAAAGGGCAGAGAAAGACGAAGACGCCAGCACTAATTCCGCAGGAAGCCTCCCAGGGAAAAGGCTGTGTGAGTGTGAACGCTGAAAAGCATGAAGGCCTGGAATTAGACTATCATTTAGAAAGCGTTACTAATCCGAAGTTACAGCAGTAATTCCATGATTTGCTGGGTCCCACACGCAGCGCCAGAATTAAAGATACGGATTTTCTAGAAATGTAACTCAACTGTGGCACCGAGTCTCGGCAAGATCCGAATGAATCATTCATTCCAAAGGCAGCGAAAGACATGTCATTAAGAACCAACCTCCTTCTCTCCAGCCCATCTGGAATATGTATACTCGATGCAATCCCAGAAATTGTGGAAGAGATCGGAGGTGGGGAGGAAGGAATGTAGTCCTTTCCCTCCTTTATTATGTTGGCTATTTTTAAGAAATAATTTTCCAATTATTTTCACAATATTGTGAGTGGCGCTCAATTCTTCTCCTATTTATTTTTTTCCCCCTTTCGTGCACTAGCCTCGAGTCAGGTGCAAACGGTTTCAGTGGAGATGCTTTAAAACTAGACTGAACAAAGCAGGAGGGAACCGAGCAAGGTGGTTGATGAATGCATTTATTCCGGAGTAATGATTTGATGGGGGATGGAGGAAAGAAACATTCAAATTCCTAATGAATGTAATTCAGGAGGAATCATTCAACCAGCATGTTAGAGAAAATCTGTTTGGTGGGAGTGTTCTGCACTGGCAGAACCCAGGAGGTATTTCTGTCCCTGGCTTTTGTAATTGCAAAAGGTGAAAATATAAAAAGAGGATCTGAGGAAAAAAATATACACACATATAATAAATGTCTTTGTGTGTGTATATATAAATACATATATATATATAATTTTATGAAATAAAATGGAAGTGTGGAAATCCGTGTCTACATGAGAACTCTTACAAAGGATTGATGCAAGCTTTTTCACCTTGCTATTCAATCAGCTGGTCAGAAACCACTCTTGACTTTTACTGGGTTTTTTTCTGCACAAAATCACCTCACCTGAGCTGATTTTTCAGATATTTTTTCAGGCCATGTACTTGGTACACTTACCCCAGAGCAGTTCCCCCAAAGGGGACTGAGACAGGGACTGAGCGATTTGGCCTTTAATGTCCAGGAGAGAGAAATTGCGGTTGCATTTTTTCTGGTGCTTTAATGCTTCATTTTTGCCCCCATTGTTGGCATGAGCCTATGGGTGTCTCGAGGAGATGTGAAGGCAGCACCCCCTCAATTAACAAGGGAGGTGGCAGTGAGTGATGGGGGACAGCGGTATGAGAATCCCCAGCTTATGCATGTGTGGGTGGGGGGTGAGGTGGTAGATGAAGCCCCCCAGCAAATCTCTGCTTGTGACATACCCGCTGCATCTAGAGACTCCCTGGCAGCCCACCAACAGGTCTCTGCTCTCTTTTTTTTTTAAGTGGCATATTGGAAGGGAGGTCCCCAAGGGTCTGTCGTTGGGCCAGGGATGGATTTTGGCTGGACACAGTTCCCTTTGTTGGCTTTGCTTTTTGCCCTGTAAGGGTAGCTGTTGGTTAGGATGGATCTTTGCCCCTGCGTAGGCAAAACCCAGAAGAGAAGCCGTCTTTTTTGGGCGTGCTGAGATGAGAGTCCATGTCCTGGCATTCCTGGTTCCTTCTCTTCTCAGTGGGACTCTCCTGGTGGAGCAATAGGATGCAGCGTAGGCCAAACGTGGGTGAGGTTCCTGTAGCTGGGTTATGATGTCTTTGTTCTTCAGGCAGAGCTGGGGATGGGCAGAGGGAGACAGAAACAGAAGAATCAGCATGTGCCATTGGGGGATAAATGGAAAATACAGTTTGCGGGTTTTATCCCAGGGAAATGATTCTCTGGAGATCGCATGCTCCTGCTCATGATTTCCCACCTTTTCCTAAGACTTGTCTGCCATGTAGTGGGTTTTGCTTAGTGCATGAGATGAAGGGGGTTTATACCAAATACCTGGGGAAGCCAAACTCACCAGGGCTCGGGGTCAGGTGGAGAGGGGGCTGTTCAGGCCCTGCTGTTTGAAGGAGCTCCTCTGGAAGCCGGCTGTGTGAGCATGCACACTTGGTTATGGATGAAATCCCATCAATGGGCATTTTTGTGGAACTGCCTGGCAATGGCAAGTTGCACTCTTGAGGCTGGGCTCAGCCATTTCTTTTGTCTTTCTTGGCTCCCATGCCCTCCCTGCACCCTTGATGCAAATGGATGGTGCCTCCCTTTACCTGCTGCTGGCATTGTCCGTGCTGCTGGAGAAAGGGCAGAGCCCAGGAGCTTGGAGGGTCCATCCAACCTGTGGCCATGGATGAGGGCTGCTCATCCATCAGGGAGGGATACAGCTGGCTGCTGGAAACAGTTTCGTGTCTGGGTGGAGGGAAGGTGCTGATTTGGCATTTGCAGGTGCAAGCTCTGAGGTGCCTGGCACGTGGCGGTGCACACACACCGTTTGTGGTGTGGGTACCATGTGTCACCCTGACACTGCTGCTGCGACATCTCAGCCCCCCAGTCATCCTGAGTCTCTGGATGTCCCCAGGGGCCACCAACATGAGATGGACATGTGGCTGCCCACGCTCGCTTCCCCAACACATGGTACGGGTGTCGCCCTGTCCAGGTCAGGGATTTTGGTGTTTCTTGCCTACAAGCCTGGTCACCTTGGAAAGGTGTTTACCAGGACCCAAACTGGAAAAACATCATCTCAGGCTTCTCACCATCCCTTTGTCCCTCTGAGTGCACGTTTGTGACCAGAGCTTGCATATGAGGCTGGGCCATCACACTGCCCACAGCCGGGCTCCCGGTATCCGCAAAGAGTCAGGACGAGGTTCTGGCTTTCGTGTTTTCTAATATTTATTCAGGGGCTCAGGTTTGGTTAGGAGCGTTTGCCTTGAAAGCTGAGGAGTCGGGGTAAAAAAAAGAAAATGGGGGGAGCAAAAGAACACAATCTCCGGCAGTTAGTTGTCTCTTGGAAACTCAGCTTGCTGTTCCTATAGAGGCTTTCTCTTTTCCTTCACCCTGGTCTGGCCTTAAGTACCACTTTAAGCGGGCTTTGCTCATTCACATCCAGGCTCCTTAGAGCAATTGAGCCCGCGGGGGTTTGAAAAGAAGGGACAGTCCTTCAATGGCAGGACCTTGGGCCAGGCTAATTGGTTTTGGTTCAAGGGGATACTGGATTTGTGAAAAGCCCAAAGACATCTTTCCCACGCCAAATCCCGGCTCTTCAGAGGGGGAAGTGAGGGGTGCTAGGTGGAGAAGGAAGCTGAAAGAAAGATGGTTTAGTTGAGGAACCTTGTAAGGACCGGGACACCCAGCAGCTTCGGCAGGGATGGGTGCTGCCACGGGCAGTGCCCAGGGTGGCACAGCAGCAGGGCCACGGTGCCCTTCCTCCTCAGGGTAGGTGGACAGTGGTGGCTGGTTCCCAGTGGCATGCTGGCAGCAGTGGCCTGGTTTCATTAAAACCAGGCTTTTTCAGTGCATGCCAGACTCCCATGGAGACGTCATGAATGCAGGAAGGATGAGACATGGGTCCAGAAACCAAATCGGGTCCATGTACTCACCTATGCAGCTGTGGGGGGAATTTGTTGAGGTCTCTTGTATCTCATTTTGATTTAGGAATTTATTTATTTTTAAACATTTACTCTCTCTGGCACCATTCCAGCAGTCCCACGACCTTTACTCTCCCCAATCCATAAAAATCACTTAATTATTGGGCTGAAAATCAAGGCTTGGAAACAAAGCCAGCTTATGGGACCATCAGTTCTTGATATATTTCCTGAGAGGACATATTTCTGGGCACCTTCAGAGCAGAGCACACAGCTTGTTGGATATGAGATATCAAGGCATTATTTATTGAGGAAGTCTTCACACTCCCTCATCTGTTATAATTAACTGATGACATTTTTTCTTAGGTTCAAAATATGGTGAAAAAGTATAATTAGCACGAAGCTGAGGCACTGCATTAAAATGTCTCCTATAGTTAATGTAGGGTAGTCGTGCTATTTATTATAGGAGGAGCTGGCTCTGACCTCTGTGTTGCCTAACACTTTTTATTGTAAAGATTCTTGAACTTTTTTTTCTTTTTGAGAACCTCTGACACTTCCATTGTTTGCTGTGGGCCCTTGAAATTCGTCTGGGGGAAGCTCTTCGAGTCGAGAAATGCCTATTCTTTGTCCCTTAAATTCCTTTCAGGTTTAGCTGAATTATGAATTGTTCAGAATCATGATTTCCCTTTGCTTGCCTCTTGGGGAGGGGCGGGAATTAAAATTTATTGTTTCCCTGGAATAATAATAACAGATCAAGAGCAGGGTGAAACCATGGACTCCCACCACTTTATTGCAGAGCTCTGGACCAGCCAGGGAAGGTGGGAGGGTGGTCACAGCCAGCTCCATCACCCCTTTCCACCTTTAGGTCATATCCTTCCAGCACAGACCTTTCTCCTGGGAGAAAATTCCTCCGTGTTCTGGTGTCAGGAGGAAAAAAGTGAAGGGTATGTGGGTGCATTGGCCTGGGCACTGCCAGCCCCAGCAGTCCTCTTCTCTGCCGGCCCCGGGAGAGCAGCCTTCTGCCGCTGCCAGATAACATTAGTCCTGTATTTCATAGTGGCAGAAATCTGTGCTGAGGCTTGGGGCTCGAAATCTCTCTGCCCGCGCAGGATGAAGCAGGGATGGGTGCGGGGTGGAGGAAGGGGAATTTGTTACACTTGCCTACAATTGTTTTTCTTTTTGCTTATATAAACAATCTATTATTTATTAGCTATAAATAATGCATTTTTCTGTATGTTTAGAATGCACGTGATTTCTGTATATTAAAAATGTACATGGTTGAAGGCACCAAAGCAAGCACTGGCAAGTCGGGGGGTACCTGATTTCATTTTGACCATGAGACGTTCATTCAGCCTCTCCCTGCCCATGCCCTTACGAGGCTGACGACACGGTCACAGCCTATTTTTAGCTCACTCCCTCTTTTCCTGTCCAGAGTGGCTGCACAGCGAGGTGGAATTAAGGTTGCATGGGCAGCCATAAATTGGACGTTTCCTAACTTTGAAGTGCTTGACCACGCAATCTAAGCGAGGGCTCTTCAGGGCAGTATTTCTGCATGTGGCATTAACTGCATTGGCTGGGGACGTCAAACACAGGGGTAGAGAAGCTGTAGAGCAGAAAAGACCTATCAGACTATTGAAAGTGTTCGTTTGAATAGGTGGGGGAGTCAACAGAGCCTACACTTGATCTGAATGGCCAAGAAGATGTCTCCAAGCTGAGAGGGGGGAAGCCTTTGTTCCTTCAGTCCCTGCCTTGATGTTTTCTTTGCCTTTGGTTTTCCCTTGTTCCCTCCTGAGGATGTTTGGGCTCCTGCTTTTGAGGAACCTTTGACTTGTGTAGTGAATTTGTGTGCTGGTGGAAGCGAGGGTGTCCCTAGGAATGTGCACACACACGCACGCTCCCGTCATCGCACCAGCAGACGTGTGCTACCAGCTCATAGGTACTTGCTGATTGGCGCCCTTGCCTTGTCTTGCCTTGCCTTGCACACTCCCTCTTTCCCATGTCACTGTCAGGAGCCATTCCACATGTTGGAGGAAAAGGAGAGGCCTTTGTGTTTTACATAGGAAGGATAATCTCTTTTTTAGCTACTGGAAGAATTACTCCAAAGGTGATTATATGCAAAGCACATTTATCTTTGCTTGAAATAGCACTTTTTTGTTTTCTTTTTCTCCTTTGTTTACTGATGGGTATCTCCATTCTGACTCTCACTGGAATGCTTGGCTGTCTGTTTTTGAGTGGAGTGGACACCTTGAGAAAATCTGCCTGGAAAGTAAGAAGCCCTTTGTTTTACTTTCCCAGGTATAATGCAGTCACAGCCCCTTGCACACACCTTGTGCTGATACCAGAGCATTCTCCCCCAGCTGGCAGTGTATTTGCCCTGGGTTGTAATTATTTGACCGAGCAATTTTGTGTTTCCAGAATTCCTGGAACCTGATACCTGCCTGGGGCTGTTTATAGATCGGCACAAGTATCTAAGTGTCCTGCATTTGGGTTTCCATTGTTTGGATTTGGCTTGTGTTTCATGAGTGTCTCTTTTATAACTTTCCCCCTCTCTCCTGCCACTCAGTTCAGCAAAGGGCCTGTCTATCTGAATGCAGGCAATAAACATCTGTTCTCACCCTCACTTCTGTTAATGAGATAGAGACAGGTAAGCATCACACATACCAACTTTCCTGCTCTCAGCAACATCAAGGAAACGGTGACAAGCTATTAATGGAAAGTGATGGTCTGGGTGCTAATTAGTGCTTCCTTTTCAACTTTTACCTACATGTCTGCTGAGATGCCCATCCCAGCCTCTCCTCTCCCCCTGCATCCCTTTGTTTCCAGCACGTTCTGTGTTCACTGTACACATCCCACGTCAAAGAGTCTTCTCTATTTTTTCCCTACCAATCACTTTCTGCATCCCTTCACTCCCTTTTTCCCCCCCTTTTCCCTGGCACCCTCATTCTCCTGTGGTTGTTCCAGCAAAGAGTGAGCATGATATGATAGTAGGATCTGAAAGCTTGGGGATGGGATATGTGAAGTTGGTCAGGAATTGCCCATCTTCATCACTGGGTAGTAATGTTTGCTTGTGGCACTAGTGCACAGGGTCAAATTACCCTGGAGATGTGAGGTCAGAGATCTATCCTCTCTTCCCACAGGTAATGCTGTAGGGAGCCTCCCAGCAGCTCACAGGTCTTGATCATGGAGCAATTAGTATTTAAAGCAGATCTTCTGGTAATGCCCAGAGACTGAGTAGGACAGGCCTCCATGGTGTGAGCCTGCAGGAGATGACAGGTCCTGCCCCAGAGAGTTTGTGATCTAAACCTTAAATGGTTTTGCTGTCCACCAGCCCCTGTTTTTTTAGTGGCTGGTTTTTGAGATCCACCCCAATTTATGCTGCTGCAGCAACATGATTCCTGGTCTCAGCTTGGTGCCCGGTCTCTCCCATTTCTCTTTCTTCTGGTCCCTGGGCTCTGCCCCTTCCCCAAGGACACTAATCATCCCCTCCTCACCTTTTTTGCACGGGCTGTGGGTTTCTTGCTGCCAGGCTTGTGTCCCAAGGAGCTGCCTAATCTGCCCCTGTCATTCCCAGTCACAGGCTCCGCACACACCATAGCTTTATGGGGAATGCTTGCAGGGCAGTGGGAAGAGGCAGCCATGGTTTGCACATCAGCTAATTAATTTTCATGACTGAACGATGCTGCCTGGTCTCTTGTTTATACTCCTCGCCTCTCCCCTTCTCCCCCTCCTCGCTGACACACACACAAGACGACACATCTCGTAGGAACGTCAGCATCCTTCCACAGCCTTGAGACGCGAGCGGTTATTCTGTTGGCTTGTCAAACGTGGGTTTCCCTGCTTCATGGTACACAGGGGCCCCCTGTTTCACATTTGCTGATTCTTATTAGACCCAGCGCGCCAGGGCCCTGTCTCTCCCTGCAAAGCAACGCGCCGCATCCCATCCATAAATCCAACCCTGGAACAAAGCCTCTTCTACCCTGCCCCATATTTCTACCCAGCCTGCCCGCTTTCCCCTCTCTCCCTCTCTCCCCCTCTCCCGTGCTGAAGGTTTCCTAGTGCCAGGGAGATATGATAATTCTTGTGAAGAGAGCATGAAATGCCTCTGCTCTTTGTGTCTGTTTAATTCAATGAGAATCCCAGCCCCAGATGTCATGAATGGTGGGCTTTGTGCTGGCCCTTCCTAAGCCCTAACCGCCAGCCCAGCTTTCTGTCTTTCTTGTTTCCCACCACTGGATACTGATTAACAAACTAAATTATTTTTCCTCCCTAATGATGTTTTCCCACTTTGCCCACCAGGCTGGAAGAAGCCACGGGGAGGAAAGAGTTTGTGCAAAGGATGAGATAGCCAGGGAGAAAATTAAAGAGACAGTGTTGCTGTCTGGGCTCTGGCAATGCAGGTCCACTCGGCTTTATTTCCTTATTAGAGAACGGGGTCGTGTCTGGCTGTATTTTACGTGGCTGGGTGTATTTCAGCCAAGGGATGGGCTTGAAAGCATCTGCACAACGTATGCTCTGGAGCATGCCAAGGTCTGTAACTCACTTGCAATTGTGTGTGCAAGTTTGCACGGCCCCAAATTTAAGGTCTCTTTTCCAAACGTGAGTGACATGCGGTAATTACTTGACATCCGTCCATGCATATGGGAACCTCTTTCTAATTGAGACAAATTCTCTTTTCCTTAATCAGACATGACTGAGAGTTCGTGGAGTGGGATGCCTTGGGAAGGGCTGGGACGTCTCCACCTGAGCAAGGAGAGGTGAGTCCATGGAAGTCTTGCTGAAGGATCGAGTCCAACTCAGCTCTTTTACCTGATCCCTCCCACCCTCTCACAGCCAAATTCCCAGCCAGGCTTTTGAAACAGGGCCAGTTGTTAGCTGCTGGTAGAGAAGAGCAGCAGTGATAATCTAGGGAGCCTGGATGGAGCTGGAGGCAGGTGGCCAAGGCAGGATTGTGCAGAGCCACCTGCTTTTTGGAGCCCAGCAGTGCCTCCTTGCTGGACACCAGCAAAGCTGTGTCCAGCAAACACCCTCCTGGAGCAGTAAAAGAGGATGAGTGTCAACCTTGTGAGTAGGAAAGATGGTAGGGAGGGAGAGAACGTTTTAAAAACAATCTGGGGGTCTGAGTTGTGCCATTGGAAATCATTGAGAGGGGGTTGATTTGGCATTTTGATTTTAAAAAAACCCCAAACAAACAAAAAAATAGAGGAGCCCCTCTGTTGGTGGTGTTGACTCCTCTCAGCTGGAACACGGGCAGGGACAGATCTGATAGACAGGGCATGACAGAGAGCTGGGTGTGCTTAGGAAAGCTCTACAGTGGTGCAGTGCTCAGCCCTGTATTTATCAGACAATACAATATATGTATTTATCTCTCACAATTGAGAGCTTGAGTCAGAGAGGGCCAGAGCCTTGCCTTTCCCTATGCAGATCTGGGAGGCTTGTGCAGGCTCAGCTTGTGCAGCTCCTGTCAGAACCACGCTAGTGCTGCAGTACCCAGCCATGGTTCCCCTCTTCCTCAGCTTTGACTCAAAGGGGGAATAAACAGGGAAAAGGGAGTTGCTTGCCTGCACCCACCAAGCCCCTGCAAGCGCACCCGCTGCATCCAGCAAAGCACTGCCTCTTGTACGGCCTTTGCTTCCCACTGCAGTTGCATCTGACCCTTATTACTTCTGCAAGTTAGAACAAGGCAGGAAAAATGGCTGTGCAGTGAGTTTCTTCATGCGCCAGGATTTATTAAGAACAATAGGGGAAATCAATCCATCTATGTAGAATACATCGCAGGCTGCAATGGGATAAAGCATTTATTCCGCTCTTGAAGGGTAGAGCTATAACTCATGGGAGGCAAAACCCTTAGTGCTCTGGAGTCCCTTCCCTTCATGTGTGCAAAGAAATGCTTTAGCCCATGGCAACCTACCAGCTATTGAATTTGTGTGGAGAATCTGCCGTCCTTCCCCTTTGCCGGCCCCTTTTTGGAAGGCGAGTCACTCATTAAAACACACCTCTGGAAAAATGAAGGGGCTGTCGGTTCGAAGGCATCTCTGCATCTCGGTTTTACTTTAAACAGAGAGGGAATAGAAATGTCTCAGTGATTTAAAAGCGACCCCCCACCAATTTTGAATGGACAGATTGTGCTTTAACCAACACAGGATTTGCTGCAACTTTCTGCTGATGCCCAAGGACCAGGCGCTGCAATTACAGCAGAGAGGGATGGGTTGGGGTGTTGTGACAAGGCGAGATGCTGTGCAGGGAGATGTGTGTTGTGCAGCTGAACACCTCCAGTGCTGACTAGATAGATGTGTGTGTATCTATATAAGTACTCCCTGTGCCCAGCTCTCTACTCGTGGTAGAAGGCATGCGGTGCAAAGACTAGAGCAGTAGTTAGCAGGGGTAAAAGGTGACCAGGATTTGTTATAATCTTTCTGGGTGTGGGAGAGTGTGAAGCTGGGGTGGGGGGTGGGGTGGGTGGCATTAATAGTGAAATGGTATTTTCACTAAGCCTGTTTTCACTGGGTCTAATCTATGTTGTGGGAAGAGGATGTCCTCCATAGGGCAGACCCAGCGAGGCTGGTGAGCTGTTTGGAGGGATCTGGGCTGCCAGGGAGTGCAGGCAGTGGGAAGCGAGGCAACTGAGCAGACACGTCAGACGGCCTTCCTCAGCAGACATGACTTGGTAGCGTGCTGTTGGGCAGATGGGGTTAATTCTTACACCCAAATCAAAAGGCAACTGAGGGGGGAATGTTTTATTAATGAAAGCAGCCCTTTGTGAGTATTCCTCCCGAGGCACGTTCCCTCCACCCGCTGCCTTCCCCCCTGGCTGCTGTCTGGCCCCACGTCTTGCTCAGTACCTGCTCAGCTGCCACTCACCCACTGATAGGTTTCATCAAGAAATGTCTCCATATGTGTCTGAGTCCTGAACCTGGGTATGTGGGATGGGAGGAGGAGAGATGAGTCCTTGGCCACGCTGGAGACAGAGGTTTGCCACAGGCAGGCAGAGCTCGGGCTGTCACTCGTTGCACGTCAGCCCACTGATTGCTGCAATGGTGCTGCAGAAGTCACCTCTTGCTCACTGAAGAGCAAGAGAAACAGAGTGCAAGGTAAAATGCAGACTGAAAGTGGGTACTTCAGTGGGTAGAGGATGAAGGGAACAGCTGGAGATTGGGTTGGTGGCCTTGCCCACCATCCAGTCCTCTTCTCATCCCACCACCTCTTTGCCTGCCAATCAATGGGGTCAAGAGAGGAGCAGGGGATTTCTGTGCACCCAGAAAGCAGCCTCTCATGGTCTTTCTTACCCTGCTGCCTCCCTGTGCCCTCGGGGGCCCTGGACACCTTGTTCTGTTAAAGTACAGAGCCATGGGAGTGGCAAGGGCTGTGTGCGAAGATTATTTCTGTCGCTTTGTTAAAAATAAAACAAAAGCTGGTTTATGACAATTGATTCAGGAGAAGGAGGAAGTGGAGCTCAATTCCCAGAGCACCTTTTAGCAAGGCTCTGCATGCGCGCGCGCGTGTCGTACGCGTGTCAGAACTGAGCACCCACGGAAGGCCGGGTCGGGAAACCTCACATGGAAGCGGGGAAAAGACCCCAGTGCATGGCTGCTTCCCTGAGGGAACCCCCGCAGGGCTAATGTTTGATCTGAGGCTCCGTTGTACTCCTCTGAAACCTTGGGATGTCAGGAGCTCGAAGGGAGCCTGGGATGGAAGAGGATGCTATTTGCATTTTCCTATGAATGCATCTATTTGTATAAATCTAGTGTCTCTGTGCATGCGCACACTCCCCTATGCATGCATTTGTTTGAAGAGCAACACGCTGTCCCCGTAGTGTTCTCTGCTCAGGGCCAGAAATGGTTAGTCTGAAATTCAGACTCTTCCTGGAGGAGTTGCAACTCCCCTTCCTGCTTCAAATCTAGCAATGGCTATGGACATAGGAGTCCTGAGATGGTTCACCATGCGATAGCAGAGTTTCATTGTGGGGGATGAAGGCTCCCCCTTTCAAATTTGCACAGACATCAAAAGAGTCTGGAAGGTTCAAACAGATCACAACGTAATCAAAATGCCAAGCCACCGTCTGCTTCTGCCTTTGGGTTGACAAGCAGGATTAGCACCCAAGGGAAGCAGGGTGTAATAGTGTTTCACGGGCACTGTGAACAGCCCAGGAGTGTGTGGAGTACAGAAAGGTTAGCCGAAGGGCAGGTCTAGCTACAGACGTACGGTTGGGGGGCGGATTTTAAAGCAAGGAGCTGTACGCGTACAACCTCCGTGGGCATTTACTTTAGCAGAAGGCAGGACTCTTCTGTATACCAGTGATGTCACGCTGGAAGCAGTTTAAGTTAAACTGGAGAAAGCCAGTTTAAGAGTGGAGATGTGCACCAGCGTGGCGAGGAGCAGCAGCAGTTGACCTATGGTGCTGTCATTATAATGGTGTGGTTTTCCATGTAGACAACCCTGGAGCGGAGCAGCTAGCCTGCCATCCCTTATGTTTCACTGTCTAGCTGAGATGTATAACATGGCCCTGCCTGCATGTGGTTGCAATCACCCTCTAGTCTTCCACAGAGTACTGGAGCAGATGCCGAATTTTCAACGTGCTTGTGTGCCCATTGCACCGTGTGAAATAGTCCCATCATAGCTAAAGACACGTGAAATGCTTCCCAAGTACTGCTTTAGTGTCAGTAATTGCTGGTCTTGTCCTGAGGGCAGCCCGAGACCAGAGATGAGGGTTCCTTGGTTGGTATTTGGTGTTGCTCATTTGGAGAACTGAGCAACACTGATGTGTCCACTGTAAAGCTCCCATGGAGTGAGAAATGTATCTGTAGCTTTGTCTGTGTCGTCTGTGTAACCATGCATTTTATAACTGACCTTGTTTCAAATTTGTGTTAAATTAAGGTTTAGGAAGCTCACGTCTTCTTTACTGATACCTCTGCAGTTTTGTTTTGGGATTTATTTTGTTTTGGCCAGGAGAAAGGCATAATTTGCCGATAACTCACTCTCTGATGGCTGGACAGGTGACATCTTGCCTTGTAGCTCTCAGAATTCTCTATCTGTCCAGGCCATGTCTTCCAGGGCCAGTCCAGTGCCTGGCAGCCTTCAGAACTCACTGGGACACAGTGGGGCAGGCGGTTGCCTATGTGGGGATAAGCCCACTTGTGTCCAACGGTAAAGCCATGGCAAGGGCACGGCCGCCTCTGTTGCCATGAGCAGGGCCCAGGCAATGTGTGCTGCCTGGTGAAGGAGAAGTGTACCAAGATTGTTCCAGCCAGGAGGGCTGGTGAAAGAGCTGTGGGAGTGCCGCATGCCCAGAACCTTGGCACCGCAAGCAGGGTCCGTGCTAAGATGGCCGCTCGCCAGCGCACTCTGGCCCACCATGGCAACTCCTTTTCTCCTGGGGCCCCTCTTTACTGGCTGCCACTGCTCCCGGGTGCCCACTGCCTCAGGGCTGGTGGAGGGGAGCCCGCTGGGATGGGCCAGCTGCGGGCCTGAGGCAGCGTGGGCCCCGGCGGCCATTTTGCGGGAGGCAAGCGCCGCCTGTAAGATGGCCGCATGGGCATGAGGTGGGGTGCAGCGCTGCCTTGTCCTCGCCACGCTGCCTCCCTCACGCCGTCCCCTCCTTATCTTGCTAATTACCGATGAAGGCAGAACAATAACGGGAGCTGGCATGCCCCAGTTCTTTCTCTGCCACCTCCTTCCTCGGGCGGAAAATCTGTGCGCACACCTCCCCCCCACCGCCCGCCAGCCCCTCTGTGATATTAACTGAATTAACATACTTCCTAATTTGCCCTGTGTTTTTCCTGCGCCTGCTCCGAGCCGCCTCGTCATGGCTTCTCCAACTGGTGGGGAAGAAGCGAGTGCGTTCATCCCCTCCGCTCGTTTGGTTGTATGCGAAAAATCCTTAATGACATCTAAAAGGGGTGGTGGGACAATAGCCCACGCGGGGTTTGGCAGGAGACGTGCGATATTTACCCCGCCAGACCATCCTCGCTGCCTCTTTGCTGAGGGATTACGACGGCCGCCGTCCCCGCGTTCCTCCATTTATTTATTTTGCTGGTGGCGGGGGGACGCGTTGGCACGCGGCTGCTTTGTGCGCCTAGCTTCACCTATGAAAAGGACATATTAAGGTGTTGCCATAAACTCCTGGATGACAAAGAAAGCGCCTTTCTCTTCTGCTTGTGGGCAACAATGACAGAAGCCTTTAAAACCAAGAATTTTTTTTCCCCCCAGTTGCAGAAGGCTTCCCCTAAAAGGAACTTAAATACATACCATTAATTCTAAAGCGCTGAGCTCCTGCTAACTATGCCATGCTTTTTGTTTCTGATAGTATTTGTCCATTGCAGAGAGCAAGCCAAGGATGCGGAGCCTCCCCCGCCCTCCTCCCTTTGTTTAAGTGACAAAATGTTTCTATGTTCTTGTTTAGAAAATAAACCTTTGTGGGTTTTTCAGCTTTTAGTTTTATTTTTTTTCATTTATCGTGGTGTGAAATCCAAACTCCCCTTCTTCCCAGATCTTTGGAATCCATGTTCCTCATGATCAATTTTCTCTCCTTTTTCTAAAAATACAACATTATTTTATAGCATTACTCTGAAAATGCAGCAGTTATATTTTGAATTTGAGTATTCAGAGCTTCAGGATATTGCAATATTTTTTTTTACAAGCGATGAATGAAATGCAATGATTTAAGTGTGTAATGCACAATACAGATGCCATGCATTGTAAATACATTTCAGGGGCATAAAATCCAACACAGAGAGCCGGTGTTCCACGAAAGCCGGGAGTCCAAAAATGACTGTAAAAATGAATTGTCTGTCGGGACAAATCTCTCAGATCCAAGCCAATATTTGCAGGGTTACAATATACAACTGGCTTACTTATTGGCATAAATATCTCATTTTAAAATGCCGATGATAAACTGAAAAAGAGGTGAAGGAGATATTTGACTGATTACTGGATGCCATGGATTCCCTGCATTTAATTTCATACTTACATGCTATTTACTTATCCCATGTTTATGGGTATGCGCTTTAGCTTCATATAAATCTCTCCTGTCTGTCTGTCTCACTGCGTTCTTTTCTCTTCTGCCATCCCATCTGCTTCTCATGGTCCTTCTCCTGAAACCACATCACAGGATCTGATGGGGATAATGGGAATCTGCCTCTGGTCTCTATCATAAACATGCCAACGTGGGCTATTGTGTCGGGAGCCGGCGGTCACCAGATGGTGCTTGGTTGCCCAGGGTCTGTGTCACTGGGTTTGGTCTCTCGATAAACCAACAGCTCCTTTAGCATTGTGTTTTCCCCCAAGATCTACCTACCCTGGCTGAGAAAGGTGTAAGGACCTTGGGTAACGAATCCCAAGGGATGAAATCCTTCTGGGTCTGTTGGGCGCTTTGCAGCCTCAGCTATGAGCTGTACTTGCAGAGCTGAGGTTTGTTAATCCCTGTGCTCAGCCGTGTTCACCCTGTCTGCATTTCTGGAAAGGAAAATGAGCATGGTAGTTTGGAACTGAATGCTGTCTCCATGTGAAAAGCGGTCCATGTCAACCTAAATGGACATCTTGCTACCTTTACGTACCAGGCTTGGCAAGACAGGGCAGAGACATCTCTCTGATGCAGACAAAATCAAGCCGTCTCCTCTTGCCTGGGCTCACAGACAACTCTTGAGTGTCTGCAAAAGGACTGGCTTGTGCAGGTATCATTGAGAGATGTAAATGTTACAGAGTGACTGAGGTATGGGGTTTTCCCTGTGAAAAAATGTCCTCCAGCCAGGAGAGACCCAGGGACAAATCCTGCTCTTCATTATGTGCTTGTATGTCCTCAGGAGGTCCTGGACATTGTTGTACATGTGAGCTGCAGAGCGGGGATTAATGCAGAAATAAAGATTGAAGATAAAAACAGTGAGAGCGATGGCTCTTCCTGAACGCAGACAGATGGAGAGAGCCTGGCATAATTACATTTAGCAAAGAGCCGCCATGAATGAAACCAATTAAAGGAGAAGCAATGCTCATATAAGAGAGAGAGGGAGAGAGGAAAGCAACCACCTCTCTGGGTCTTCTTGGGCATCCATGTTCTGTGGGGGGTGAGTCACACACAGTCCCCAAGTCAGGGGTGAGTTTGTGCATGCACCTGCCTCCTGGCTGAGGGGGACCTCGCTTATCTGCCATGATGAAAAAAGAAGGAAATGGGAAACATCGGGTGCTGGCGGGGCCGGCATGGAGCTGGCTTGCAGCCAGCCCCAGCCTTGCCGTCTCCATTGTCTCATGGCTTTAATGCGTGCCCAGAAATCCAGTATTTAGGATTCAGGTTACCATTGTAAAGCAGAAAGGTCGTGCTCAGTGCTGCTTGGCGTGGATTCCTCTGGCAGCTCTTTTGCCTGCGTGCCCCATGTTGGGACGGTGTTGGCAGAAGGCCTGGGGCCAGGAGGCCGCAAGGAGCACATCTTTGCTGCCTGTGGCATGGTGTGCACCTTGCAAGGGATGCTGCTGGCTTTGGGATTCAGAGAGGGCAGCAGGAGGTGTCCAAAAAGCCACACAATGGAGAGGTTTGCATTTCCTGGGCAGTCAAAGCTGAGCATGCCTTGCTGACAAGCTTGGCATAAAATCTAGCAAGGCAGGATCAATGTGTCTCTTCCTTTGGCTCTCACTTGGTGGGAGCTTCACGAGTAGCTGCTGCTGGTGGCCAAGGCTAAGAGAGGCTTTTGGGACTGTTCCTCCTGATTTCATTTGTAGCCCAGAAATGGCTGGTTTCCAGCTTTCTTCCCTTCTTCTACTATCCTGCTCTCAAGGGAAGGTGCCTTTTGGGTAGAAGAGCAGCTGGCAAGGCTGGACTAGAATAATTCACAGGGGTTTTAGAGCAAACCTTGGGATTTGGGGTGTCTGTTGTAAATGCCCAGCAACTGTAATCAAGGACTGTTTAAAAGTCTCAGTTCTCACTTAAAATTAATAGAATTATGCTAACAAGAAATGTATTTAGGGAGCTCTTAATTGCAGGAAAAACTCTGGAAACAAGTCAAAGACCTTGTAGGGCTTAGGCATTATCAATCTGAAAAAAAAGCCCTCCAATTAGTTGGTTTTTGGAATGAGTCTTAGCAATTTTGGGGATCAAGACTCACAGCTCAAGCTGACAGTGCAGGATGCTGAGTAACACCCAAACAGGGAATAAAAGAGAGCCTGACAACTCAAGGTGTCATGGATCACACTGGGTTGGAAAGCGGCTGGCTTGGGTCTCATTTAAGCCCCTAGACATACTGAGGGCTCTCAGGAGTGGTCCCAGCCACTGTTTTATGGCCCTGGGCACAGAGAAACTTGGGCAGAGTAGTCTGTGGTCTGGAAGGTAATATTTGGTGATGTTGGTCCCTGGAACCCTATTCTACAAGAGAGGGATGCACATCTCTGTATGTGCTAATGAAGCTGGTGGGAACAAGGCTGTACAGATGCAGACTGGCTGTGCCTGTGGATATGTGTGGCTCTGTGTCATTCTGGGAACGGCTTGAAGAACAGTATTTGACTTCCATGCTGCCAGGACTCAGAAAAAAAATGCTTTTTAAAATTTATTTGGTCCTTGCTTTAACTAAGAGGTTGTGTACTGTGTGCAGTGCTGTGGAAGAGTCTCCTTAAGAGCCAGAGGAGGAGATGCTGTCTCTGTGGTGTCCTCATGGGATTGTGCAGGATCTCCCCAGGCTGCTGCAGACATGTCCCAAGCTGCCACTTGGACCAGTGACTCAAGGGAATGTGCTCCTTCAGTCCATTTGTGATACATTTCATAGGTATTGCCTTGGTCCCAGTGGCCGCTTGTTTGAATGTGCTGTTGCCAGTGTGAGTTTTAATGCATCTTATGCAGAAGAGTACTGGAGCTCTTCAGAATAAAGGGCAAACTGCATGTGTGAGTCTGGACCTGTGCCAAGTTTTTAAGGCAGTTGTGGTCCTGCACGGTCACCAGGCTGAGCTTTCTGATGGCGTGGCACTGAGGAGCAGAGTAGAAATAGAGGGCTTCTGAGTGGGTGCAAGATTGGGACCCATCTGACTCATTTTGCTTGCAATCAGGTGAATGGGTGATGTGTCAGAGCAAGCTGAGAGCTTGGGGAGGAAACAAATGGTTCACATAGATAAGTGCTGGCTGGGGAGCCCATCAGGCACCTGTTCCCTTGCAAAGGAAAGATCCTTCCTGCAGCTTGTTGCATTTCTGTAGGCTCTGACTGACTTCTCCCTCCTTGCCTCCTTCTCATCCCCAAAGGACTGAGACGAAAGGAGTGCCTGCTATTGCTGCAAGAGCTTGAGGATGTGGTAGGAAGTGGCTGGTCTCTGCTACCTAATTAACAGCATGGCTGAGTGCTGGGAAACAAAGGCTCCGGTTTCTACACTCTCTTCATCCTTCTTCCCTTCCTTCCTAGCCCCTAAAAGAAACCGCCCTACTGCTACCATGGGATGTTTCCATAGATACCTCTGTGGGTGCATGGATGTGGAGGGGACTGTCTCACTGTGTGCAGTGGGATGAGGATGGTGATGGCGAGCTTTATTCCAGACTTGGATCAAGCACTCCAGGAAAGGCTTGGCTGGAGGAACAGGCATGCATCTCTTCTGCTTGGGCTATTTCCAGCTGCAGCTGTCTTGAAGCTCTGCAGAGTGCCCTTCTGCCTCCTCCTTTGGGGAAAACCTGCCTGTGTTGACCCATTTGGGCACGGAGCAAGCAGAACTGGCCAAAAAAGCCTGCTGCAAGAAAGGCTTTGCCTTTTCCATCTCCAAAGGCAGTACCAATCTACTGGGATTGTGGCATCAGTGATCAGCAGGGCCAGTGCACTTGGCTGAGGGGCTGAGAGCTGCAAGGGCTCTGCCAAGGAGGGATTCTCTGCGCCTTGGGGAGTTTTCACACCTGCATCCTCTGATCAGACTCACTCAGTGAGAGTCATGGTGGAAGGCAGAGGGACATGGAGGTGTTTGAACTGCATGCTGTACTCATGAGGGATTTGCTTTATAGCTATGCAGAATTAGTCTGTGTTTTCTAGGCCACCTTTGAAAAATGGCTGAAAATTTGATTTCCGTAGCCTAAAAACTGAGCTCTGTGTTTGGCTCCTTAAAAGACAGGCAAGGACTAGAAATCTCCTGCGACCTGAGAGCCCAGCCAAGCTCTGAATGGCTCAGTGAGGGTGGAAATGGGCTTTGCAGTTTGCTTTTACCACAGTCAAGTTTACTGCTGTTGTTGCCCCAGTTTTTGCACAAGTGCCACACCGAGGAGCTTCCCAGCTCCTCTCTGCTGCCTGAAGTTGCTAGGGCAGAAAGTCTCCTTTGCCAGGGCTGGTTTGGGAAGGACTGGAGTGGTGGCTCTCAAGACTTGCACATCTTTAGTGCTGTGTTTTCATGGCTGTGTTTGGAAAGGGCGGGTGGGCATGAGGCCACCAAGCCCTGAGAGGAGGGATGTCTGTGGTGACGACCACTCATTTTGCCATGCAGCCCTCAGGAGCGCAGGGCTGTGTGTCAGCCCGATGGAAGCTCTCTGCAGGTCCTCCTGCCCGAGGAGCTGGCAGTGACACATTTCTGACACAAACTGAGAGGAGATGCCGGCGTGAGATCCTGGTCATGTCATCTGGGATCAGGTACCAAGCCCAGCCGTGGCTGCAAGCGGTGAGGGAAGCAGCTGCCCCCAGCGATGGCGAACATGATCCAGAGCTAATCCCGAGGCGTCTGCTCCCTGTGTGTGCCTGTGGCAAGGTGCTATCCTCGAGGTCTCCCAGCCCCACACAGGAGCTGCTCCTGGGGCTCTGTGGCTCTCTGCAGAGTGGAGCTGTGGATGCCGCAGGGATGCCGGCTGAGGAAGTGCCGGGTTCGCACTGGGCTTGCGTTTGATGACGGGTGCCGGCTCCACAGGGTGCAGGCACAAATATCTCAGGGGGATTTGCCTTCCTACGGAGCCTATTGCTCTCACAGGAAGATGGAAAAATTCAGGTCCTAAAGGGTTGAACACTGCCTGCACTTTGAAGGCAGACATCCCAGGAACCATAGGGAAAAAAAAAGACACCCACTGATTTTTTTTTTTTTTTTTTTCTCCCTGTTTCTGTCTGCCTATCAGCCTGTCAGCCAGCTAGATGCTAATCCACAGCAGCAGCAGCACAAATAAAGCTAGGCTAGAGGGATGCTAATTTATGCCTGGATTTCATGCTTTGTTTTACTTCTCCACTTTATTGGACAGAGTAGGCTTTGTGAGTGACGTAAAATGTTGCGTGTGCTCTCCCCATGGCAGGTTCATGCACATGCAGCAGGAGAAGTTCATTTCTCTGTAGCCCCTGCAGCCTTGCACATGCCTTCCTCTGCCTCCCCTGGATCATTTTGGGGAGGGGTCATTCCTGATAAAACCCCATCTGATGAGGACTCCCTCTAAGTTTTGTGCACTCCGTGTGAAACCAAGGGATGTGTGTCCAGCCTCATCATGTGTTCTCTCATGGTGCCAGCATTTATGCATCTAAACTGTAATTTTTTATGCTCTTGCTGGGTAACCAGACTACAGCCTCGGCAATTTGCATGAATAAATGTCATGTAAAATCATCTGCTCGTGGGTAGTGGCCAGCCGAAAAGTTATGTTGTGAAGCAATCTGTTCTGAGTGATCTGTTTAATGAGATGTTGAGATTTACAGCTCTCAATGTCCGTGAGGAAAAGCATGTATGGATTTAAGGTCACAGCCCTGAGGTGACTTTACCTGTGTGGTACAAGTAG
Source organism: Illadopsis cleaveri (assembly GCA_013399915.1). Lineage (NCBI taxonomy): Eukaryota > Metazoa > Chordata > Aves > Passeriformes > Timaliidae > Illadopsis > Illadopsis cleaveri. Next base: position 1,029,278 of record VXBB01005684.1, on the reverse strand, counting down.
GTGAGGAGTTCTATTACTTGTTACTTAGGAAACTCAGTGTGTTAAACTGTGCTGTTGGGCAAAAGCCTTTGTAATGCCCTGTCTTGAAATAAAGAGAAATGTAAAGAACAGGCAAAGAGGTGTTAACAACAGAGGGTTTTGCAGGGTTTCTTGCAAGAGTCTTGCACGGGATCCCCACTGGGACCCTAGGAGTATTGGAAAGGAAGGATCAGCCACTAGAGACAGGGAACGGATATGTTGGGGGTTTGCTGAGGTTTTCAGTTCCCATTAGAGACAAAGGAGATGCCCAAACACCACTGAGTCTCTGTGCTTGCCAGGCTGGTACTGACTGTTCCCTGCAGCCAAAGCTCCATGAGCAAAGCAGAAAATCGCTGGAGAAGGAGAGAACAGGCAAGGCAGAGCTGAAGGGGGCTTTGAAATGGCCATACTGGCAGGGATCTATGAATTCCCTTGCTTTTTCCTCAGTTTTCTCACAACTCCTGCTGGTGTCTGCAGAGCAAGTTGAGAGGAAGAGCTCAGAGGTGGGTCTTGTAGCAAGGTCTGCCCTCAGCTTCACCAGGTTAAATCCTAAGTGAGGATTTAATTGCGTTCAGTAAAAGCCCAAATTTACAGCATGGAAATGAGAGCAGAATCATGAGTGTCCTTGTTTCCTTTTACCATCAAATAGATTTTCTCAGCCTTGAGTTCTGCAAGCTGATCTCTGTAGGGTTTTATTTCATTCGCTGTCTTCATTGCCCTATTAAAACAACAGCTCTGTCCCCAAGTCCCTGCGTGTCACTGTGTGTCGAGTGCTTATCTCTGTGTATTGGGGCACAGGAATGTGGCAATAAAACTGCTCACAACCACTTGTTTGGATAAAAAGCACAGATTTGCTTACTTGGCAGTAGTTTCCCTTTTTTAAGCAGAAATGTTTGCACAAGTGACTTTTGTTTTTGTCGCAGTGGTTGTGAGAAAGAAATTTTTTGCTTCACGTACGTTCTTGGATTTCTGTGTGACATTTTGCCCAGCCTTGTTTAGTAATGTCCAGGAATTTCCTAGCTTTCCTCTTATGGAAAGCACACAAAGGTCTAGGGGGTGGATCTGACTGCAGGAGTAATGTCGGAGGAGCAAAGCTACCTCTGCCCACCAAGGCAGGGCTTATGTGGGTTTGCATCACAGCTTTTCTCTTCTCTGACTAACCTAAAGGACAGGAATAGTTTTGTACTCCTAAGGTGCACCTGTTTGTGTAGGAGGATGTGGGATTGTGGCATTTGTCTTTGCGGCTTTCACTGGGCTCCTCCACCAGGCTTTCTTTAGGCTGATATCTGCTCAGATTGGGGGGAACCTCTGAGCAACATTGCATTTTGCATTGCACAGGTCCCCATGTGCAAACACTGTAGGTGTGCGGAGCTATCTGGCTTTGTGCGGGTCTCAGACCCAGCCTCTTTGAGGTCTCTTTGTTTTGTCTCCCTCTGGGTATCTTGTGTGGATGCATTTGCATATATGGAAAACGTTGTCATCATCTTCTCCCCCTCCCCAGCTCCTGTTCCCTTTGCTCTGCTGGCTCTTGGGCATTTCCAGCTGAACGGAGCCTGCCAAGGCCAGCCAAGCGCAGTGGGGCTGGGGACGAACACCCCCCATCTGTACCCTCACTATTTCCTTCCCCAGGCATGCCTGGGGGCTGGTCGGGGCACTGACAGGGGCATTTTTCCAGATTTTTTTTTTCCCTGGTATTTAATAACTAGCAATAGGCAGACAGTGGGGTTCTGAAGGGAATGTGGTCCATCCTCTGAGCCCCCAGCTCCAACACCCTGCTGCTCCCCTCTTTTCTTCTCTTGCTGTAGCATGTCTGGCAGCAGCACCAAAGAGAGCAATCCACACCGTGCAGCGAGGCTGCTCACTTGCTCTAAATCCACGAGGCCAGGTTTAAGCACTTTTTGTTCCAGCCTGAAAAAGCCTTGGAGTGGTTGTACCAATAAATCTCTTGCTCCTCCATGAAGATGTCCTTCCCAGGACATTTTAAGTCCCTAATCCTCTCCAAGGCATCTCTGGCTCTATCTTCTCTTCCCTAACCTGTACCTGCCCCCCTGCTGCCAAAGACTTGAATGCCCTGAGGCTTCATCCCTTCAGCCTGCCTGCTCTCTGTGCACCTCTGTGCAGCCCTGCTCCCACTCCACTGTCCCGACATCCTGCTGCCCGCCTCGAACTGGGGACATTGGAACGGCTGGAGGCGGAAGAAGGGGGTGGAGGAGAGACGGGGCAGCTGCGAGGCTTGTGTTAGTAAACACTTCCTTGGGTTCACATTTTAATTCCTTACCCCCCTTCCACATCTTCTCCCCCATCCTTTCCCTTTTCTATATGCTCACACAATGAGACCATTGTCAAGGGGTGATTTGAATGAGGGGTCTCCGGGCATGTTCCCAGCATTGTCAAACAGAGTGGGAAAAAAACCACAACTCCAGCCTAGTCAGGAGGACCAGACCAGACTGAGACAGATGCCTAAATTAGTGACAAAGCCTTTTGAATGTCCCCCCTAGACAAGGGTTGCCTTGTGCATGCGTGCGTGTGTGTGTGCATGCTCGTGGGTGTGTATTTGTGGCTGGGTGGCAGCTTGCATGTCTCCCCATGTTAATTAGTTTTGCATGCATGTCTGATAAGGTGCCAATGAATATATTTGTACTCCTTCCATTGGTGAAAGCTGTCTCGGCGGCGGGGGAGATGCAGGGTGGTGGGGGTGTGCTCAGTGCAGCCTGGCAGCCTGGGGTAATTGAGCTGTGCGGGGCTGGGAGAAGGGGTGAGGGTTGCATCGCCAGAGCTCGGCTTCCCAGCAATGGGATCTGCTGCTTTCGTTGCAAATCATGGAGAGTTTAAAAGAGAACTGAGGCTTTTTTTGGTTCACTGGGTCTTTCTCTTCATCTTAGCTGATTGTCTGGCTGAGGGTCTGTAGGCTCTTTCTTCTCCTCTGCCCTGTGTGTCTTTCTCTCAAGTCCCTTAAAAGGTGTTTATTTCCAATGGATTTGTATCCATCTTTGTATACACACATACACATGCAATCACTCACACAAAGCCCCAGTAAAAAAAGTCCGCCTCTTTCTCCAGAAAGGGAGTCAAATCTGCTACCAGTTACAAAATATGGGAGGGAAGTGAAGCGTGTGGGTGCCAGGGGTGGAGCAGTGGAAACAGGCAAATGGAAATGCAGAACAGGAGTTGGAGAGACAGAGATAACGTGCTCTATAAAGGATTTATCAACATTTGCTCAGGATAGAGTTATTAATTACCAATGCAGAGAAAAGACTTTCTACATCCCCAGCGTATGGACCAGCACATAATGTCATTCCTAGACTGCTGTTATCATTCATCCATCCATCCATCTGCATTCTGTAGGTTCACACAAGAATTCATTGTATGTGTAGGGATGTAAACATCAGTTCACATCTAATTAATTTCCTGTCTAAATTAATTTTGCATCCTTTCCCTTAAATCAACAAGACTTAAGAGCCCACATACATTTCTTGAACAGAATGGGAAGAAACTCTTGAATGGGCCAAGATGTCTTTTCTCCCTGTGGTCCCGTCTGAGCAGCTGCCAGGTGCTGAAAGAGCAGGGATTTACATGGCACAAGTCTGCTCCGAAGCAGAGATCATTTTGGGAAGTTCACTGGAGCACAGCTTGCCTCCTGTGGAGCTTGGTAGCACCCAGCTTCATGTTGGCTCCAGTTTGCTTCTCCTTCTCTTCCATACTTGGGTTCTGGTGCAGTGAAGGAATGAAGAGCAGGAGCTGATACATGATGGAGCAGGGCTGGCCCTGCAGGGAGCCTGGGTGGGAGATGCTTGGTTCAAGCAGCAGAGCATGGGGTTGATTCCTGATGGGCTGGCTGGGGAGGAAGGGGAACGTCATGAACAAGGAAAGGTGGCTGTTGGCATCAGCAGGGTTTGGGTTGGGTAGGGCTGACACGTCTTCCCCCACTGACTTGGCAGCTGCACTGGGCTTTCCTTTGCTGCTGGAAGGGAAGCTGGGAGGCGACATGGAGAGATAGTAGAGGAGCCAGGAAGCGACAAAGCCACCTGCCAGGAGGAGAGCTGACAAGTCCCTGGTGGCACAGAGTGGGCTGCAGAAGGAGCAGCTCTCCTTTGTGCTCAGGGAAATCTAGGAACACAGAGAAAGCTAGGCTATACCTCCCCATTGACCTGCACGGGACATCTATGAGGACCAGCCCAAAATCCTCACTGCTACTCTAGCAGTAGATACAGTCATCAGTAATGTGCAGGAAAAAAGGGATTCCCATGAAATGCAGGTCTTCCAGTTGGAGAACAAAGGCAATTTCATGTGACTTATCAGCGGTGCCTAATTGCACAGGGTGAATAATGAGCAGCTGGAGAGGCAGCACTGCGGTCCCTCCGGCGGGCTGCAGCCGGTGGCCGCGGCTGGAAACCCCCAGTCAGTGCCAGCAGAAAGTGGGCATCCTCAGAGAGGTGCAGCCCCAGCACTCTGTGCCCATTTCAGAGCTGTTTGGGCTCCTCCATTGCAAAGTAATTGTGTTAATCCCACAAGGATGTAAGAGGGGAGCTCACTGTCGGAAAAAGTCGCTCTGCGGTTGCTCAGACCTTTCATTTACACAGAGGGTGAATGTGTCATCCATGCCTGACCCAGATGCAAGGTGGTCTTTACTCACAAAGAACCAGGCACCAGCATCCTGCAAAGGGCTTGCAGTCCCTCCCTGTCTGGTGTCTCATCTCTGAGCAGTGGCCATGCTAAGGACCCCCTCCAGCTGACCTCCCACCCCTGTGCCCTCTTCTCCTGTTTGCACATCTCTATCTCTCCTTAATTCTGCTCCCAAACTCTGGGCAGGGCTGTGGAAACCGCTTTGTCAGAGCTCCTCACCAGGTTGATCTGAGAAGGGTTTTTTTTCCCTTTCCCCATTGGGATGACTATTCCCACACAAGCAAAGCCTCTTAATGAATCCGTGGCAGCAAAGTAGGTAACGTGCTCACCCTGCCAAGGCTGCTTGGCACAGCTGGAGTCACGTAATCAGGCTAGGCTGCCAGCCGGGGACAGAGTGGGAAGAGTTAAACTGAGGACAGTGCAGGGACAACTAATCCCCAGCAGAAAGAGTAGCAGAGACCTCCCTGTCCTTCATCATCTTCCCCCTCCATATATGCACTTTTCCTCCCTCTCTACCACATCCTATTCCTCTCCCACATCCTCCCTTTACTTATTTCTTCTTCCGTCTTTCTCACCCTCCTCTTCCCCGTTGCTTTCTCACTCCTCCCCCCTGGTTTCCCTCCGGCCCCCCCATCACCAGCCCAGTCTCCTCTCACATGCTCTGTCATGTCTCCAGAGCTGGTTTTCGAGTGGGACCGAGGGACGGTGTATTTGGGCTGTGGTGGAGGTCACAGCTATATGGGGATTGTTTAAAAGAGATTTGCCCACATCCCAGCCCATGTGACCAGCCTCAGCTGCAGGTCTCTCTTTCTTAATCTGGAGATAAGCGTGATTATCCGAGGAAGGGCTGTTCGGAGCTTTGTAACTGTGACAGGGGAGCTTTCAAGTCGCACTTTGCTGGCAGAGCAGCGTTTAAAGCCGGGGAATCAGATTCCAAGCGTGGCTTTGCATCTCTTTTCTGCTGGGAGCATGGTGCAGGGCTGGCAGTGGGGATGGGAGCTTTATTAGGACTTTGCTTATGATGCGGAAAAGGAGTTAGGGGAGGGAAAAGGGGGGAAGAAGGAGGTGAAAAAATCCCAATTCGCTGTTTCCCCATCAGTGATGGCATAAGAGAGATTGGCACTGATTCAAGGGGACTGGCCAGCCTGAACCCTGGTGCAGAGCAATGAGGTCCATCAAACCTGGGGTCTGGCTTGTTTTTAGCCTGGGGTTGTGTCTTCTTGTTCTGCTCTACCCCGCCTCGCTCTGTTGAATCCTTCACACAAGAGGTCTCTGGGGCCCTGTTTGGAAATGAAATGCTGTTTTAGCAGCTCCCATGGCACAGCTTCCCCGGGAGAGATGGCAGGGCCAGCTTTGCTGCCCGATAAACACATCGGCCCCAGTGCTCAAGTCAGCCAACTCCCCGTCCTTGTCCAGAGAAATATTTGCTAGAGATGAGCCCTTGTGGGGCACCTGTGCAGCCAAGGTGGAAGTGCAGGGACACACAGCAATTGTGTAGTTCAGTGTCATATCAGTGTCTTGTATTGCTGGAGGTTGAAATCTTTAGCATCTCATACAAGTGACACAGTCCCAAAAGATTTCTTTGGCTGGGACAGGCATCAAAATAGGGTTTAGTGGAAATGTTCAGCTCTGAAGCAGGTGCTGCTTTGCTTCTATTTGTAGACTAGAAACTCAGAGCAGAGACTCATAACAGCACTTCTTTTGATGGAGATGGGTCAAGGAGAAAGAAACCTGGATGCCAGCCAAGGGCAGGAATCTGGGGCGAGGTTGAATCAGGACGCAGTGCCAGCGCTGTGGACCGTCACTTGGGCAGGACTCGCTGTTCTTGCCGTATCCTCCCTGGAAACAGTTCAGCTTCCAGCACAGCAGCTGAGACCAGCCTGATCCAAAGGACACCCTGAATCCCATCTGCTCTCCCCACACCACCCATTCCTGGTGGGGATTTGCAGTGAGGACACCAAACAGCCCCTTTGCCTAGGTTTGTTTGTGGAGGGGCAGTTTCTTGCCTGTGTCAGAATACCAAGGAATAGAGTACCTCCCTCTTCTTCCTCTCCCACGAAGGCACATCTCATTTTTGCATCATGCTGCCACAAGGGCCAGCCAGCCTTAAAGCAGCCCAGGACAAAGTCCTGTGCCTGAAGACTGAAATGTGTCTCTGCAGGGCAGGTAGCTCAGTGTACCTCCAGTGGTTGAAAAAGGGAAGCGGTTGCAAATGCATCATTTTGAGAGCAAGCTCTGAAACATCTCCCACGTTGCCTGCCTGTCTCCAGAGCCCCACACAGCTGCTCTGTGGGTGGAAGCTCTGTTTTTCGTGTGCCCCCGTGAACTTTATTTTTTGCTATTTTTCTTTGTGTGCTGCTTAGATGAATCCTCTTCAGTGCCTACAGCTTATTCCAGGAGCTTTACTGAGGATCTGGCCAGCACACTTACTCCAGGGCATGGTTCTTGGAGAAACTAAATGGGTATGGCATCTTTTTAGTCTAGTGACTGTAAGACCAAACAGCCCAAATCCCAACCTGCAGCCGTGCTGTGCAGATAATGCCCATGCCCCATTGAAGAACAAGAACTCCCCTTGAAATCCCACAGCCTTGGATCTGGCAGTGGGAACGTGGGCAGGAACATGTAGGTGTTGGCATGTGCAGGCAGGAACACGTGTATGCCAGGGCAAGCGTGCCCATCTCTGCAGGCACAGGCCCACGCCTGTCTCAGTACCAGCCCCTCTTGTGCACTGGCCTCACAGGAATCTACCCCACACCTGCCTGAAATGAGGGTTTAGGGGCATAGGGCTGATGGTAAATTAACCAGTGGTAAAAGGGAGGGAAGCACAGTAGATGGGTTTAATGGAGAGATCCATTTGGGATGCAGCAAGGGACGGTTTCCTGATGGAAAAAAACCAGGAGAAGGAGCTAGAAAAGGGAGCAGTATGGTAGATACAGGTGTGAGATTAAAGGCCAAGAGAGATGAGAGGTGGGAGCCAGGAGCAGTTTGTGTTCCTGGGTGTTGGGGAATGCTGAGGCCAGTGAAGGAAAAACGCTGGCTACTCTGAACAAAAACCACTGAATGGGGAGGTGGGAATGGCATGGAGAGGACAAAGCAGGAGTCACAGAGTAACAAGCACCAAGCATGGGGGTGGGTGGCTTTCCTTGCTGGGTGAAAGATGGGCTGGAAGAAGGGGGCTTGCACCCAGTGAGGATGTGCTAGGTGCTTGTGGCCCATGACAGGGAGCCAGCAGAGTGCCACAAATTTGGGGCGCAGAGTGGCTTTGAGAAAAAGAAGCTATCACAATGACAAGGTGGGTGGTTTCCCCAAAGGTGGCCAGTGTTGCCAGGACAGGGAAAAGGAGCTCTATACCTGGGTTAGGAAGAGCCAAGTCATTTCTCCAAACATCATGTTAGGCCAGATGCTGGAGTTTGAGCACAGGCTGGGCAGTAACAGAAGCCTGGACTGGAACGCCTGCACAGCCTTCCTGAGCCCTACTGGGCCTGCAGCTCACCCTGCAGCACCAGGACTCTGCAGGGAAGGGAAGAGCTCTGGCAGTTGAATTCGGATTCTCCTTTCACTCACCCAAGCATCCACCCTCACTGCATGGGCAGCTGAGACCCAAGGGCAGTTTGGGCCCTCGCCATGGTTGCTGTTGATCAGAGCCTTTTCTTACAATGCCCCAGCACCTCCTTACATGAGTCTGGTTTTTGTGATTGATGACAAGCAAAACTCTTGTCCAAAAGACCATAATGTTTGCTTGCAACTTCATTGCTATAGTAACAGAAGTCCTCAGGACACCTCTGAAGTAGGTCACCACGGACCCCGGTTTTTTGTGTCTCCCAGTGCAGCACAACTCCAGAAACAGAGTGCACCCAGCACAGTCCAGCTGGGCATCGCCTTGGCACAGCCCAGAGCCTCTCAGGCCAGGCTGGAGAACTGCCCTCCAGTGACAGCACCCAAGGGTACAAAGGGCTGTCCTGCACCTGGTCACAGGAAACTTCTGTTCCTCATGCAGCCCCAGTGCCAGCTAATGGTGTTCCCCAAGTCAGGGCTCCCTTCCAGCCTCCTGTCTCCCCATCCCCCACCTCCTTGCTGCCTCCCTCCCCCCTTTCTCCCAGCGCCTCTCCTCCTGCTTTGCATAATTTTCCATTTTCAGTGTCCCCTTTTCTTTTTCTCCTCTCCATATGGTGCGTCCCCCTCTCTGCCTGGCGCAGGAGCCATCCTTAACAAGCTCGGCAAAGCCCTCTCTCAGGGGCTGCACATGAAAGATGCTCTGTAAAAACAGAGGCTGGGATGGAGCTCCCCCTTTTTTGCCCCTTGATTTATATGGGGCTGGGATGTGGGAACATTTCTGGGTCGCATTTTAGAGCCGCCGGGTGCTTGTGCCTGTTCTCTCCAGCCATTCAGTGCAGACCCCTAAGGCCAGCTCGTCCCCAGCCTTTGATCTGCAATGCAGAAAGAGCATCCAGGGCAAGTTTGTGCCTCTCATGCAGCCCTTGCCCTCATTTTGGCTGGCAGGGAGGGATGCCCTGTCCCACCACACCAGGGAGAGGCCATGCCCTTTCCTCTCAGTGTCTGGTGGCCTTTTCCAGCTGGCTACTTTGGCTCCCTCCTGGCACCGTGAGGACCTTCAGATTCACGAGGTCCGAGGCACTGGGTCATGGTGAAGCAGCAGGTTGTGGGATTTGTGACACACAGCGACTCTGCACGTCTAACCCACTCCTGCCCCTCTCCAGCTCCACTGCAGATACCAGCCAGTGAGCACCCAGGGGTGCGTGGAGGGTGCTGGGGCTGAGCAAAGGGTGCCGGGGCTGGCAATGCCTGCCCAGCATTTGATGGGTTAAGCCAGTCTCTAGCTAATTTCTCCCAGCGGCTCCCCTCCTCCTCCTCGTACTTCTGTATGCAGCAGGCAGGGCCTCAGCGCAGGTTCCTGCACTGAGCTGTTGCCAGGGGAGTAGTTAGGCGAGTCTGAGCTATGTGGGGAAAAGGCCCGGGCTGTCAAAGTGTCTGAGATGAACCATAGCCCAGTCCCCCTGCAGCTGGGCCCAAGCATGCATCAGCCCTTGTTTGGAGCCTGGGAATGGCAAAGCCCAGGGAGGTTCAAGGGCAAACTTGCTATTCATTAGTCAGGGGTCCTTGACGTTCCCACTCTCTGTCTCCCTTCTTCTTCTTCTTCTTCTCTTTTCTGTCCCTCTTTTGACAGATTCCTGGGTGCTTTTGGGGAAAGCTCCCCTCCTCCTCCTTGCCCCAGCAAAAGCCCTCCACATAAACTTCCCCAGCAGACAAGGCAGGAGGACAATAACGTCAGGGCCGCGATGCAAACGAGAGCCAGCGGAGCAGCCGCATCCCCCGGGTGTCCTTTCTCCCCGGCCCTTCCCGCGCTGCCGCGGGAGGCTCGGCCGGCGCATTCATTTCGCTCATCTTGCCCATCGCCGATGTTTTATTATCTTGATGCTTGCAGGAAATTGTAACTTGAGATAAGGAAAATGTCAGGCGCCTTTCTCCTCTCTCCCGTAGCCCAAAAGCACCGGGAAGTTGCTCCGTAGGAAATGTAAATGCTGGCCCAGGTGCAGAGGAGGATGAGCACGAGATGGAGGGAGCCTCGAGAGGCCGCACGAGCATCTCCGTCAGGAGATAAAACTCGCGGCGTAGGCGTAACACGGAGCCTCCCTCCCGCCCCGCTGAACAGAATATTTCATAGCTCTTAGAAGCCGAAGCTCCCTTGTAATTATCCAAAGCAAACAGCACGTGTTATTAGTTTAAAATGATTTTTTTTCCCCCTCCCCGGGCCCCTGGAGCAGAATGGAGGTGTAATTGTGCTAAGGAGTTAGCAGGGGAGAGCACAGCTTTTGGTCACATTCAAGTTGGAGGGCTTGAGCCAGGGAGGCTGGTATGAAAGGCTGGTATTTGCATAAGCAGCGTGCATCCCTACAAAAAAGAAAGATAGCAGGGGCTTGCAAAATTCAATCAAGGCTGGGAGGGAAGAAAAAAAAGGAG
>VXBB01005684.1:993459-1003933 GCA_013399915.1 Illadopsis cleaveri | reverse complement strand
GCCCGGCGGCCGCTCCCCTGCGCACCTTCGGGGAAGTTCAAGAAGTTGCCTGGCCCCGCTCCCTCCGAGCAGGGCCAGCCCAAACACCAGCGCCTGCCCCGGAATATTTCATCGTCGAGCAGAGGGAAGGGAGGGGGGGAGACGGCTTAAATCCACCCCCCCAAGCCCCTCGGGCTCTAATCTCCCATGCATCGTTACAACTGTCCGCAACGAGGCGGGGGAGGCCGGGCTGCAATTAGCTATAGAGCCGCTCGCCTTGCAAACAGAGGGGCTCGGATTATTGCAAATTCATTTCTATTTTCCAGGCCAGCGCTTGTATTCTCTGTTAGCATAAGAATAGAGCCAGGCCCTGTGAACTCCTCCGACCTACTGACCCCTCTCCCCAGAAATGAATAGCAGCACTTTCCGTCCCCCCCCCTCGCCAGCCTCTCCAGCAGACTCGAGCCACGGCCTAAATTCCTAATCAGGGTAATTTAATATATCTTAAGCCCCTGGCTGCTTTATTTTCACTCCTTTTTTTTAGTTTGTTTTAGGCATTCACTGGCTCTCACCCCGTCATTAGAGATCCTTATTTGACGGATATAAGAAGCTGTTATGAGACTACAAGTCTCTTTTTATCTTCTAAATAAGCTGTGCTTCCCCGTAATTAGAATGGTGTTCCCAGCCTTTGAGGCCTTTCAGGGCCGCCTAACAAAAAACTTGCAGGAGCTGAATAATCCCGAAGTACAGACTCCCCGGCCCAAGCAAAGAGCCGGGACAGAGAGCCGCGCCAGGCGGGGGTGGGTGGCGGCGGGGGCACCCACGCGTGGGCTGCCTCGGCTCCGCCCGCAAGTGTGCAGGGGCGGCCTTGCCCGCACCCCCGGAGCGCTGGTGCTTGGCTGGGACCGGGACAAGCCCTCGGTCCTTTGTTTGGGGCTCTACTCCTCGCGCCTCCACCCCTCTGCGAGGGTCTCGCCCCCTCCCACACCCGCACTAGTGACAGCGTGACCCAGCCCCANCCGAGCGGTAGCCCCGGCTGTGCCGTGAGAGCGCCGTGTCTCTGAATATAGATATACATAGGTGTGTGAAATAGATGTGGAAACGCCGGGAAAGTGGCTTTGGGATAATTAGCCTTCTTGATGTGGTTGGAGAGTTATCTAATCCAGAGGAGCCTAAAGGCATCATTACGGAGACAATATTTCAGGAAATCCAATTCATTGGAGCAAAAATATGACATTCATTTTGCTGGTTATGTTATTACAAATATCCTTCAAAGCCGACATTTCACACGCCCTCCCTCCCCCCAGAAAAAAAAAAAAAAAAAAGAAAAAAAAAAAAAAAGGGNAAAAAAAAAAAAGAAAAAGAAAAAAAAAGTGAAATAAAATAAAATAAAATGACCAGACTAAAACACCCAAAAACTATGGCCTGGGAGCTAGGAGGAGGTGGAGGCCGACGGCAGAGGGATCAACCCTCGGCTTCCAGGACCCGAACGCAGAGGGCTGCATAGAACACGAAGGTCTTTGATGCTGGAGGGAGTTCCCGGACGGGGACAGAGAGCTGGGGGGGGATTCCGACAGAAACAGCCCCAAAGACCGCACACCAGCGCTGCAGGTGTCGAGGGGCCGGAGGAGGCCTCCCCATGCTCGCCTTGCGCTGGGCTGCGCGCTAATTTCAGCTTTTCCGCGGAGGAACTTGCGGTGCCAGCGGCGGTCGGCGGCGGGCAGCGGGCAGAGGGCAACGGGCAGGACGGCTCTGCCTCGTACGACCAATGTCGGAGCCGAGGGGGGTAGAACCACGGCCCCTTCGGGCGCGGCCTCCCCTCTGCCAGCGGCTTCCCCTCTGCCAGCTCCGCTGCCCAGGCATGGCAAGCGCCAGTGCCACTGGTGATACTGGTGCGACTGGTGTCGGCCGGGGAGCAGCTGGCCGGGAAATGCTCTGCCGGGGTCTCCCTGGCCAGATAAAACCGTTCCCCCCTCTTGTGTTTAGGGCCGGGGAGAGGCGCGGCGCTGCAGCCGATGATGGGGTGGCTGTCAGTCGGTCAGCATCTCCCCAAATCCCACTCAACGAAATCCGCCCTTTGGAGCGTCCCTCGACTCCCCCCCGCACCTCAGACCGCCGGGCACTCGTCCTGCTCCACGCCGGGACAGGGACACGCGTGGGCCTCCGCCGCCGTGCTGCGCCCCGCGCGTCTTTTTGTAAAGAGACGGGCAAAACAGGGAAGCAAAATGCTGTTTCCCGGCCCTGACCGGCAGCGTCGGCGGGGGAACCGAGCCACCCATCCAACCTTGGCTTCCCGAGCCATGCCGGGCTCCGAGCGCCCGACGTGGGCTCGTCCCGGCGGGGCGGCGGCGGGTGTCGGTGTCGAACCGCACCCAGCCCGGCTCCTCCAGCTGCTGCCACGTCCCCGCTCCAGCTCGCAGCCTGGTTGTTTTGTTTAATTAAACTCAATGTCAGTGTTAATTTTCCGCCTGGCCGGGCAGCCCTGCCTTTGCCGGAGCCAGAGTGTTGGTTACAGATGTCAACGCGCCCCATCGGGGCTGCACCGAGCCCGTGGAGACGCGCTGCGCCGGCCACGCGTGGCCACGGCCGCGGTTTCCTGGCTGTGGTCGTGGGCTGCGAGGCCGGGAGAGGGCAGGGGCCGGAGTTCCCGGGACCCAGCCCCGCCACTGGCGTCTAGGTCCTGCATGGGCGAAAAGGGTGGGCACTCATGGTTGTGATGTGGGTCGTGTAAAGAGCTGTTTGCCCCTGTGAGTCTCACGTGGATTTCCATGTCGAACGGGGTAACTGGTGACGATCCGTCCCGGCAGGGTGGGGGCGAGACGCTGGGAAACCTGGAGGTATATTTTGGGAGGGAGGAGATCCTTCCTGGTGCTATAGCAAAGAGGTCCCCTTCCGACGTTCGTACCTAGCTCTGGAGGGCAGAGATGCTCCAGGGAAAAGTGGAGGATCCCGGGCCATGTCCAAACCAATGTCAGCTTTGGAGATGACTCCCTCACTCCCTCGAGGTGTCCCAGACCAGGCCAGGGCACAGGACAGTGACAGGGAGGGGACACTTTCTTGCCTGCTCCTGCCCTACTTTCTGCAGAGCCCTCAGCCCCAGCTCGTTCATTCCCTGTGCAGCAGCCAGGCCCTTCTCTGCTCTGCCCAGTTACTTTTCCAAGCCCCCTATACTTTTGGTAGCTGCAGCACCCCAGGTGGCTGCCAAAGCTGCTTCCTGTGCCAGGCATCCAGCTGGAGCATCCGAGCCCCTCTTTCTGCAGGCTGGACTCTATTTAATTCCTACTCAGAGGGCAGCTATTGAACAACGCCCTGCCCTGCTGCCTCCCCAGTCCCTGTGGGATGCCTTCAGTCAGGCAGGGACTCACATGGCACGGGGTGAGCCTGCTCCTCACCTATCCTGCCTATTTTCTGATCTATCATGAGTCATCCCTGACATGCTATGTGCCTTTTGGCTCTTGCCAGTGCCCAGGCTAATCTTTTCAATATCCATGTCTTGGAGTGCTCTTCCTCCATGGATGTAACTGTTTTCTTGCCATGTAGGTAATGGATTTATTTCCTCTGTGCTCAGCACTGAATTCCTCCTCCACTTGAAGGCCAAGTTCATTAGCATGATGAGTTCCTTTCCATAGCCCTCTACAAGGTGCCAGATCTTATCATGTTGGAGCAGCAGTGGATATTGTCCTGTTGCTGCTTCCTCCCTCCTCCCTGGCACTTCCGAAGGCTCACACTCCTGCCTGCTGCGGGGGCTCCGGCACTGGCTGCTCTGAGCTGGGAACCCCTCGGGTTTGTTATGCCACTTTGTCTCCTAACTTTTAACCGGTTATTCATTCCCCAGCTGCTTTTCAAACTTCCCTTCTCGGCAACAGGCTCGGCCTTATTTACCAAACAATCAGGTTTATTGCTGTTTCTCCTCATTCTTTGTTACCATTTCTATCTGTTTTCCCCATTAAACTCAGGACGTTGTGGTTTTCCGGACCCCCCGTAGAGCCCTTTTGGGGAAGTTGGCTATCCTCCATTCCTATTTACAAAGACCGATTCACACAGGAGGCTAAACTACAGCTACTGAAATAGCCATTTCATATTTAACTTCTAAAAGCCTCGCCTAAATCCCATCTTTTCTCACTGCTTATTTCTGTGCACTCGATCAAGCTGTTTTGCAATCTCTCCTCCTGCTATCAGGGCCACCAGGGCACCCAGGCTCCCAAAAGACTGGGAGATTTTCTTTGAGAAGATGGTAACAGTAGCCAGTGTAGGAGGGTCTTCAGTGTAGAGATTCATACAGTTTTCTTCTTCCTCCATTCTCTTCTCCTGCAGATTGCAAGCCCCCAGTCATCCACCTCTGGTGCTTTTTATTTGTTTATCATCAGCAAACCATTCCTAGAAATTCCTTTGTCCTGCTTTCTTGTTTTATCTCGATGCTGGGGAGTTCACCTTGGAGAGGAATTGAGGATGGGATCTGGGGGCTATAGGGGGCCACAGCCCTTACATGTGTGCCTGGTAGAAGCAAGCCACCCTATGCCTGCCCCACCCTGATGGGGGAGATTTACCTCTACCATCTGTCCCTAAAACTAACTCCCCACACTCAGAAGAGAGATCCCTCTCTTCTGGCATTTGCCAAGGTCCAAGCATCCCCATCCCTTTTCCAAGACAGGCATCACATCCCAGGAGATAGAGGATGGATGATGGTGGGCCCAAAACAGGAGAACCCGAGGAGGGGCTGCAGAGCTCGCCAGCACCAGTCCCTGAGGAGATCTGGCCCCCTGGCATGTGTCCACCCCCTGCCTTGATGGAGGGGCAGGTGTGAAGACGATAGAGGAGGAAAATGGGCCCTGCCTTATTGGAGCTGCTCGTAAACAAAGCCACTTGAGTGGAGAGGATTCAGAGAGCCCCACAGCCGCAGGAAACTATAATTACGTTTAAATATTGTTAGCATCATTATCTTTTATCCGCCATCAGATTAAAACAATTATGGCATTTTCAGGAATCGTCCTTGGCATTCTCTTGACCGACGTTATCTGTCAGGCAGGAAATGTGATTTTCACTTGGAGAGGTGCCAGCCACTGTGCGGCCGGTCCCACAGCCCCTGTGATGGGAGAAGCCAGCAGCCAGGGTGAATTCCCATTTTATGGAGAAGCCCACATCCATCCCATTCCCTCTGGCCAGGCGTCAGTCACTCCACCCTCGTCTCCACATCACTCTGAGTTTCTGCAGATTGGCTTTGGGATTGTCAAACAGTGGCAAGGGGAGGCAGAAGTGGGGACACCAGCCTGTGCCATCACCTCTGCCGGTGGCTGTGGCAGCATGCCGGAGCGGGTGGCCTTGGCAAACACAGCTCCGTGCCTGAAAGCTGTGGTGAGCAATTTACCCGAGGAACTCATTTCAGGAGATCTAGTCTAAGTTAATTAAAGATGGCTGGCTGGGGTCATCGCCTTGGCAACAATTAAGGGCAGGAAAGACGCCTCATTAGTGATAGTTTTTAACAAAAACCATAATTTTTCATATCAAGACAATCCCGGGCACATGAGATGGGGGGCAGGAGGATGTTTTCTATCTGGCTTTCTCTTTCCCCACCTTGTCTGTGGGTAGGCTCACAAGGCAGGACCGAGAGATGAGAAAACAGGGTTGAAAGGAAAAGCCCCTTTGTAGGTCTGTGTGCTGGTGAGGGTCTGGTGGTCAGTGGCCAGTGCCCAGGCAGCAGAACCCGAGCTGTTGAGAAAGGGGCACATAGATAAATGGGGGTTGTGCCTGGAGGGCAGCAGGTGAGATCCAGTTTCTTGGGAATGGGAGAAGCTACGAAGCCGCCATCGCTTCTGTGCAGGGGCTGGCTGCACATCCTGACCCAGGGAACACCGTGCCAAGCTGACACCCCCAGCCACCGGCGATGGGGTTATTCCTCCAGCTGTGCCTTTGTTTTTTAATTTCCCCCTTGTACTCCAGAAATCTTAATGCCGCTGCCTACTAATGCCAGGCTGGGCAGAGCAGCTTTATTTTCTACTTAATTAACTGTCATCCAGTGATTGATCAATTAATGATGGAGCCATCATGGTAATGCTCTGGGAGCTGGTGCACTGGGGCCAGGCCGAGTCATGTGCTTGCCTTCCCACTCCTACCTGCTCTGGCACCCGGCACGCTCCCCCCGGCACCAGGGCTGTGCCGACTTCTCTCCTGACAGCAAAGGACACTGTGACAGATGGAAAATCCCTCGCTCCCAGGAAATTTGGCCATTTACAGGGCAGCTGCATGAGGGACTGGGGACCAGCGACTGGGAAGCAGGAACGATGCTCCTGCCCTGCCATCCCTGACCGCTGTCTGGGGTTGGCAGAGGGGCCACTTCCCTGCTGGACACAGTGCCTGCTGCTGTGTTAAACTCTAGCTTAAGTATTTTTCCAGCTTCCCCTTGCCTTAGTGGCATTTTAGCTGATTTTGACCACCTGGGTGATGCTCTCACGGCTGACCAAAAGGAGTCAGGGTTCAGCTGAGCCAGCAGCAGGGCATCTCTGCTCTTGGCCTCCTCCTTCTCCTCCAAAGTTGCACACATGGCTCAAATGGGAGAGATAAATATAAACTCCATTCAGATATCCATAGAAACAGAGCTGGAGATGGAAGACCCCATGCAGATTAAAACCTTTTTCCTTCCCACACTCTGCTATTCCCAGTATTATTCCAGAGCATTTTATAAAACCAGTAGAGCTGGGCAGGGACCGACAGAAATGACCAATAAGGTGTTAGCAGGAAAATCCCGGAATGGGGGAAACACTTTTTCTGCTGAATAATTTATTTGTTATTAAAAAAAACCCACCCGATCAGGACCATGTTTAGAAAGGGGTGAGGCTGCACCTGGAATAGTGGGGCCCGCCAGCACACACGTGCACAGGGCTGAAAGGGATGCAGCGAGGCTCCGGCGCGGAAGTGGTGTAAGTCCTGTTGCTTAATTACTGTTTCCTCTCCGCGCCGTGAAAAAGTGCTGAGATGCGGATTTGATGTGCTGAAAAGCGTCTGGCATCTTGTCATGCACCAGCCCATCTCCAGCATTCAACAGCTGGAGAATAAACCTCCCCACGCACCCCCAGGTGTATTCCTGCACCTACAACATCACCGCCTGTTTACCTACGGATCGGTCCCGATGATAACGTGTTTGTTCAGACGACTCTGACGGCTGGGAGAAAAGAAACCCGAATTGGTACCAAAGGGAACCAGCCGCTGCTCGGGGCTGCGTGTGCAGCTCCTCCTCCCCACCGGCTCCAGATTGAGTTGTTTGTCTCATTACATCCCTGCACACACATCCGCACCCACACACCGACACATATATAATCCCGTGCGTACAGCCAGGAGAAAACCTTATATAGTATTATAAACATCATGCTATTTTTTGAATTAAAGCTCAAAACTGTTCATTGGAGATGACACACGCAACACGTTCAAGCCCAAGAATAGGTTTGGAAGCAACTCGGGAAAATATCAATATTCTCCAGCGTTTCCTTACATCCCAAAATCAATCCAACATAATTTCTGCTATCAATAATGCATGTTTACAGGGAGACGACATTCAAGGAGGCCCATGGCTCGAGCCCATCCTCCCTTTAGGGGTGACGTTTCTGCACTTCCCAGGGTTGGGAGAAAGATTTATTTCATCTATCCTCATGGCAAGGAAGCCGTTTGCTGAATTAACTCCCCTGGGAGTTTTTTGGGTGAAGAATAGAGCTTTTCTTTGCCTGCTTGGTGCCTGGAGGTGCTCGGTGGTGTGAGGTGTGGTGTGCCAAGAGAGGCTTAGGCAGTCCCTGGGCTTGTGCCGGCTGCTGAGCTCCCACATGTCGTGGCCATGTGGAGCCTAGAAATAAGCTGAGGTTTGGGTGGCAAGGAGGGGTTTGCAGTGTGCCAAGGTGGGGGATAAAGTGGGGAGTGGGTGGCAAAGCAAATCTCCCTCATAGTCACACAGGAGGGAGCAGAAAGCTGGAGAAATTGTGAATTCAACTGGAAAACTAATGGCTGAGCACCCTCAGCATCTTCCTGGCTCATCTGCCCATCAGCTGCACCCTGTCTGAGGCAGTGGGAGCTCAGCAGGTCCTGGGGGGCTTTTGTAGGACTGACCAGGGGATGGAGAAGGAGGAGAGGCCATGGGGGAGGCGGGCTGGCTGCTCACCCACACAAAGGGGCCCGGACCAGCGGTGCCCAGCATGCCCTGACCCCATGTGGGGCAGTCAGGAGGGCACAGACATATTGTGGCCAGCTCAAAATGATGGTTCAAGACAGAGCTGGAGCCATTTAAAACCAATTAATAACTGTAAACTGTCCTGGCCCTTGCTGTTCATTAGGCAACCACAAAGAAACTTTATGTTAGAGTTGCAAGTCCCCTTTTGGTTTCAGGATTTTTTTTTTTTTTTTTTTTTTTTTTTTTTTTTTTTTTTTTTTTTTTTTTTTTTTTTTTTCCAGAGAGAAACTTTTTAAATATGTAATTGGCTCTGGGAACCAGGACCCAAAGGGGTTGCAAAAGCAAGGGAAGCAATTGCCTTAATCAGTCCAAGATCTCTGATTTATTTATGTATTTATTTCGATTTCAAAGCAGTGCTGCTCATCATATCAGAGCCTTTAGAAGCACAATTATTCTCTCGACAGAAGAGCTAACCTAGGCTGCGATTATTTGCCTTTCTGAAAGGCAGCGGTTCCCCGTCAGCCGTCCTTCCCACGAACGCAGTCCCGCTCCCGCATCTCTCCGAGCGATTTTAGCATCTGAGAAACATTCCCCCCAGCCTTCCCATAGCCACAGCCCGCCTGAACACCCAGCCTTTCTGCCGAGCTTCCCAGCTTCAAAGAGTGGGGCGAGCGTTCACTAAATAATGATTCTTTATTCCCGTTCTTTGGCTGCTTTTCAAGCGGTGGTCGGGAAATGTGCTCACATCTTTATGACTTGTAAAAGACACTCGAGGTCACAGGTGGAAGGAGCTGGGCAGCCCCAGCTCCAGGTGGGTTTTGGACCATGTGGGTTTGCTTGTGTTTCACCCCTGAGAAAAGCTTTATTTCCAGACTGTGCCTGGAGCTGGGTTCGGAGTGGGATCGGGGTGGAATTCAGAGACAATGCTCTGCTGGCCTGCAGAGACAGAGGGTGTTTCAGCAGCGGAAGGGAACAAGTGGGAAGGCAGGAAAAGAAGGAGCTGCCCTTTAAAAAAAAACCTTCTTGAAGCTGCAGTGGGATGCCTGGGGTTGGGGCAATATCCTGAGCCTTGGCTCCCCACCCTGGAAACACCCATCCACAGGGTGAGCGGGCAGGTCAGGGCTTGGGATGAGCAGGCTGGTTCCTGTGAGGTCAAAGGGTCCACTGGGGTTGATCCTACTCTCTTCCCTCCACCAGGGGCAAAATTTGCCCCATAAAGAGACAAATCCCTTTTCAGTGACAGCCCTGCAAGGATTCCCATCTCGGGGGGCTCAGCTTCCCCATCCCTGGGAGGTTCCCACGGCGAGCAGTGATACAACACCATGTCCCCAAGCCACCACGGGGTTCCGCAGCAGCAGCACGAGCCATCCGTGGGCTCGGGAGAAATCCTCGCGTGTTGTTTCCCCCCCATCCCCGTCCCTGCAATGCATATTTTTGCGAAGGTTTAATTGGCAGCAATTATTAACTAGCACAGACCCTGGAAACCTGCCAGTCAGGAAAATAATGAACCATTTTAATACACATTCAGCCCGTAAACAAATGTGGCTGCCAGAGCCATTGCGGCCGCCTGGCACTGGGAGAGGCAGCACAGAAGATCAGCAGGGAGACCCGGGGCAGCCCCACTGTCCTTCTGGCACTGGGTGAGAGTCTGTGTCCCCAAGGCCACCCCGTGTCCCTGCGGAAAAGGCCTCACCTTTCTCTGGGGGCTGTCCACAGGACCCCAACACTGCCCTGAAATAGCACCATCAGTAATGGAATGGAACCAAATCTATGGAGATTTAAGGTGTAGATTTGGGCTTTGGGATAGTTTTGGTGGGTGGAACAGGCTCTGTGCATTGGGAAGTGGGCACAGGAGATCCTCAAGGCTGAATCCTGCAGAGCATCCTTGCTCCTTGCCTTGCCCTGCATCCCTCCCTTGCTCCCACGAGCCCAGATGGGGTCCTGGCCTCTCCACCCTGACTCGCACAGTTCCAGGCACAGGGAACAAACCCGCTCTCCCCTGGCAGACACCTCCTTTATCTGCCAACAGGCTCCCCCCAGAAAGGTTTCCAGGGCATTCAGACAGTGGGCAAACAGCCTCCTCTGCCCGCTGCAGGCAGGAGAACGAGATGTTGTGTCCCTAGAACATCCCTGGGGCACTGGCATCCTCCAGCACCCCTCGGCACCCCCCTGGCATCCAGCTCAAAAAGGCAGAACCCTCCTGCTAAAAAAAAATATGTGGGACACAGGCTTGACATTTTTCACTCAGGGAAATATTTCTGCAAAGGAACCGCTTTAGGTTTATTCTACAAGGGCTACATTTTTCCATGTTATTTTTTAATTTTCTCTCTCCCTTTCTCTCTCTCT
>VXBB01005684.1:968705-989265 GCA_013399915.1 Illadopsis cleaveri | reverse complement strand
GAGGGGGGCGGGGGGGTGTGGGAGGGGATGGGATGGGAGGGGATGGGAGGGGATGGGATGGGATGGGATGCTCCAGCTGCAGCATTTCCTTTCTCTCAGGCAGTTCACAGGCCCAGCTGCAGGACAGGGCTGACCAGATCCATCCTCGGAGAAAAGCTGGAGGAGATGAGTGGCTGTAGCCTTGCCAGGCCCTCTGCTTGCTGCCTAGCAATGGAGCCAGACCCCCTTTGTTGAGGAGCTGAATCCCCAGAGCCCAACATCCCAAATGCAGGAGAGGAGCATGGTTGGAGTACTGTTCCTGGACATCTGTGTTACACAGCATCCCCCTCACTCACTGTCACGGCACAAGGTCCCACAAAGCTTCCAAAATCTCTCCTCCCTGCCAGGTCTGGTGGAGACAGAGCAATGCCATCATGACATGTCAGTCTCCACTGTGTCACTCTCAGGACACCGCAGAGCAGGTCACAGCATCCCCTCCTCTGCCCTGCAGTGCAAGGGTCACCCGGCAGCACTGTCCCCTTCGGATGAATATCTGGGGGGCTCTTGCCGCAGTTTCCTTGCGGGGTGGATGAGGGGAGATGGGAACGGAGGGGAAGAAGGAAACCACGAGTAACGTGAGTAAACGCCAGGTATCCTTACACAACGGGGCTGAGGGCTCGGCGGCCTTACAGCTTTGCCATAGTGGCACCCTGTGGCAAAACGCATTACTACAGCTGGCAGGGGCTCCGGAGGGGGACACGGCCTGGGGGCCCCTCGCCCTGGGGGCTCACACCCCGCGGGGACACTCGCTCCCCACGCACGCAGGAACGGGATAGCGGGGGCTGAACAGCCGGTGGTCCCCTCCACCGCGACATCCCAGTGCCCCGCGGCGGGTACCACCCATTCCCATGGGGTCAGCCAGGATGCTCATCCAGCACAGACATCGGCTGGGATGGGGCTGGAATCCCGGCAGGCTCGCTGGCCATTGCACGCTTGCTCGTTTAGGGCTTTCTGGCCGCGTCCGTGTGCCCGGGCGGCGTGGGCTGTGCGGTGATGTGGAGCGGGGTGTGTGTATGTGTTGGTTTTCTCCTCCCGGAGCAGACCCGGAGTGACGGAGCGAGCTCTTTGTCTGCCTTCGCCTGCCTGTCACGGCTCCCGGCGTTTCCCAGCCACCTTGCACGGCGCGCAGCCACTTTGGCAGGAGCTGTCTCGGAATTTTAATGCGGCTGATTAACGCGGCACGATGTAATCGTGGAGCCAGCCGTACCCCTTCCCTAGCCTTGCCTTTTGGGGAAATAAATAACCAAACACAACCGGGCACCCCCACTCCCGGTGCCTCATCCTATTCTGAACTGAGCTAAAGAATGGGACCGAACTGGAGGCAGGAGGTGATTCCAAAGGAAGAGATCCTGATGCCTGTCCTGTCTCAGCCCAGAAAGCTGAGGGGTGTAACAGAGATGCCTTTGCCATCCTGGCACATGGGTGACAGAGGTGGTTTTGGGGCCACCACAGGGATGTGTCAGGGATTATGGCACTGCACATGCACTGCATGACACGACAAGGAGTTTTGGGAACAAGGATGAGTGGTGGAAAACTCCAGGCAGAAGGGGAAATGGTGAAGGAGAGAGGGTGGAGAGGAAGTCTGCATGCAGAGCAAGGAGAAGATGGGTGAACAGATCTCTGTGCCACCCAGGAGATGACGAGGGGGAGTTATTGACACAGAGGACACATTGCTAAATTTTCAATCTGTCCCTTTCTTAGGTGGTGTTGACAGAAGAAGATGGGTAGTAGATTTCAATGGCAGGCACACGTGTCCCAGGAGAGGGTGAGACATCAACAGAGATGGAGCAAGAAATGAGCCTTGGACAGCTGCAGGAGAGAAACCCAAACCTTCATTGGAAAGTAGGGTCACCCGCAGGCTGGGGACACCTCATGAAATACCCATCCCTTCAGACATCCAGGAGCATCAAGCAGCCACCAGGATCTGCCATGGGTCCCATCAGCACTGGGGAAGGTGCAGGGCTGCAGGAGGGGCTGGGAGAGACTCTGCACCCCTTGTCTGTGGAGCTCTTAGAGCAGAGAGGGGTGCAGGAGGAGACCCCTCCTGAACACCAGCTGCTCTGGTGGGGCTGCTCCAGACCTCCACTGCAGCCAGAAATGATACGGGGAAGAAGAGACACCGAACCCCTCTGCAGCAGGGTGGGGCTGCAGGTGCCTGCCAGGGGAGGTGTGGGGATGCTCCCAGCTCCTTTGGCCTTCCCTGTGGAACCCACAATCCCCATGCAGGCTGTCAAACTGAGCCCAGCAGAGACATGAGCAGCCAGAAAGGGAAGGAAGGAAAGCGGGGGCAGCAGGAGTGACAGAGACCACAGCCTGGGCATCCCTGTGCTGTTCATGTGCCAGTGACTGCCAGCAGGGATGTGCTGCATCTTCTCATGACACGGACAGGCAAGGCAGGATGCTCCTGGAGCAGAGCAGAGCCATGTGGGTGGGAGGTGCCACTCAGGACCCATCACGCTGCTGGGGTGTGCCCACGGATAGAAGTGGAAAAGTAAAAGGGACAACAGGGAATCAAGGGGGCTCAACAGCACCTAAAGGAAAGGGCTGAAGACAGAATGTATGAAACAAAGGTGGTTTGGGCTCAGATGGGAGAGAAGATCCATATCTGGAGCATCTCCTTCAGTGGGAGATGATTTCAGAGGGGTTGTGAGTGTTTGAACTAGCTCAGGATTTGCCTGGGAAAGGTTAGGCTGGTGTTTCTAGCGTGATTGCAACCAAGCCAGCTCTGCTGGGGATGGCTGCAATGTTTATTCATGGTGGGGAAGGAAGGGACCAGCTGACTTTTAGATCCCCAAGAGCATAAGGAGGAGGAATGGGCCCTTTCCCATGGCCATGGACAATAATTGTACTACTTCACCTCAGGGCTTTTCAGATGTCAGCCATGTCCCAAAAGTTAAATGATGAAGAAAGGGAGAATAAACCTCAATGTAAGCAAGGCAGCACAATTCCTCTCTTGCCTTTAGGGCTGCCCTTACTAAAGGCTCAATTGACCCTATTTTTGGGACCTGAAAGGTAAACCCCAAATGCAGAGCAAATATTCCTTAATGGGGGTCTCTCATTTCACTCTTAGACCAGAGACTCCCCCCATTTCCACAGCTGCTGGGTGCAGCCTCCTGGTCCCACCACCACAGACTTTTGTCCCAAGCAAGAGATTCCTTTGGGAAGGCAATTTCATTCCCATGTTCCTTCCCTGGTTTTCTTTGGGTCTGTGTCCCCTCTCCAGCATCCCTTTACCCTATTAATATCCCTTGACTGTCCTCACACCTGCAGACAATCTGGTCCCCAACCACCTCCACCTCCCCCCTTCCTCAAAAGCTTCCCTCAGCTGTCTTTAAGTCGTAGCTGAAATCTGTGGTATGTAGGAGGAGAAATTCAGTCTGACAGCAGTTTAAAACACCGCACTACTTGGCAGATTTAAATGCTATTTTAAATATAAGCTATGACACAACGGACAAAAATAGCATTGAAAATACCCTGTCATGTTCCATATTGCGAGGAATAGGGAAGCAGACCAGGCTAGAAAGGAGCAGAGAGAGGGGCCAGATGGAGAGGACAGGTTATTTTGTTTGTTTTAAAGAAACTGGATAAATGTATTTTGTATGTGACTGAGTAAATGTGTTTTATAGAGCAACGAGCCAAAAAAAAAAAAAAAATAAGCCTTCTCATGAAAAATCTACATATTTTATTTGATGTGGGATCTGCCAAAGCAGGTTTGCTACTGAGAGAATATATTTGTTATCAGGTTGTTTTGGAGATGCTCAACACCAGCAGCCACCAGCTACTGGAGACCACTTGGTCTCTACTGGGTCATTTTCTTCCCTTTATTTATGTTTTAATAGGAAATTGCTCTTCTCAAAAAAAGAGAAAGCCACCCTAAATACCTGGAAGTGAGTTTCCACCTGTGACTCCTGGCTTGGTGACCCTGCACTGTAGGAGCTGATGAGTGGCAAAGCTTGGCTTGGAGTGTCCCTGCAGGGTCAGCCTGTGGGACCAGGGAGGGATGGAGTGATGCAGGTTGAGCCACCACTGATTTCCCAAGGTACCTGGGTGTGTGCCTGGAAAATCCTGGGAGCTCTCCTGACTGCAGCACAGTTGCTTGCTGGCATGGGTAGGAAGCATCTGGAGCATCTGGGCCCAGAAACTGCAGGGCTGCAAGGAGAGGCTTCTTCATCATTCTTCCTGAGTACAACCACAGCTCCAAGCTGCTCTCATCACAGCATCTCCTTCCCCAGGCCTCCACACACACTCTCTTACAGGGCAGGACAAACATCTGTCCATGCTTTGGGTTTGTCTCCTGGGGCTGGGTTTTGGCTCCTTCCAATCCCCCCAGTATAACCAGTAGTAAATCTGGTTATGAAAATGGCCTGAGGAGAGCCCAAGAGATCTGGGGAGAGGCGCCAGAATGTGACCAAGTCTCAGGCTGCAGCACCATGTGACACACTGGAAAGCCTGGAGATAAGGGCTGGCGTTCCACACTAGACTGTCCCTAGCTGAGGACAGGCACAGGGTTGGCACCCATGGCACGGAGGTGTCAGATGCCAGTTGTACCCCCTAAATGGGGCAGAAATTGAGGTTCACTCCCCATACAGGGGCTCCTGTACTGGGAGCACCTGATGGCACAAGTTACCAGGGTGGCTGAGCTGCCAGTGCTCTGATGAACACCTTGGCAGGAATTCAGGGGCTTCCCGAGCCTCCTGCATCCACTGCTAATCCAGCTCCAGCAGCTGAAACCAGGGGAAAGACACAGAGTGAAACATTTTTGCTATCATCTTAAAAAGGCCTTTTTTATTTTAAACCAAATATGTTGCTATTATGGAAACACACAATTTGAAGAGTTTAACAAAACAGTTCAATGAAGCCAGGTTAGCATTAGAAATCAAAGACTGAGGTCTTTCAACCCCTTGCAAATTACCATAGCCTGGGAAGATGCGCCCTCCAGGCAGATTTCTATGACCATCCAGTGGTGGATGCAAAAAAAGCAAAAGCTTTTTATTAGGAACAGCTTTAATCTGTGCTCCTTTCTCACCCGCTCAGCCCTGGGTGCCCACTCCCAGCTGGGGGCTCATGGCTCCTCCTGACCCTCTGGCTGTGCCCACCCTTGGGATTCCTGTGGGCAGCAGCTCTGTGGGCACTCTGAAGGAAGTGAGACCTCAAGCACTGCTTGCACCAGGAGCAGCATCGCTGCTCACAGTGCCAGAAAGTCGATGACCTTTTCTGGCTCTAGACTAAGGCAACTGGCAGAGCAGGGCACCCACACCTCCACATCCTAATGAAGATTTTAAAGACTCCCAGTTGCCCTGTCTGCTGTGGGGCAGAGTCAATAGGCAGCAGTTTCAGCATGGGGTTTGGCTCCAGACACCTGGGCCGAGTGGGATGTCCTCACTCAGCAGCTCTGAGCCCCTGTGCACCTTGCAAAGGGGGCTGTGTGCCCTTCTCAACACCACCCTGCACACACAGAAACACAGAGCTCGAGGGAAACAGGAGGATCCCTGGTGAGAGGTGAAGGAAAACCCCTGGTAGGGCCAAGAGAGGCTTTGCTGGGCTACAGACTAAGCAGCATCACTGCTGCCAGAGCCCTGGGAGCTCCACTCACCAGGTGATGTTCATGCCCCACTCAGAAAAGCAGAACCATCACTCTGTAAAAGCAGCTCTATTGTGCTCCTTTTTTTATTTCAGACGAAAATAAAAGAATTTCAGTGTCTTTTGATCTGCCTCATTTCCTTACTGACACATCCAGGATGCTCACAAGCATTTTGGTATGGTGGGTCCCCACACCTCAGCAAGGTCCCAAGATTCCCTGGGGAATTGCATCCATGCAAGTACAACCAGCAGCAGAGAAGCAAAGCGAGGATGGGATGTATCCCCAGCCCCCCTGCTTTTCCCTGGCTGTCACCCCTGTTGCAGTACAAGCCTCAGGGTGCAGAATTACTGATGCTTAGGCAGTTCTGGGGGTACACCGGGCTCCTGCCCACCTGCAGCAGGTATTGCAGGGCCGAGGCTGCTCGCTGGAGTGGTGGCATTGCAGTCCTGCCTCCTCTTACCGCCCTGCCCAGCTGCGACAGCAGCTCAGCTCCCTCCCTTGCTCTTTGTTAACCACTGAATTCATCTGACAACTCAANCCGCTTTGAGCATGGCTCAAAGGGCTCCCGGGGAAGCCACGGGGCAGAGGGAGCCCTGGGGACCCGGTGGCGAGGGGAGATGCTCAAACCCACATCTCCCGACCGCAGCCCTGCTGGCACGTCCCCGCAGAGCGGCGAACGGCCCCGCCGCCACCGCCTCCGTCCCCAGAAGGGTTAACGCGGGCTGCCACGGGTCTGCTCATTACAGGGTTAAGGGGGAGATGGCACTTGCAAATCCCTCAATTACCCGGGCCAGAAGGCTGCTCAGGAAGAGCTTTATTAACGGTTGCCGTCTTCATTAACCGCTTCTCCACAGCTGCCTAATTACGGCCGCCATTAGGCTCACTGGGTCTCCCCACCACCGCCCTGATCCCCGGCCCCCTGATTAACCTTAATTACACCTCCATCCTCGGAACCGGGCGCTCACCTGAGCGGGGCCGCGGCCAGGGGCTCGGGGCTGCCTAATTGCGGGCAACCCCGGCGGGGCGGCGCGGGNAGAGAGAGAGAGAGAGGGGAGAGACCCTGCGGCCCGCCGGCGCGGTTCCCCGGCTCCCCCTCTGCCCTCATTTGCAATGCTTGAGTGGGGATTTCTCTATTTACTAANTGCTGAAAAGGCGAGGGCTGCCCTCGCACTGAGCTAAGCGGTGGCAATGAGATCGCTAGCAGGGCATTGAGGGAGGCGGTGAAAGGGTTTCCCACCTGAGCCGATGGGGCTCTGCTGGGAGGAGAACGGGGCTTGCCGGCGAGGGAAGGCGAAGGGTGAGAGGGTTGGGAGATGCTGTGGGTGCTGCTGCTTGTCCCCCTGGGCTCATCCTTGCCAGGAGACTAAGCATCCTTGGAACCAGGCGGTTGGAACGAGATGACCTTTAAGGTCTCTTCCAACTCAAACCTTTCTGTGATGATCCTTCTGGGTTTCTCCCCAGCCTTGTTCCTTTCCGGTTAGGCTATGGGATGTCTCCGGGGCTGGATGCAGCACACGTGGGTATCAGTGCCCGGATGCAGCTGTAACGGTGCACGCCCAAGCTCAGCATTTCAGGCAAGGCCACAGATGCTACGGAGGGTAGCAGAGATCCCACTGCCCTCCAGCTCTGCTGTCCCCAGGATGCCACCACAGCTCCAGGACAGCCCCAGTCTGATGTGCCAACCGAGCCTCCTTTCACAAAGAAGATGCTGCTGCTTTTTCTCTCTCCCTCACTGAACAGGGTGAAGCTCAGCTCCTCAGGCACAGGGAAAATGGAGCCGCTTTCTCCCTCTCCCGCGAGATGCCCCTACCACCTTCTTCCCCCTCCTCACTACACACCTCCCTTTTGGGAGAAAAAAAAAAAAAAAGATAATAAAGTTCTTATTTCCACCACATTTGCCATTTCCTGGTCTAAGTAAAGAGTGTCATAAGAGTGACAAGCTAAAAGCCACTGATTACTGTGGATTCATGGCATTTATTCTCCTCGTGAAAAGAGCAAACATCAGAAATAATGTGGTCCGGCCTGCCTCGGAGCCTAACCCTGCAATTAATCAGCATTCATGTGCAGAAGGTGCACGAGCATCTGATATGTAGAGAGGGA
Organism: Illadopsis cleaveri; assembly: GCA_013399915.1. NCBI lineage: Eukaryota > Metazoa > Chordata > Aves > Passeriformes > Timaliidae > Illadopsis > Illadopsis cleaveri. The sequence continues at coordinate 981,545 of VXBB01005684.1, read as the reverse complement.
GTAATTAAAGGCAGATGCAATCTCTGCTTCCCGCAGGCCTGGGGAGGGTAACCACGCTCCCCCCTTACTGGGGTTCAGCCCCCCAAAATCACCAGTGCTCCCTCTATCCCTTGGAAAAGCCGCCCCCGCCTGCCCCGTTCACCTTCGCTGGGTGCTCGGGAACCGGCTCTGCTCCCTGCAGCCAACGGGCCCACAGCGACTCTGCGCCGCTCGGCTGTCGGCAAAGCGAGCAGGAGGGTTGGGGATGCGCTATTTAGGCGAGCTTCCGATGCCTTGAACCCTGACATGGCTCGGTGACACCGCGAGGTCCCCGGAGAGGGGGATTGCTGAGGGCTGGAGCTTGCCCGGGACTATCACTGGCCTCCTCCCGCCGGGGTCTGCCCCGCTGCTCCCGCTGATCCTGTCGAGACCTTTAATCCGTGGGGGATCAGCAAATTAATCCACTAAAGCATGAAGGGCCTGAGCTGTGTTTAATCGCTCCCTTTTGTGTCAGGGGACGGCTAAATGACCATACAAGAGAAAAACCCACAGAGGGGTCAGAGGGGAGGCGGTGGGCGATTAACCCCCGTCACCTCCCTCCAGGCTGCGGCGCGGGGTGAGACGGGGCCGAGCCCGCAGCCGCCGGTCCCGGCACCAGTTGAGCTGGTGTCCCCTCGTGCCCCGATGCCCCGTGTCACCCATCGGGTGACACTGCGGCCCGTGGCGCTCTGTAGCCCCCCCAGCACGATCGGAGCTGCCCCAGCCGCGGGCAAAGATGAGCCTTCCGAGGTCTCAACCTGGCTCCCAGCAGACAAGATGTTATCGCGGCAATTACCCCCCAAAACATCCTTTGGGAGCTATTCTGGCCGAGGGGTCAGCGGTGCTGACAGCGGCCGAATGCTCCCCTTGCTCCCGGCGGAGGAGGAGCCGTGCCGGGGGAGGCTGAGCACAAGCCGTCTGCCTGCTCCGGCACAGATTGTGCCAACGCGTGGTTGAGCGCGGCGAACACTCGGAGCCAGCACCCTTCAAAAATATCACTCGGGGAACAAATGACACCACCTCCCCCTCGCCATCCTCGCACACCAACGCCCTCGCCCAGGCAGGGGCGGCCACGCCAGCCTGGGTGCTGCGGCCCCCCGGTTTCCTCCCCACCTCCCATTTTCTTCAAAAGGAGAATAACCTGCAGTATATATATATATATATTTTCCTTTCTGGAAACTAATGGACTCCTTAAATAGCAAAAATTGCACCCTGTAATTAAGATCTTGCTTTTTAAATGATTAATCATTCTAACCCCTTCCAGCGGCATCCCACTTACTGCTGCTCTCATATTGAAATGCAGATCTGAGAGGGAGGGAGCCGAACAGGTCTGTGGAGAGGAGCAATTAAATCTTCCAGCTGTCGCTGGTCCACCCCATCCTCCATTTTTTTCGGGAAGCCCTGGGCGTTGTCCGCCAGGCTGGCTCTGGGCCCTGATTCACATCCCCCTTTATCATCCTCTCATCTTCATCTTCCTTCCCACCTCCACACCTTCTTTTTCTGTTGTCCCTTGGTTTCTGGGCTCAGTGGCACTTTTTCACTGCAAGGTCTGACCTTGCTTTCCTTGGAAGTGCTGTAAGCTCCCCAAAAATCTGCCTGTACCCCTCTTCCCAGGTGAAATGGGAAAGGATGTGACTGCATGGTAACCTTGGAGAACCAGCAATCCCAGTTCAGCCCATAACAACCAGATGCCTGTTCAGGTTCTGCTGCTCTGCATCTCTGCCTCAGCCAGCCTTTGCAGCCCTACGAGGCTGTACCCTCCTGTCTTTCCCTTGGCTTTCCTCTGAACCACATCCTGCTGCAAAAAAAAAAAAAAAAAATCAAATCCTGCAAAAGACACCCATGAACATGTGCTGCTTTCCTGCAAGGGGTTTCCACAGCCTTGGCACAACACCCCATTCACACTTCCCCAGGACCAACTACAGATTTCTCAGGATGCTTCATCAGGAAAGCTGCTCAGCTGTGTATAAACCATAATCAACAGTACGTCTTCTGGCCTAAATCCATCCTGTAGATTCTCTTTGGGTTGGAGGGTATCCTTCAGATGTTTGCCAGAAGCTTGCTGGTGGTTTTTCAGCTCATTTCTGTGAAGGCATGGGTGAATGTAAAAAAAAACTGGGGAAAATGCATTACATTTCAGTCCCCAGCAGAGTCAGGATAATGGTTTGGGAGGGGCAGGCTCCTTCCTAATCATCACCCCAAGGGGAAGGACCTGGGATGTGCGTTTCTGTTTCAGTGCTCTGCAATAAATCCCCCTTTCTGTCAACCCCTCAAGCCAGTCCCATGGCAGGTCTGTAAGACAAATGGGACTGCAACCTCCATCCCCATGGGCCAACGAAGAACCTGGTACTCTGGGTCTATTGAAAATGGACAAGAGTTTCTCCAAGAAATCAGAGAAGGGACTCTTGGGAGTTTCTCTCTGTCTGTTTGATTTTTCTGGTATGGAGACAGAGAGAGGACAGGAGAGTATGTGCTCATATGAGATGGAGGAGAGGGAGTGACAGAGAATAAAAGAAATGGGGTTAAGATGGGGAGAGAATGCTCCCCAAAGAATGGAAATGAGAGGAGAACATGCTTTCCCAAGGGAGTAGAATGGAAAAGGGGTTCCTGTGCTACTGTCACCTCTAAAATATTCCTCCTCTCAAATGTTTCCAAAATAGAAGATTCCCAGAAGATCTGGGGGAAGGATGAAGATTGGAGCTCCTCTGGACCATCCATCCCACACTCACTCCATGGCACATTGGGCCAGCACAGTGCTGAGCCCCAGGGCAGAGCATGGGAAGGATACCCCATAGTCTGGGGGAGGGAGGGGCAAGCCTCCTCCACAGCACATATCAGACAGCAAGTCCTCAGCACCTGCACTGCTGCCACTCTGATTTTCAGGCTTATTCCTCATATTCTGGGTTGCAACATCTGGCTAGGACACAGCTATACAGCAGGACATGGTTCTCCCCACCAGGTACTGACCCATCCCAGGGCACAAGACAATATTGTCAATGAGGCCAAGGTGAGTTCCATCCCTCCACCCTCAGCCTTTTGACATGGATGTGTCCTAGAGGGAAGAACATCCTTATGTACCTTGTCCTGTCTGAAGTGTGTTTTGGTCTCTGTGAGCATGTCTTTTAATGCCATGGACAACACTGACCAGGGCCTTCATTCCCCCCTCACCCAGCTGGAGTTCAGAGGCCTTTTTTTCCCACGACAAAATGGAAACAACATCCACAGGCCACATAATAAGCAACAGAGAGGCACGCAGAGCACGAGCCACCCTTCCAAAAGGAATCGTTCCTTGCAGCCCCTGAAGTGTCCTGGCACACTATCTCATATTGTCTGGATGCTCCAAAACAGCCAGTGATCCTCCAGGATTTTAAAGCATTAAATACCTGGTTTTTGCTGTTTTGGCTTTGGTCTGGGAAAAACATAGGCAACGAGGCTTGTACAGCCAGGAGCACCACAAGGGTTAATCAGTGGGAAGCAGTCAGATACAGATGAGTCTTGATGGGACCAGATTCCCAGGGCACCATGAGGAAAGTCAGCAAACCCCGCCAAGCTCTCTGTTTATGGATCCCTACTCCTCTGCATGGCCCCTTTCTTCTTCCTCTTTGCTTCCCTCTTTTTACTCCCTGCCCTGAGTTGCAAGGCACAGGACCCCATCCCATCCCCAAGCCCCCTCCATGCCGTCATTTGCATTTTCACCAGCCTTGATTAATGCCAGAGCCTGTTTATAGAGTTACAATCTCCAAATTAGGTTGCCGAAGGCATCCCGGTCCAGCCCTGGAAAAATCTCGGTGGCTGAAAGGAGCCATAACTAAGCCTCAAGCAGACGTCTTTATTCAGCTGTAATTGACGTTTAACAGACGTCTGTAACTTCGTCTGGACTTATAAAAAACCCCGAAAAAAAGTTCTCCCCTCTCTTTATGTTCCCCCCTTTTATCCAGCAGTCAAAAGTGTAAGAGCCCACCACACCGGCCCCACTCGGTCAGTGTGCAGCAGGGGCCGTGACAATAGTGGGGCTGAGACAAAGCCACAGCCCACGCTGCACACACTGGCGCCTTGTATGTCTATTTACCTCCTAGAGTGGTTTATGCTAATTTATTGGCAAGCAGCGACCACTCCTGCATACTGATGTGCCGCCACTTCTTTCTGAGCGGGGCCCTCGTCTGCAGGGAGGCCCGTGGGGGGACCCCCTTCCCCACCAGCAGCGCCCCAGAAAAGGATGCTGCAATGCTCAAGGCTCCCCATGTGCTCCCAAACCATCCAAGCTCCCATTCTGATCCCATGATGGCTCTTTGTTTTGGTTTCCTTTGGACACGGGGTGCTGATGCTGTCCCTTTGCACAGGGATGCTCCAGGTGCTGGAACCAGACAGGCAAACTGAAGCCATGGCCACAGGAGCTAAGGGCATGGAAAGAAATGCTATAGATAGCTGTGGAGACAAATGGATTTTCATATAAATATATCTCCATGGTGTTCTGCTGACATGTGTGAGTACGGAAGGGTGCTCACAAGTCAGGAAGACACTAGAAATCAGGATAAAATTATTTTCTTCTTTCCTGAGTGCTTACATTGTGTACTATTCTTTGCCGCACAATGGTTTATTTCATCACTGGGACATGAATTCTCAGATCAGGTTTTACCCGCTAGTTCTTGAAGGCAAATTTTCCTTTCTTCCTCAGGAAGACATGGTGCTGCTCAGCCCTGGCCATGGAAAAACCCTTGTGCTCTCCTGCAGATGATCAGACCATCAGGAGGACAGTCAAATCTCTCTGCAGACCACATCCTTCCCAAACAAGGGTTTTATAGAGCATTTTCAGTGTAAAGGCTACCCAGAGTTACAGAGTAAATTGGTTTTAGTGGTTCAGGATTCCCCAGAGGAAATTGAAACCATACAGGATACTCCTGCTCTCCTCCACAAAGCACCTTCCAGCACCTGCCAAGCACAACCCAAGGCAAAGCCAAGGCTTGGAAGCAAAGCCAGCAGACACAACTGAAACAAAAGGAATAAAGTCAGGAGCAATTAATTCTGATGCTGTGGATTTCCTGTACATAGCACATGGAGCTCCTAAAAACCTGCTCAGTGCCACAACAGTGTGAAAGTCGGGGGCAGTCAAAAATGGGTCTTCATGTCCATGGTGTGAGCACTGAGTCATTGTATTGCAGAGGATGAAGTCAATGAGTCTGAGAGTTTATCCAAGAGGAACAGAGGCCACTTGCAGGTTTAACCAAGCAACGGGCCAAGAAGCTTTAAAATGTGTGTCAAAAGTCATGCAGCCGCCCTGTGGGGGGATGAAGGGAGTTGTGCTCCAGCCTCCCACCCCCCAACTCTCTTGCTGCTCATTCACACAGGTGATTCTTGGCTGCAGAACAAGACAGGAGACCTGTCTGTGGAGAACATTACTCATGGCTGGCAGACACACACAAAAGGAGTGAGGAATCTGGCCTGAAGTACCAGAGGACTGCTAAGGTCCCAAAGCTGAGAGCTTGTCCATGCCAGAATGGCCAACAGCCAGGAAAAAAGAATAACAGAGAATTAGGTAGGACTGTGTGAGAGCCTCAAAAGTAAACAGATCTTGCCTGTGCTTTTCTGGCTCAAGCCTAGAGGGATTTGAGCATGTCCTTCAGAAGCTGCTGGCTAGGAGGGATTTATTTGGGGTTGGTGCCCTCTGCCAAGAATGGAAAACAGCCCACGCAGCCATTGCTGTCCATGGCAAGCACAAACTGATAGAGCACCTGCACCCATAACTCCACCTTCCTCCAGAATACCAAATGTAGGTATTTCTGTTCCTGGGAAGACAGGAGAAAGTGATCATGCCTCTGATGTGACTTAGGACAACCTCTAGATACTGGGAAAGCCATCCCATTGCCCATGGCACTGGAGGTGGCCGTGACATCAGCACTGGTGCTACCCCTTCAGTCACTGAGGGACCCTTCACAAACTGGACAAGAGCTCACTGGGCCAGAGAGGCCAGTTTATCAGCTGCTTTGTGCTGCTAAAGATCCAGAAAGGGGCTGTATCACAGCCATGGATCCAGCAATTTGTGTTTCAAACCTGGAGGCTCAGGGTTTGTTTCCTTTTTGTGCTGCTCAAACCAGCAGTAACTTCTATATCCCCTCTGGCATCTTTCCCTGGGGTTTTTTTGCACCAGCTGGGCACAGGGCATGGCCTGAGGAGAGGGAGCAGTTTGTGATGCTGTGCCAGAGTGGTTTAACTTTCCCGTGGAAAAGGAAACAGCCTCTCTGCATGTCTCTTCCACAGTCCTGCATGTCAATGGAACAAATCCTGGTCACCTCTATCAGGAGATCAAGGGCTTGCAGGAGTCTGAGGTCCAGCAAGACTTCCCGGGCTGAGGTAGGAATGAGTGGGTTTCTTCAGGCTTCCTACAGCAGTGGAGAGGGAGATTTCCTGCACAGGGCTGCTGACAAAGAGCCTGAGCTGCCGTGCATCACTAACACTGGGATGCCTTTGCTCGGGGCTGGCGAGGGAGGCTCGGCAGCAGCTCTAGAGAGCCACTGGAGCGGTACACGAATGGAGGAGAGCCTCCTTCTCCCCCCAGCACTCAGCCTGTTAGCGAGGGCAGGCAGGGCGGGCAGGGCTCTGAGGAGGTGCCAGCCCAGGCCCTGGCAGCCTGCAGTCCTGCCTGTGCCGCTGTCTTGCAGGAGAGGAGGGAGACGCGAGCACCATGTCTTAGGCGAGGGCACCTCATGGTGGCAGCTCCAGAAATAGCCTGGAAGCCTTTGTTTTAGTGCTTTCCCTTCTTTCTCTCAGGGTCACACGGCTGGTGCTGGCAGAGTAAGACGGTGCTCTAGAGCAGAATGAAGCTGAGGGGACTAAAAAAAGCATTCCCAAACTGGAGATTATCCTCCTATTTCCTCTGCCACATGTTCCCTTGCAATACCATGCCCAGAGCCACCCCTGCATGAGGCCAAACCAGGTTTTCTCAGACACCAGTACCAAGCATCCTCCAAATCCATGTCCCCAAGGTCCCACCGTGCCCAAAACCACCAGGACATGGGAGCTGTGGGGTGGCTGCCCTTCCACAGCCCGGATAGGGACAGCCCCATGTGCAGTAGCAAACCCCAGACATTTAGGGCTGAGTGCCTGACCCCATTGCCCCAGTCTGCCTTCCAACAGCTTCTGCATTTTCCCTTTCCTCCCAGGGCAGTTTGCCTCAGCAGGAGCATCCCCGGGCCTCGCTGGCGAGCTGTTATTTGCCAGCCAGAGGTGGGTGAGAAAAGAAACACCCTCCCTAAAAAACAAGATGTCTGGTGTGAATATCCTGATCCTGCTAACCCGAGGGCGCGGCTGGAGCCGGCCGCGTGCAAGCAGCAGCCCCGGGTCTCGCTTAGCAACAGGGCACGGAGCAGCCCGCGGCTGGCAGGGAGAAAAAAGGGTCTTTTCTTGTCGGTGAAAGATTCATCGTTGGGCTGAAAGTGGCCCCTCCCCTCTTTCAAATACTTGTCAGCAGGGAGAATACAGCTTAGATACTGGGCTGATCAGATCATGGCTAATCTGTTATTCCTGGCCGTGAAAACTGCCGGAAGACTTTCAAACAACTTCACTGGGAGCGTGTGCGGCGGGAGGGAGCAGGAAGGAGATGCCGAGCCACTGGCAGCCCCATGCCGGCATCCTGAGGGCATCTCCTGCTCGTGAGGTGTGCAGGGAGGGCAGCACTGGTCCCCCACCCTGTGCTGACCAGGGCATCCTCAGGGCCATGGGCAGGGGTGGTGGAGGGGAAGGGGCCAGTGCTGAGCAGTGGAAGATGGGCTGGCCAAAATGTCCCAGTGGTGAGAACAGGCTGTCCTGGCTGCATGGCTTTTTGTCATAAATGAGGTGGTTTGAAGATGTTTGTTACTGTTGAAAGACTTTGGCCACTCATGTCTGGGAGCCTCATTGCTGCAGAGAGTACCAAGAAAAAGATGGCCAGCTCAGAGAAAGGTGCTTTCCTCCCTCTAGCCTCAGATGTTTGTAAGGGAAAAACCAGACCAGACAGACAATTTGTACACTCAGTGGCTTGCAGAGGTTTCACATGGTGGCCCAGATTCTTCTCCTGTACATGGAGGTACATCAAAGAGATGCAGTATCCTACAATATCTCCTACATGTCCTGCTATGCCCAGCACTGGGGGTAGTGTTGGTGGCCAGCCCACGGAACAGTGGCAATGCACCCTCATTGCCAGAAACCCACTTCTCCCTACAAAACCAGGGTAGGTGAAGCTGCTTTAACCACTGCCACTGCACACACAGGTAAAATCTGATCCCCAGGCCTGGCACATGCTGCTCTGCCTCTCCCCAGATGCTCTGCATGCCCATACATCTTGGTCATGCACCTTGCTCTGCTCCCTGGCTTTCCTGCTGCTGCCTTGTCCTGCTGCATTCCACTGTCAGCTTGGCTTTAGCCCTAAATCTGCCTCTTCCAGGCTCAGCAGTAGCCCAGGTTATTGTCCAGCCCATGCCATGAAGATGGACCTTTGGTGGGACAGTTCTGTGATAGAGAGGAAAACTACTGTGAAGTGGCCCAAACTGATGGTAGCCAGTGGGAGGGGGATGGATGCCCAGAGAGCCTGGGGACTGGCCTGCACCTCAGCAAGCTCCGCTTAGTCAGGAATAATTAATTACCTTCTCAAGGATCTTAGCCTGAGTCCTTCCCTGCTCATGCCCCAGCCCAGGAGAGGAGGGAGAAGGAGACGGCAGCGAAGAGGGTAGAGAATTAATTGGACATTGTGTTGGGAATCGCCTCCTGGTTGCTGTCAATCTTGGGAGTGAACAGCCTCTTGTCTCACTCAATAGGAACTTTATATGCTCCTTTAATCCTTCAGTCTGTATTGTCAGAGCTTCCCCCCTCCTCCTGTCTCTCCTTCCCACCACAGGACTTTTGATGACCCCAGCTGTCTGAGGCAATACAAAGAAGCCCCTTAACTAACACCCTGTGATCTATACAGGCAATAAAGAGGGTCCCCTTGACAAGGATTTGCGGGCAGAATATATGCAAATGCTGGGAGGTGCGCGGGTGGGGAGGTGTGCCGGGAAAACCACTGTGCAGAGGGCATGGCTCCTGGCCCTGGGGATGCCGCGGCCTGAGCAGGCATGTGGTACAGGTGAGGGGTGGCCAGAGAAAACCAGGGCTGGCTGGGGCTGGTTGGCCATTGCACACCCTGCCATGGGGTAAAGGAAACAGGAGAGCCCTGTTCATCAGGGCTGCAAGGCCAAGCCATCCATGGGCACAAAAATGGGGGGCTCCTGGCCCATGCCCCCTTGTGCTTTGCTCCCTACGGCCACCTCCCGAAGTCAGGAGGCCATGCTCCTTCCCACATTAGCACATGAATGGGGTTAGGGGTGGGGGGGAGGTGTGAAGGGGGGTAAGCCCCCACTGTCCACTCAAGCAAACAATTTGGCTAGCAAATTGACATAATTACAAGGGACAGAGAGAAAAGAAAGGCGAGCCCCCTCCCCTGCGCTCCAGAGGGCCCGACCCCTGCCGAGTTACTTAGACCCTTTGTGCGACTCAATGCTAGGTACTGATGAGGGGACGTATGCCCTTTTCAAGGGCCCTAAGCGACCGGCTGCCCTAATCTGATTACAATTTACAGCACTCCTTCAGAAGGGGCTGGAGCGGTGCTCACGCAGGCATGGACATGCCGGGCTGGACACGCAGGCTCTGCCTCCAGCCCAAAGGTAGGCGGGATGTGCATGGCAAAGGTGGGAGGATGTGCACAGTGGCACCACGGCCAACAGCGTGGGGACATCACCAGCAGCACCTGCAGCGTGGTTTTCACTGTGCCAGTCGTGCAAGGTCAAGAAGGCTGAGGGCACAGCTATGGGGACATGTGGCTTTGTACACTTGGGCACACTGCCAGCAGCAGATAGGCAGTGGCCAGTGGCTGGGGTGTTCAATGAGCCCATTTCTGCCCAAATCTGGGCTTGGCACCATGTATGTGCACCTGTGCACACCAACACACACATGGGCACAGCTGTAGTAAGCAGGCAACCCCCCTTGTCCTGGGCAGATCCACAGATGGGGCCCCTCTCCAGCAAGAGTGGGGTACTGCAGAGGTGAGCAAAGGCCTTCTGCCAAAATCTCTGCAGCAGCTTGCAGGAGCAGGAGTGCGAGCAAAGCCCACCACCTGCCTATTAAAAGAGGAATTAAACTATGCTGTTTCCCCCCCACCTCCTCCCTTCTCTCTCTAACATCATCCCCTTGGGGAAACCACCACCTTTACATGAGATTTTCCCCTTTTTTTTTTAACCTCTTTTCTGCTCCGTGCCACAGAGATCCCAGGGGATTAGCAGCCAGGCTGGGCCTTCCAGCCTCCTTGAAGGCAGGTTTTTTCAGCCACCCCCCCCCATGGGAACCTGCCCCAGGACAACTTTGGTCAATGCCTCCGGTGCTTCCCAGCCAATTTGTACCACCTAATCCCTGCGAGTATCTACGGCCCCTTTCTCACACGTTCTCCCGCCTGCCCGCCGGAGCAGCCCAATCCTCTGCTCTCCACGCTCCCCCATTGAGAAACCCTCCGTCCACTGCTGGGGCCGCGACTGCACTTCAAACGAGCCAGCCCGATCCGGGCATTGTTTGCCAGGGAATTAAAACTGCACGGCCAGCCCCAGCGAGTGATTTAGGTACTGAGACCAGACTGAGCCCCGCAAGAGCACGGGCAATAAAACGCTTCGCTGCCCAGCAGCCTGGGCAATTTAGGTGTCTTCCCACGAGGAGGAGGCACAGCCCAAAGGGCCATGGAACTGGGTCAGGACTTCTTCTTCCAGCATGTGCACATGGGACAGGACCCTCTGCCAGGGCTCAGAGACCTGCCGCACCACAGATGTGGGTTGGCCACCTTGCTGAAGCAATGACGGTCACCCAGTCTTTGCCATGACTGGACCCCATGGACCCTTGCCAGCTGCTGAAAGATCAGAGGCCATGAAAGTTGGACATACAGGTTATCTGGGACAGAGGCAGAACTCAAATGGTGTGGGATGAAGGAACACCAGTCCAGTCACACAGAAGGAAATGCAGTGTCCAAAGGGTCTGCTTCTGCTTTCAGATTTTGCAGACTTGTGGGGAAAAGTTTAGGACTCCCTTTTTGAAATTACATTGTCTATGGTGCCTGTCAGTTAACATCTCTGTGGTGGTTTCTGATGCACTCTCTGGATGATGCTGAGAGCAGAAAATGGCTGTTACGTCCCTTTCCCAGTGCAGAGAAGCTGGGAGGAGATCTCCCTCCTTCTACAGATCCCAGCACAGGGAACACAAACACCCTATATTTTCCCATCCCTGTCCTGGAGGAAGGATGCAGCTCAACATATGTTTCAGCCTCTGCAGGGATCATTCTCCAGAGACCATTTCTAACCCCTGTCAGACCTGCCTTTGCCATCATAAAACAAATATACAATACACCACTTGCTGGCAAGCGGGCTGGAGCTCCTGATGGCCCAGCTACGATATTTCTGAATTTCTCCTTAGCCAACCAGCCCTTTCCCTGCATCCCACACTGCTCCTGTGCTTGAGACCAATCCTATGGAGGATTTTAGACCTTTTATTACTCTTCTTTTTTCAATGGTGAGGTTGTTTCAGGCCAAATGGAGGCAAGGCGTGTACAGGAGAGAGCGTCTCCCCTGCCTGGCTGTCCCTGTCCCCGCCATGGCAGGGGAACACAGCGTTTCGGCACCTCCTCCTCTGTCACAATGTTTTTCAGCTCCACCAAGCAAAGTGTCCAATTAGAGCAGAGCCTCTTGCTTCCATCTTTGCCGACATTTAATTAACATGCTGCTGCTGGCAGCCGCTGACAAATTCCAGAAACATGTTGTAAAGGGTTTTTGTCTTTACCCAGCATGGAAAATGAGGGTGTCATATCCCAAGGGGATGTGAATAGCTACTTTTGACTCCCCCCCTCAGGTGTAAGAATTACAGCTAGACGCAGTGAAGAGACCTATCAGGCGTCCTACCTCCTTCCCCCCCTGCCCCCTACTCCTTTCCTTTCCTGCTCCTCACATTATATCACCCTGGAAAACATGCAGGATTTTAGGCCTGGTTTTCATCCCGGTTTCCTCCAACTCTGGCTGAAGCCTGATGGTCCAGCTAAGAGACAGGGGCTGTCCTATTTCCATCAGAATAGCGCCAGACAGTGGAAGGGACCATCTGATGGAAGAAATGGCTGAAACAAATAGAGGAAAAGGCCTTGTCAGCCTCTGCTGTACATGCAAACAAGGTTCCCAAGGAGCTGATGAAGGCCTCAGCAGGGCAGTTCAAGGGAAGGTGATGGCAGAAGCCGTCAAGTAGAAGTGTAGCTGGACTCACAGATGGCCCTCACCCCTGCCGTAGATGGCAGGATGAGTGGAGGGTCAGCTGCTGCACCCTAGCATCCCCTCCTCAAAATGAACCATCCTGGCCTGTGCTTCCCAGAGGGGCTCAGCCCCCACTGTGGGAGCTCATCACCTTCTCAATTGTCATCTCAAGGTGCCAGCTCCTAAACCAAGTATCTCCTAGACTGCATTATCTAATATATTGTCTAATACACTCAGCCTGTATTGCCACCGTTCACGCCTCCACTTTGTCCCCATGGCACCGGGAATGTCCCAGCGCCTCCGCTTTGCCCCCGGCGAGCCAAGNCCAGTACACGCCGTCCTCGAAGCAGTTCTCGGCCGCCGCGTCCCCCCAGATGGGCAGCTTCAGGATGCCCCCTGCAAGGACACGGGCAGGCCGGTGGGAAGGAGCCCGTGGGGGACGCAGGAGGGATGAGGCTGGTCCACCCAAGGGGGAAAACCCAGCCTTGGCACAGCCCTCGATGCCGCCACACCGGGACGCATCCGGCCGTGGACAGCAGCACAT
>VXBB01005684.1:926623-956044 GCA_013399915.1 Illadopsis cleaveri | reverse complement strand
CGCACAGCGGGCTCAAGGAGACGCTGCTCGACTTCCAGTGGGACCGCCCGGAGATCGCGTCCCCCGCCAAGCCGCCCCGCAGGAGCCGCAGGACGGGGCTGGCTGCCGGGGAGCCCCTGGAGGCACCGCCCGAGGGCTTCGTGAACGCCGTGTTCCTTTTCTCCCCCTGCCCGCACTCGCGGAGGGAGCTCCGGCAGTTCGTGTCGGGGAACGATGCCCCCTCCTCCCTTGCAGAGCCGCCCACGGCGCAGGAGCTGGCGGAGAAACTCCTGCCCAAGAGTGTCCAGGAGTTGCTCGTGGAACAGAAAATCACCCTGTTCTGGGTGGACACTGCCGACTGGGCACAGGTAACGAGGTTACACCGCGCAGCTTTCAGCTGCGAGCACTGACGGGACATCTGCCACGCGGCTTTCTGGCATAAGTAATCTTTGGGTGGTAGGGAACCATGCCAAGGTTCGCTTACTGCCAACATAATCTTCAGCGAGGGACTGAAATCTGGAATGGAATCAGCCACATGGAGACTGAGATACATCTGCAGGGGAGTAGCTGTACAGTGTTTATTGATGGGATGTCTTGTGCTTTGACTTAGAGGGGTGTTAGAGCTGTTCAGAATTGCAGATAAGCAGCCGGATAGTTCAGGTGTGTAGATACCAAATTATAAAAAAAATTAGCTTGAAAATATTGGTAGCTTTTAATTCACTGGGAATAGTATTTACTTTGTTAGATTCCTATGAAGGCTGATAAAGTCCATAAGAACACTCAGAAAGCACCGTGTTGATATGCTATGGATATATTTCACATGCCAGCTTTTCTGAAAAAGTGCAATTTTAATTTGTTTGCATGAAAGCTCTCTCACTGCCGACCTTAACTTGAGATCTCTCTGCTACTTTCATTTCAGCTGATCGAATGCCCGGATCATGGTGGCTACTGGGCAATGTTTGAAGTGATTTGTCAGATGGGAGGCACCATTTTGCCAGCAGAAACCTTGGTGCACTGTCTAAGTCACCCCAGGGCAGATGCTGCTGCTGCCTTCCTTGGGGACTCCGGGTTGTTCCCAGTGCCACAGGCTGTGCCTTGGGCCACACTCCTGCCCCTGGATGGGACTTTGAACTGTTTGTTCTCCAGGCCATCCGTGTATCGATCAGTGTTTCCCCAGCAAGAAGGAACATTGTTTCTCAGCATGCCTGGTAATAAAAAAAATAAAGGAAAATATAGATGTGCATGGTAGTAACTGATCTCTCATGCAGGGTCCTTGATGAGCTTCCTTTGTGAATACTGTGTGTAGAAGTAACTTCAGATATTTAAAAGCATAGATGTTTTGTCTTTTTTTAATGTTCTGCTTGTGTTCTACTTCTTCTGATATGAGAACTGTTAGCCCACATTTCTGATTTAGCATTTTCAGTCTTCCATGCTTCTAGAAGTTTGGATGAAGAGCACTTTGCTGGTCCTACCTTACAGAGGTGTACTCTTTTCTCATACGATTATTCAGTTTAGCTACAGTAAGAACACAGATTAAAAACCCCTTCCAAAGAAAATTAGTTGTAAAGCAGCATTCAGTTTGCATGTGGTCTTTCTTTAGTGGCCTTTCCCTGCACTCAGCTCCTCGAGGGCATGGGAAGAAGGTCAGTTCTGTAACACACTGTAGAGTATATTCCCTGTTTAACCTTGGAACTCGCTTTTTTGGCATTGAAGTTGTCTCTTCACCTTGATGGAAAAACTTTTTTTACTTGCTTTCAGATTTTTTCTTTACCCTATCCTTGCACAGGAGAGAAGAAGCAGGAAAGCTGTGCTGTGATCCTGGAACCTCTTGCCATGAGCCAAAGGCACCTGCAGTGTCCTGTCAGCATTGTTGTGAAAGGAAGCTTGACAGGTTGGAGCTTGGCACAGGCTGGCCACTTCCTCACAGAGAGCTGGATACTGCAGAGCTCACAGGCTGAGCAGGGAGAGTGTAACAGGTCTCTCTTTCATCAGCTGTTGAGGAGTCTGGTGGCTGAAGGACTGCACATGGTAAATCTTCCTCTTTGCCTTAAACTGATACCTGCTCTGAAATGCACTGTGACAGAAGGGGGGGCAGTATCATGTTGTGAAGACAGTAATAGACACTGCACTGCAAATTGCTCATTTGAAGCTAAATTCAGAACATTTTTTTTTAGATCATATAGCTCTATAAGCTGCTTGTAAAGTATCTGTGCTCCTTAGGTCTCTGTATTTCTAGATAATGTAAACTCTTTCCCCTTTTTTTTATTTTAAAATGCAGATTGCTGAAGTATCTCTGTCTAAAACTTGGTGCCCCTGCACTGCTGTTTTGTCACCACTTTCTGAGGATACTGCTGTTCTGACTGTGCTTGGTCCTGAGAAGACTGCTGACATTCAGGGATGCAGCCTTGAAGGAGCTGTAGTGGAAGACTCTTCCCAAGACTATGCTACTCACCTGCCAGAGATTGTGAATAGTGTGTTGAGTAAAATTGACATGTCAGTGGAAGATTCTCTGGTTAGTCTGGGTAGGTGTCAAGAAATACAAAACTTGCTATCTTTTGATCATCTCCAGATCTGCAGTGCAAAAAATCTGAAGTTAGTGATTTTGTCCTTGAGGAGCATCTTTTCTGGGACTTGTTCATTGTGTCATCTGTGTGATGTGATGCAGAAAGAAATCTGTCTGGGTGTAGCTTTCTGTTTTATTGACAGAGTGTTAGTTTCCATTAGCAGATAAAGCACAGCTGCATGTGCCTGAGGACATGCTTTTAGAAGAAGGCTTCCTAAAATGTGTCACATAGGCCATCCCTGGCAGTAAAACCTTTGGGTGGGACTGCAGCAAGGAGGCTGCTTTTCCATGTGTACTTTGTGTTAGAGTGACTCTCCTCATCTTCTGATGTATTGGCTATGAAATTGTCTCTCCAGGATCAAAGGTTTAGGAGCCTCTGTCTTAGAGTTTCTGTGAAGGCTGGGATCTTCTGCCACTTAGTTCAGCTGTTCTAATTTTTGTGTATGTGTGTGTGTCTGCTTACAGGAGAAGAAACTCCAGTGCCAGAGTGGGTCCAACGGGAGCTGTCCCATACAGGGGCCTGGCATCCTTCAGTGCTGGAAGCGTGGTATCCTGCATCCAATGCCTGTGGAGCAAGCTCAGATCTGATGGAGTCATTCAGGTATTTTTCTGAATATCTCTGAGCAATCATCAAGGATTTCTGCTTCCTATTAAGGGAGTATGGCTGTAGCCTTGCTTAGAGTTCTAGAATTAAGTGCCTCTCTACTGCTTTTATTTCTGTACTCATTTTACTGGTAGCTTTTCTCTTGGTGTTGTATACAGACAAAAGAAACTGGGAACAGGATGTTTGGGTATCAGTTTGCATGGATTAAAATCTTGCTAGTTTCAAGAGTTATAAAGGTCACTTAAAATGACCTTAAGCTACTTGTGAAATGGCAGACTTCAGCTTTTGTGGGATGGTAAGATCCAGTGCAAGATACTGAAGATGTGCTAGTGTTCTCACAGTTGGTGTTTATTTGGAATGAATAAGCTTGCTTTCTTCAAAGAGCTTGTTGAGTGAAACAAAAAAACCTAATGCAGGATAGTTTAGAAAGCACAAAGCTGCTCATTTAGTTTTGTGGTACAGGTCAGTGCCATATCCATTGTACATTAATGTAGTGCTTGTTTCTAGCATTTTAAGAGGGTATGGGTTTTCTGCATCTCCTAAGTGTGTTGGGGAACAGGTGATTGAAGAGTTACTAGTGTGTGCTACTTGCACTATATTGCTGCACACTGGAATCCACAAAAACCTTGTTTCTGTCCACAGGCAGGAAGGGATATACCTCCTTCTCCCACTTTTTTTGATAACAGTATTGTTCTTTCATACAGGCTCCTGCAAGTTCCTTGTGCTAACAGGAAGGATGATGCACACCAATCTGAAGTGGAGCTCTCAGAAAGTCTATCTGAGCTGTACCAGAGAAAATTCAGCGAAACCTCTGCTGCAGCTGGACCAGGAAATAACAAAAAGAGACGTATGTATACTTTGGGATTATGTGTGCATGTTGTCAATAAAAGATGATGCATGAACCCCAGAGATCTGTACTCTGAGTAATAGCATGCTTTAGATTTTTTTTTTATTATTTAGGGACAATCTCATTTACTTACCTAGTATTAAGTTTGTCTTGTAGTAGAACCCCAATTATTGTAGTTCAAGGCTGTGCAGGGACTGACAGAGCTGTTAAAAGCAGCATGCAGAACTCTGCAGTTTAATTAGCTGTTGAAACAGGGACTGCTCCAACTCTTAGTAAATATTGCAACCTCTCAATTTTGTTCTGATTAGAGAAATAAAACTCTTTCTTCTAGAAGTTGCATTTCTCTGCACTAACCACAGTTGACTTTACCCTAGCCTCATGTGTCTGCAAGTCCTGCTCTGTCAGCTGTTTCTATTTCTGTGACATAAGATTGCTGCCTATATATATATAACTTCTGATTAAACCTATGTAACTTCTTATGCAGAGCCATATGCACCCGGCTTTTTATTTGGAGAAGTAGCTGCCTGCTACACTGCCTGTATGTTGGTTTCATGAAGAAATACCAACCTTTGGGGCCATGTTTTCGTCTAGGGAGTTACTAAGTTCACAGTAATACAGAATGTAGTGTTGTTCTCTACCTTGGATGGAGTTCCTGTCCCAGTGTGCCTGATGGTAAACTCTCTCTTGTGGCATTGCAGGTGGGGTTCCCCGAACTCCAGTTAGGCAGAAGATGAAGACCATGCCCAGATCCCTGCAGATGCTCAATGCAGCAAGACTGAATGTAAAAGCTCAGAAGTTTCAACCTGATGCTGTGCCATCAGCAGTGAATGAGAAGGTTCCACAGAAGCTTTCAGCAAAGAGATTGGATGAAAAGGTGGAAGGAAAGGCAAAAGCACTTAAAATATCAATTGGTGTGTGTTAAGTCCTGTTATCTTTCTGTCCTTATAGATCCCATATAAACTCTTGATGTCTTGGTGTAGGAGTCAGAGAGGATTTTTATGGAGGGGAGAGCAAAGGATAATAATGGAGTATTCAGCACCAAGGAGCAGATCAGTGTTTGAGTTTCTCTATCTTCAACATGGCAAAGAGTAGACATTTTTCCCACCCTTCTGCCATTTAGTTTTTGATTCTTTACAAACTGGTGTTACAGCTGCTTCTGGGGTTAATTTCTTGCCTTGTATCCATCTGGAAAAAGCAATAAGGATTTACTTTTAAAATTTTTTTAACCAAAAGAAATAGAAGGAAACACTCATCCAGATATAACTGGAAATGTAGTCCTATTTACTAATTAGGCAGAGATAAAGGGCATTTCTTGACTGCTACAGTAGCCTGAAAGTTTGCTGACCTCAAGCAAACTTTGTTGATTATAGGATTGATTTAGCTCATAATACGTCATGGGCATGGACCTGGGACTGGCTCTGTTAAATGTGCTGTGGTCTGGATGCATCATTGCTGGAGGAAATATTTATTATTACCTCCTCTGTTCCCTGCTTCAGCTGAGGATATTATCAGTGAGGTGTGGTGAATATGTGTTTAGTTAACAGAGACCATTTCCTTGCAGACTTCCAAACAGAGGAGGAGCTGCAGTCCCACTTGACTGCAAGCTACCAAAAGGCTGTTGCTGAGGGAATTCCCTCATCTGTGTGTGCCCAGAATATGATCATGGCTATTAAAAGATTCTTGAAAATACAAGATGCCAAAGAGAAAGAGGTAGGTAAGAGCATGTGGGCAGGGTTGTTACTGATCTGGAAGAATTTTTACTGTTTTGGGCTACCTTTCCTAAGTTTTATGTGGAGTTGCACCATGGTCACTGACTGCTTCGATCTGTGAGGATTCAGTAGTGAAAAATTGGATGCTTGTTTTTAAATACCAACGGTTTTGAGGAGGGGTGTATTTCATGTGGGTTCTCTCTGGTGCTCCAGGTATATGTAAGAAATGTAGGAAAATCCAGTTCAGTTATCAATTTACAACTTTGCTAAATGTTGCAAGATGTCTTTTCTTTACATTGACCTCCTTACAAATTCTAATTTCAAAGACAGTATTTTAAAAACTACATTCTTGCAACTGTATTTTAAAGATGGTGCGTCTTTTGTTTTTGCATTAAATGGCAAATCTAGGCCTGGCTTTGCCAGGAAATTGTTCAAGGGATTTCTTTAGCACTATTTATAGGCTTACAATAGTCTGAAACCAAAACTGGTAAACCTGTGATTACTTTAAGAAAAACACTGAGGGACAAATCCAAAGTGGATCCAGAGTGAAGAAGGCCTGAAGCTACCAGCAAGAGACCTCTGTGATTTCAAGCTCTAAGTTGTTCTATGACATAACTTTGCTACTAAAAGGAAAAGCAATTCCTTTCCTTGAAAGAAAATTAAAAAAATGTAGTTCCAAAAGAACAGATTGGTGGGGTAACTGGGGGACAGGGAACAGTTTTGAAGTTCTTGCTGTCATTGTGTCTGCAGGTGGCCTGTGTGGGAAGAGTCAGAAACCTTCTCCTGAAGACCAGCAAAATGCTCAGACAACAGCAGGGCTCACAGAAGGAGACCAAAGTCAGAGAGTATGAGACACTGTATTTACTTCAGCTTCTGAGATACTGTGGAGTTGGTTAGCAGTTTTTAATGGTGGCTTTTTTGTACAACTAGAAAACTGTTTACATGGGGCAAATATTTCAAGGAGAATCTCTGGTTGCAGTAAAACCATTTCATTGAATGCAAATATCCCCATGCTGCGTGATAAGCACTGCAGCCTATATCTGGAATGAGGCATCTCCCTTGCCACCAAAATGAAATGCTAACTAAATTTTGCTGTCAAAAGGAACCACTTCCCTTCCCATTGCTTTTTTGAGCACTCCTTTTGCAGTAAAACTGCTGTTTCCATTAGAAAAAGAGGTGGTGGATAATTACTTGTTTCCTTAGGTGCCGACTTCAGGTATTTTTGCGCCTTGAGTTGTGCCTTCAGTGCCCTTCACTGCAAAGCAACGCTGACGAAATGGAGCAGCTGTTAGAGGAGGCAAGTAAAGTGTAAACCAGGTTGTGTTTCTGCATGGCACTAGAAATGCAGACCTGGAACCTGCTTTTCCTTTGATTTTACACCTAACACTTTATATTCCTTACTAAAATATCTGCTGCTGCAGCTGTCAAACCTTAATCCCTTTTGCCACCTGATTTTTTCTTCCAGGTGACAGATATGCTGCGCATTTTATGTCTGACTGAAGACCCAGCTTATCTTACAAAGTTTCTAGAGGAAATACTAGAATTGTAAGTTCTTTAGCACGACTTGTGTTGCTGGGGACTGTGGTTTGGGTCTGATGTCTGTGAGCAGAGAGCAATCTACAGCTTTGATTTACTGCATCTTTGTAATTCTCAGAAGTTTAGATGTGTTCTCTTTATTACGCTTGTGCTTTGATTAAAGAAAAAATAGCTGATAAGCAAGTAAACTAATTAAAAACCCCAGTTGATATTCAGTTTGTTGTTTTTAAATTGACATGTAAGAACAAGGATTTAGTTCACACCTTGGGTTGGAAATACCAACAGTTTTGAGGAGGAGTGTATTTCATGTGGGTTCTCTCTGGTGCTCCAGGTATATGAATTCTATACCGAAGACCCTTGGAGACATTTACTATGGTCTGGGTACACAAATACCTCCAAAGCTGGCATCTGTTCTGCCTTCAGACTTCTTCAGTGATGACTCTATGACTCTGGATAGCAAATCTCCAGGCCTTCCTCCCTCTTTGTCATCTGTCTTAACTCCCAGCGCTGTTTGCACTGAGAGTGATCAGCTGGAGGAGCTGCGCACCAGATCTGCCAAAAAGAGAAGGTAAAAGTACTTCCAAACAGGAGACAGCTTTTTGTTGACTATAAAATAAAAAATACAGTCTTGATTCTCTCTTTGTATCTTATGCAAAAGTAGATTTCAGAAGCATCTTCCATGAGAGGAAAAGCATGTTATGCTGTGCAATAGCTGATCTATATTGTTAAAGTTAAAAGTGATTTACTGGAGATCTGTGTTGGGGATTCTGTGTTCATATTAGAAATTTGTGAATGAATTCCAATACCAACATTAGGAATAGCTTTTTATATTGCAAATCATATCCCAGTGTTGTAGTAAGTGAGGTATCAATGCAGTTTGCAGTCTGAATTTAGGTAAACACTTCCTGTCTCTTGAGTCACACTTAAATTTAATTGTCAGTAGGTTGATAACCGTGCCTTTGATCTTACTTTGACTTAATTTTTGTGTATTTTCTAAAGGAATAATGTGTTAACCAGACACAGGAGCATGACAGAAGCACCACAGAACTTGCGCCAAATTGAGATTCCCAAAGTAGCCAAGAACCCCATCAGAAAGGTAAAACTCTTCCAGAAGGGTTGTGTGTGAGTTGTGATGCTTGGCTGCAAAACCTCTTGCTCTGTATTCCCCTAGTATGTGTGCCCTGATTCAGCTGTACAAAGATGAAATTGTTTGGAAGGAGAAATTGAAATAATGTGTGGTTCAGGGCTTATAGTTAATACTCGCACACAAACATAACATTGCACTGCTGCTGAGGCTAATTTCTTGTTTGTTTCAGGAGAACTTGCGTTCTTACCTTGCTGCTGAGAAGTCCCAGCAGATGCCTTTGTTGCAGAAAGAGGCAGTGCAAGGTATATTGACTTCTGGCTTGATCATGGAAAGGTGCATCTTCAGCACATGTTGTCCCTGTAAATTTTACTGAGCCATGATGAAATTATGCTGAGGCATGCTGGAAATCTGAAGGAAGTTTTGCTGAGTTGTGCAAAAACTTTGAGGAGAAAAAAAATATGCCGTATTCTGTGTACTCATATGCGGAAAACTTAAATTTTGTGTCCTCAAAAGAAAACCTTGACTCTTGAAATTATTTCCATCTTCTCTGTTCTGGAAAGGAAATGGGGGCAAGAATGAGCTATACCTGAAAATAGGATATATCCCCACAAATACTTCATAAAAATAAATCTCACGTGTGCTCTCTGAACCAAGATGTGCTTTGGTTGAGATTTTGTAATGCACCTACTGTTCCACATGGGACGCTGACTGTCTACTTCTTCTGCTATGGCATCTGCTTGTAGCTTATTGCTGGAGTAACGCAAATAATACAAATTCAGATGAGAAGACTGGAATGGATTTAGAGAGAGACATGTTCCAGTAGCAGAAAGAACAACTTTTCAAACCTTTTTAGCCTCTAAAAAGTTGTCTTTCCATGCTGGTATATTGCTCTATCCCTAGTGGCCTGACAAAATTACCTTTGTAATTTTCTTTTCTTTCTTTTTTTCCTTTTGCTTTTCCTTGTAATTTGATCTTTCCTTGCTTTTCTTGCCTCACAGAGGTTACAAAGGTGAGGAGGAATCTCTTCAATGAAGAGATACTTTCACCATCAAAAAGGTCACTGAAGAAGATGCTTAGAAGCCAGTCAGTATCTGCTGTGGAAGGCCTAAAATACAAATGCACCAGTGAGGGCAACAAAGGTAGGATATGACTTGCACATATAGGATTGTTGTGGAAGGGCTTTTGCTAAAATTCCTGTTTTTGTATTCTCAGTTCTATGGAACAATTACGATCTGTTTTTAATAAAGCATAAAAGGAGGTCATTGCTGTGGTGTTTGGAGGGTGAATGATGATGGTATTGAATCAGAAACCTGCTTTTACTGAACTCTTTACATCTCATAAAGAAAATTAAAGTTAAAAAAGCTTGGTTAAAAAAGGATCTGTGAAATAAAGATAAAGAATTAAATTATCTCAGTAGGTTAACTATGTCTGACATGCTACTATTAATAATACTGAGGGGAGTGGGAGGGAGGTGTAGACACTGGACTGAAATAATGATAGCTTGTGAGTGCTGGGAGACAGAACAGAGATTTTATATTGCCTGTCATTCCTAAGCCTGTACAAAACTGTATTTATTTATTTGTTCCAAGTGCTTTAAAATTGTGTGATGTTACAGCTCTTACATGATTTTTAGATCATCGCAAGTTGTTGACCAAGAGAGTTGCAGAAACACCACTACATAAGCAGGTGTCCAGGAGACTCCTACACAAGCAGATCAAAGGCCGGTGAGTTCTTTCTGAATTTCTTCAGTAAGTATTGGCTATCTAATTAATGGATGCCTAATTAATGGCTATGAGCAGAATTACCAGGTATTGTTGTGGTGAAAGATGATCTTCACTTCAGGCAGTAAGAGACCCTGTGGAAGCTAAATGCCATTGCTTAAGTAGGGGGCAATGCTGCTTGTTTCATCATGTAAGTCAGGCTGCTTTAATTCCTGCAGCTAATGTCTGTTTAGGTTCAGTTGGTGATTCAAGGGCTTCTGAAGAAAAGGCTCCTGCTGTATTTTGTGGAGTCCAGGCTGAATTGTAGCATTTTCTTTCATGTAGAACTGTTACCTGTACATCTAGGGAGCTACCCATACTTAATTACATGTCAATAAGAGGTAAAGTGCTCACTAATTGCTCGCTTAGAGTAGCCCACAAAGCAATATATTGGTGTAGAATAGAGCACTGCTTTTCAATCTCTGTGGCAAGTTCTGTTCCTGTAAATATGCTCAGTGTGCTAAGCCCAAAATGTCTGTTGTTTCTCAAGGTCTTCTGATCCAGGTTGTGACACTGGTGTTGTAGAAGAATCTCCAGAGAAGGCCATATATGGTAAGCATTGATTTTTTCATTAAAGGTGGTTTGGCCATGTTGTAGCTCATAAGATGAGTGTGCTTTGATTTGGCTAATTCATGAGAAGTCAGTCCAAAAGTGTTGTACTGTTCTGTTCTGACAGAACCACTTGCTGCTCACTGCTTTAACAGCTCTGGACAGTAGAAGTTAAGAAAGAGAAGTAGATAGTAAGTCTTTCAAATGAAAAAACGTGAAGGACTTGAAGGGCGAACAAGATTCTGAGCTGCTATAATTACTGTCAAACCAGCACATGCTTATTTTTAATGTAACTTCACCATGTTGTGCTGTGACCCTGCTCTGATTTCTGCTGTAACAGACAGCCACCTGGCTCTGGGGAGTGTCTCTTATATTGGCCACTGCTGTTCCTTTTCCTCAGAAGGGAATTAAAAACCAGCATGTCTGGGCAAGCAGAAAAGTGAAATTGCTGATGAAAAGACAAGACCATTAACCCATCTTTTAACTTGGATGTAACTTGCATTGAACATGGCTTTTCTAGCATTCCTTTCCATGTAATTGCTGAAGAGGAATGAGAGTAATCATGAGTTAGAGGAGGGGCATCGTACTTTAGAAGGAAATTTGTATGCATAAATATTCCAAATCCTCAAGAAAATGCAACCTTTTCTTCACCTGCTTGCCTTCCTGTGTGAGATAGGTATCTGTAGAGAAGTTTCTTCTGAGAGTACATTCCTTGCAGTTGTGAACTATTCCTGAT
This sequence comes from Illadopsis cleaveri, assembly GCA_013399915.1. Lineage (NCBI taxonomy): Eukaryota > Metazoa > Chordata > Aves > Passeriformes > Timaliidae > Illadopsis > Illadopsis cleaveri. The sequence goes on along the minus strand of VXBB01005684.1, from coordinate 944,674 downwards.
GATGTGCCCATTGCTGAGGGGGAAAGAAGGCTCAGTCTCCAATGTTCCTTGCCTTTTCAGAAGCAGGTTTGAGAAGAAGCCCACGCCTCAAGCAGCTGTCTTTGAATAGGACCTGCTCTGGTGCTTTCTATTCCACTACACAGCCCAGCTCAAAAAATTCACAGCACCTCCACCAGGGACAAGAAAAGGAGAGCTGTAAACTGCAGGATGTAGAAGGTACTGAGTGGGATTTGAGCAAACTGATACTGCTGATCTAAAAAGCTGGCGTGGATAGCTCTGAGTTTGATTTGATTTGGCTCTACAAGAGACTGTAAGAAGCTAAGAGCTGTCATGTAATACCTTCTGCAGACAGAAATTCATCCTCAGTAATTATTTTTTAATTGGTAATCTGAATTTTGAGGGTGGTAAGGCAGCTATTTCTATGATGAATTCACTGCCAACTTAACAAACCAGTCAGGCCCATCTAACAGAATACCACTGATTGTCAGTCTGCATTCCTTAAATGCAGTGAAATCCATGTAAAATATAGGACAGAAATCCTGTAGCTTACTTTCAGTCTACTCTGTGGCAGCATAAAGCAATGACTGATGGGATCTTCTTTGCAGGCTTTCTCAGTAGGATTATCAGCTGAAAATGGTGACACTTAGTTCTTTATATTCTACTTATTAGAATCCTTAGTCATGAACCAGAACTATCTAAAGCTACAAGCTATAAATAGAATAAGAGGCCGAGGTATTTAGCATCTTTTTTTTACCATTGGAGCACTCTTTCTAGAGATGGATATTAATTTCATAACGGGAAATAACAATAATTCTGGCAAAGCTTTAACACTTGGCTAGAAAAGAACATGCCAAGGATATGAGCTTTTTACACTACTTTTCCACACATTTGACATGATTCAGACAATTGTGGCACGTTACTTTGTAGTAGTTAAATTGTACTATTCCATGTTATAGGCCTTAACCAGCATTCAGAGAGCCCCCCTGTCCAGACTCCCAAGAGGTTTTTCTTTGGTGCAGTCATTGACATGTGTAGTCCTGCAGTGAAGCATTCACCTGGAAGGAGGAGAACAAGAAAAGATTCCTTACACTTAGAGGAGCTTCCCTCATGTCAGGTAGAAACAGTTACCTCCCTTTCTCTTTCTTCCCATCCTCATTTTCTCCACCATTCATCAGCATCTTAAATTTAGCATTCGTTAAGTCTCATCCAATGTGTTTTTTATGTTTCAAATCTTGAGAAGTAAATATGAAGATGGATAGATAATACTTCTGGAGTAGAACAAGCATGATTCTTTAATTTATTATTTTCCCCCTGCAGACTCCTAGAAAAACACCTCATAAATTTGCCCAGAAGGCACTAAATTCTGCCAGTGAGCTCCCAAGGAGATCGCCTCGCTTTGCCCACAGGACGCCACAGAAGCTGGAGAAGACACCTGGCAAAAGTCCAGCAGCTAAGCAGCCTGTAGCTAAGTGTTTGGGAAAGTACTTTTCTCATCCTGCACAAAGGGTCAAGTCTCCATCTGCTCTAACTGACAGCAAGAGGGTTCACTTACTGCAAGTAGCTGCTGAGGACTGTTGTGCAGCACTAAAACTTTCCCCTCCTCGTGAAGAGCCTGGCTTGCAAACACCAAAACGTGAAGGGTTCACAGGGCTTAGTGCCTCTGTATTACCCCCAACAGATTCAAATCCAGCTACTGCTTCTTCCCCCTCTGCCACCCAAGAAAGGTGTTTTACAGAACTTCAGACTCCAAGACGTTCCTTGAGATTCCTCTCAAAATTAGCATCTCCAGTTAGTGCTCGGAGGCAAATCCTCACAAAGGAAATTCAGGTGCCGTCAGATCAGTTATCTCAAGCACCTAAAAGGACACCCAGGAAACTTGAAGATCCAGGTTCAAAGTTATGTACCAGCCCATTGAGTACAGAAATGCTTCAACTTGCTGTGAGCCTAGAGCCTCTCTGCAGTTCTCCACTCCGTGAAAGTTTCACAAACACTGTGACAAGCTGCTCTGCTTCCCACACGCAGGCTGGGGAGTCTGACTGGGAACCTGATGCATCTAAAAAATCTTCTCAAAAGACTCCAGGTATTACTGGCACTTCGTTGATGTCCCTACTTCACACATCCAAGCAGGCCAAACGTGAACCAAGTTCTGGAGCAGAGAGCCTCACATGTGCCACACTTACAGAAAATGAGGACAGTCGTCATGACAGTGGTGGTAACTGTTCTGTAGAAAGCCTTCAGCTTCATCAGTCCCAAGTTACTGAAAATACTTCTGAAAATACTTCTGCATTGGAGAAAAATAAACAGATGGATAAAGTGTTTCAAGAGTCTCCTTCAAGGCAGGACTTGGAAAACTTGGAAAGCCATTTGTCTCCAAAGCCTTTTGCTGGAGGGCAGGAACATGCGCAGAGTGCTAAGAGAGACTGTGAGCCATCTGTAAAGGGGGAGAACTGCAGTGCAAACACCTGTGAGTCCTTCCTGAGTGATTTGCCAACAGCCAGCGACGACTTGGAACAAGCAAGGACTCTGCTGAGGGAAGAATGCACGGGACTGAAGGCTCCAAGTCTCAAGAGACGCTCCAGGTTTGCCCTGAATCCTTCTCCTCCTATGCAGAAGTCTCCTCCTGCCTATTCCCTGCGCTGCACTGCGGACAGGCGCCAGCGGGAGGCTGCGGCACGCATGGCAGAGCCTCAGCTTGTAGCCAAGTTCTCCACTCCTGAAAGTCGTTGCAAACTTCCTTCTGCCAGCCCCCCGACGTACGAAGTGGAAATTGAAATGCAAGCCTCAGGCCTGCCCAAGCTTCGCATTAAGAAAATTGGCTCTTGCTCGTCCTTGGAAGTTCAACCTGAAGCGAGTGCCAGCAAACCCAGGGGAGGAGAAAGCCCCTTCAGTGATTTTGCTATGACCTGGTGCAGCAAGCACCCAGGAAAACTGGCAGCTGCCTGTGTTTCTCCATCCTGCTGCCGTTCTTTCCATAGTACACCTGGGAAAGGTGCAGGGCAGACCTACATATGCCAGTCATACACCCCAACAAGCTGTGCCTCTGCTGTCACCTCCCCTTTCCCATTGGATGCAGGAGTTCTCCGGACACCTTCTCCAAAGCAGAAGGGGAAGGCTACTCCTGATGCCATCAATGACTGGCCTCGGAGGAAGAGAGCAGCAGGCAGCACTGCTAATGTGAGCTGTGGTCAGAGCGAGAGGAATGCTGATGACAGAACACGAGTGTCAGCAGGCAGAGAGAGAACAATGAGGATCTCAGAACACTGCAGCAGCAAAGTAACAAATACTCTTGGGGAATTTGAACTGGAAGGGATTTGCAGGCTCCAGGATCAGGCATCTCCTAGTGACTCTGAACCAAGGGCTGATGAGGACTCTGCCATGGGAACTTTTGGCTTGAAGTCTCGGAAGCGGGTCTTTACTTACCTGTCACCAGAGAAGGAGGAGAGTCACAGTGCCAAGAGATCACGTGCTGACAGGGGCAGCTTGGATCTCGCTGGCTTTTCCACAGATGAGTGCCACAGAAGTAAATCAAGGACAGACTCTGTACTTCCTGAGAAACCAGGAGCGTGTGCTCTCAAAACACTGGAGCAGCACAGTAGTCTTGGGGATGATGATGTCTTCCTTTTGTCAGGTAATTAAATGGCATGAAAGACACTCCATTGAAATTCAGATGTGGTTAAAAATGGGGCTTAGACTAAAACAAGAACACAATTGTTTTCTGTGTAATTATCTGAGGGAGAGTGAAGTGAAAGGAGAGTGGCTTGTAGATGACATGGAAGATGATTATGTGGATAGGCAGACTGGATATGAGGAGTATTAATAATGGAAGAGAGATCACAGAAACGTGAAAGAGCAGGTGGCTGGAGGAACTAAAAGGAAAGTTTGAGAACTTGAGAAGAGAGGATCCCAGTTGCATCCAGTTGATGATTTGTTCAGGTTTGTGTTGATGCCACTGGCTTCTGCCCAGCATCCAGCTCTGAAGCCAGCAATCTTAAGTGTAAAGCTTGGCTGCTTCAGTGCTTCAGACTGGACTCTCAGTGGAGTTAGTCCTGTGGATGTTGGTATTTATTGGTGCTCCAGTTGTCTGCCTGTGGTGGGTGATGGGCTGGTTGAAAGTGCTAGCAGAAATGATTCCCTTGCTAGCAGTAATGTATCAGTAGGTGTAGAGCTTTAAGCTGCCTCTGCTTTTGCTGTGGGTACAGAGGATTCAGCTAACCTTGGTGAAACAGGCTGTTCAGCTCTGTAAACAAGGCCTCGTGAATTTCAGATACTTAATCCAGTATTGTTGTAGAAATTACAGGGGGCTGTGGCTGGTGTTGTTCTATAGTCATTACACTAAGCTTTGGTGTCTGTTTTCTCTTGCAAGGGAAGATTTGTACACAGAGGCAGTGTCTTACTCAACATTGTCACAGAAAAAAAGGTGAAACCTTGAAGCAACATTAATCCATATTCAGGACATGAAATAATAGCAGTGCTTAGCCTTAAGATGGTCCTGTAAGAAACTTTCTGTACCTACAGACATTGTGTTTATATTTCTAGATCATTGTGGTTGTAACAGTTTTCTTCCAGGAAATGTGAATTACCCATGTTTAATACAAGTGAAGTGATTTTCTGCTAAACCAACTAAGAAAATTAAATGTGCTAAGAGCTGATTCTAGACTGCCATTTACCTTTCTCAAATGCTAAAACACCACTGTGACAGCCTAGAGTTTGTATCACTTTGATAAGTGATATCAAAGTATCACTTATGTCAGTTTTGAGGTAGCACAAAATCTGTGTGTGAGACTTAACATTTGAGTTGGTGAGTGGTTTTGCTTCAGCATCTCACTGTGCTTCTCCAGGCTCCACCCCACCCTTGAAGGGTGGACTTTCTGCCAGCAGCCTTCTAGCCCTGACCCAGTCTCCCCTGCTGTCTCCACCGCCGGCTCGGAGAAGGTGTGTCCAAGGTAAGCACAAGTGAGGAAAGGCTGGGCTCAGGCAGACTGGCTGTGCTCTCTGCTTGCCTCCAGCTAATAAAGGCAAAATCATGCTGTGCTGGGGGTTGGGCTTTGGGCAGAAAACCTGTGACTGTATCTGTCACTGCTGTGTTCAGTATCTCAATCTCACCTGCTTACAAGAAGCTTGGTATGAACAGGGAAGTTTGGAAGGAGAGGTAGCAATGAAGAGAGAGTAGCTACATGGGAAGTGCAACTTCCAGTTCTTGTTGTCTCCACTTGGTATTTGGCTTTTTGGAATCACCAGTGAATTCTGGTAAACTGTGGCTTTCATGTATTCTTTCTGTTTTTGTAGAAGAGGAATCTGATGCTGTCCAAATTACTGCCAACCAGGAGCTGTCTCCATTCCACGTCATGGCTTCCAGGAGGCATCGCTTTAGCAGGACTTACTCACGGAAAAAGCTGCTCAGCTGAAGTTTGGAGCCAGGCCAGCATGGGAAACTTCGTATTATCCCAGCTGTACAACACACCTTTTAACAAAGACTGGTATTTGGTGCTGAACTGGAGCTGCCATGTGTTGGTAGGAGCCTGGATGCAAGCTCATGGCAGTAGAAATAAGGACCACTCTAAAAATTTATGGTTTCTTCCATCCATTCAAAGCCTTGCTTGGTCTTTCTACTAGAGGAAGCTTAGAGTTCTGCAGTGAAGATCCAATTCTCCCAGGCCAAGAGGGAGAATTGTCACTTTTCTACAGCTTTCTTGTAAAATAAACTGATATGAATTTTCATTGTGTCCTTTAATCCAAAATCTGTCTTTGGCTTGAGGGATGGGGGCTGCAGGAAGGAGGATGCTGGAGGCGAATGGGTACAGAACAAGCTGCGTGCTCCTGCTGTGTCCTGTCCTGATACTAAATGGATCCCTCTGTTAATTGCATCCAGTTTGCCACAGCTTAGTGGGAAAATAACAAGTGGATTAATTAATTAGTCAAGTGCCAAGAGTACAGAAAAGGGGAAAGATAATTTAACTGGGAACATCTTTGTAGATCATGAATGGTTTGGTGTATCCGCTCCTGGCTACTGCTCGATAAGCAGATGCTGATGGAATGACTGCATTGTCCTTTTCTGCAAACTTGCAGTAAGCCAGAGAGAATTGGCTGGGGAAGTGCCCTTGAGAAGTAAAACTTGGATGGAATAACTAGAAATGACAGTTTCAAGACTACTCTTTACCAAACTGAGTCATGGATTAAATAGTGATTTAGTTGCCTGTGACACATTTGTGTTCTAACCCCACGATGAGAGCAAGAGCTGTGGTTCACTGCCTGAGATGTAGCCTACAAGGGGCTAAAATTGTGCGTAATACTGGAAGGGCTGAATTTTTTCCCTTGGGATGGTGATCTGTTTGTGCATAGCAGGATCTCGGGGAACTCACCCCACTGTCTACTGACTGCACAGGAGGTGGAGAGCTATGAAGATGGTGTGAGGTCATCCTTAAACAAGGCATGGGAAACCAGAGGTTTATTAGGTGGCTTTAAGGGACTAGATGGGATTGAGTGGAGCTTGTTTCCTGGACACACTGTTGCAGGAAAGCTGTTAATTTCCCACAGGGAAAAGGGGTGGGGAATCCTGTGCTTAACAGTGATTGTTTTGCTTCTTGGGAGAAATGTACCTGCTTCAAGGATGTGGAGCGACACAAGCTTGTAGCTCCAAATCTACTACTTACTTCCAGGTAGGGTGGATTGTTATTTTCCCTGTTGAAGGTCTTTGTTTTCAACAGCAGGAAATAAAGTGTCTAAACTTTATCTTGCATAGCTCAGCCACGTACAGAACCCTCAGTAATATCCCCCCTCACTGTCACACCAGGCAAGGTCAAGGATGTAGATCAGAAAGTGTTTCTTGTATCAGATGCTGGCTTTTAACTTGGTGTGTTACTCCTTAAGCAGTGCTTGTGGGGGCTGTTCTCATTTCAGGCTGAAGCAGTGGCTTGTTTTTTAGGGTCAAGTGGTCAAGTAGCCCCTTGCCCTTCTTAAAGCAGATATCTGGGCTTTCATTTCTTGCTCTGCCAGAGTTGAACTTAGTCCCCCTTCCTGAGCTGTCACTGTTAAGCTGCAGGATTGTATTTAGTCTCTCTTAAATCCAGACTGGAAGTTCTCTCAAGAATATGAAAACCTTGCTTTAAGCAGCTTAGAGGTTGCAAGAGAACAGAACCAGACTTACTTTTATCATGGATGTTTCTGACAATTCTGCTGCTGGCTGGAGATGCTCTTCCTGTGGCAATTTAATGTAGGAGGCCTACTAGATATTGCTGGGACTACTTAAAGATATTTTTAAATTAGGCCAACAGTGTGACACCAGCTGTCTTCCCATGCAGTGAGATTTAAATACAACTCCTTTCCTACATTCCTGGAGTAAGTGGCCCTTCTGACAAGTGACCATTTCATAAAACTCACTCTGCTTTATTAGAAATGTTATAGAAATGTAAAAAACCCCGAAGTTACTACAAAAATTTATGTACAAATTCTGCAGGACTGCACAGCATCTTTCTCCAAGGCTGCCAGGACTGAGCGAGCCCTTCAGCTGAGAATTCCACATTGTAAACAAGTTTTTAGTGTTATGAGGCCTGGAAGGAAAGTGTCTCCTACTTCATTCACAGTGTTTAAGCTGCTGAGGGATCAGAGGAAAAGCATCATGTCAGTGCTGCCCGGACTGGCAACAACATGGGGGAATGTAGGCTGGTGCTCCCACACCTTTCACACTCAACTCCCTCTTAACAAGTCACATTTCTCTTCCTCAGGCCTCTGAAATGTACCAGAGTTGTAGCCAGGCTGGCCTGTGGGGCAGGAGGGCTCTGAGACTCAGGTCAGCAATACCTGCTGCTCCCTGCCTTGTGCCAGGTGAGTGTTAAGCCCGGCTCTAGAGCGGGTTTTTCCTCACATCGATCATGGCTGGGTGATAAGGCACTGGGCTCATGTTGAGGCTGGCTCTGCGCAGCTCCCGGCGGGGTTTGGGAGCAGCGGCAGCCAGGCTCCGTGCTGGGAGCAGCTCGTGGGGCTGCCCCGCTCTCAGCGAGTGCTCTGTGTCCCTCTGCCGGGGGTCGCCGGGGCTGTCGCTGGGGAGAGAGGAACGCCTCCACGTCGAGGGCAAAGGGGCGTGCACCAGGTCCCTGCTCTCCTCTCTGGCCCGAGGGCTCTCTTCAGCGGGAGGCATGGGCTGTTCCCTGAGGCTGAATTCCTCACAGGTGCCAAGCTCAGGGGCAGCTCTGTCCCCAGCCCCATGAATGTTTCTCTCCATCCCTGCTGGGAAAAATTGAGGGTACAGAGAGGTGAGTATCAGGATCTCTGCTTTCCTCATCACAACTGGTGCCTGTATAGCAGTTGCTGAAGGACCAATACGTGCACTGCTCTGGAATCCTCCAAGTTCTCACTGCCAGGCACGGGAACTGAACCTCCCTTTTAACTTGGCAGGAACAGCAAAGCTCAAGCCTGTGTTTTCTCTCACCTTTGGTCTGTCCAGGATGGAGGTTCATGTTACTCAGTCTCTGGTTCAGCTCCTGGTTTGCCCACATGTAACGGCTCAGCTCCTTTTCCAGCACTTGAATCCTTGCCTCATACTGCAGCTTGCTGCTGGCCAGCCCCTCGTCCATGTGCTCTACAAGAAAAAACAAGGCTATTTCAGCCTGGGAGCCCTGTGAAATACAAAAGCAGTGGAACTGCTGCCCATTTGGAGAGCTGGGGGGTTACCACGGCTCTGCTGCAGCAGTAACTGCATGTTCTGCTCGTGCTCCTTCTGCTGCAGGGTGAGCTGACGGTCCATCTCCAGGCGCTGGCGCTCCACGGCTGCCTCCAGCCAGTGCACCAGCTGCTGCTGCTCCTCCAGCTGCATCTCCAGCTCTGAGAAGGCAATGTGCTGCCTGTGCTGATCCTCTCGCAGTGTCACCACCTGGCCAGGGCCCAAAAGCAAGGAACATTTCAGCTCCTTCACGCCTGGGAAGATTTCCTGCCCCACCGAGCCCCAGTCATGTTAGTTTTTTGGTACAGCTTACAAAGGTTAGTAGTGCTGGGATGTCAGAGCTGCCTTGTGGAGGGAGGAGCAAGGTGTGGCTGCACCGATGTGGCAGAGCCACTGCAGAGATCCATGCATCCTATGACTAGTAAAGCCCCTCTCCCAGCTGGGGGTCATGGTGCTGTGGCTTTGTGGTCTGAGTACAGGGCAAAACTACAGGATGATGCATGGAGAAAGCTTGAAACTGAGAAAAACAAGAGTTTGGTCAGATCATCAGTTCTGTTAACAAGTGCGTTCAAGCTGTGTTATGTTAATTACATGTTCTGGCTGGCTAATAATGCAATCACTACCAGCCAGTAAATGAAACACAGCTCCCACCAGCACAGAGGGCAGTTGTCTCCCACCTTGTCAAAGTACTTGCAGAGCAGAGCTCGTGTCTCGGAGGAGGAGAGGTAGCTGAGCTTGGCCATGAGGTTCATCTCACACTGGGACAGCAGGCTGGCCGAGGCCCGCAGGACTCGCTGCCTGCACGTGATGGACTCATTCTTGTACTCAATGGCTGCATCCAGAGCTTCAATTGCCTCATCCAGCTGGAACAAGATCCGCTCTTCCTGCCAGGGCAGAGCTATAGTTAGCGAAGGGTTTGCTTTGTCTCACCCTGCCCTAACCTTCCTTGTCATGTCAATAGTGCTGGTGAAAAGCCAGGACATGCACAGTTTGGGATGCAGGGGAGCATCTGCCAACAACCTCATGCTCAGCCTTTACTTCTCACCTAGAAGCTCCTGCTCCCCAGCCCCAGCAGAGGTACCTCTGGGGACAGCAGCGTGCCCTGACGCAGCTTGTTGTCGAGCTCCAGCCTCTGTTTGAGCAGCTGGTCCTTCTCCTGGCGCAGGCTGTTGATCTCCTGGCGGATCTGCTGCTGGTCGTGGGCACTGCCGTGACGCAGCTGCCCGTTCTTCTCACTCAGCTCCTTCTCCAGGTGCTCCAGGCGGCTGGACACGCGCACTATGTCATCCGTCAGGGCCTGCAGCAGAGGATGCTCAAGGGGATCTGCTCTGAAGGCAAGTCAGGCCCTCAGCCCCGTTCTACTCCCTCTCTAGGACAAGTGACCCCCTCAGGCAGACATAAGCCAAAGGCTACCAAACCAACAAGCTCAGAGGCACAGCACAACCAGACTCTTTCATAGAGACAAGATTTTATACCCACTTCCCAATACCACCTCATGCTGGCCTGCAGCCCTCTGCCACACACAGGATGGTACCCAGGTATTCCAGCCTCCACCTCTGCTGGAAATCAAGCAACGGGTTGAGGTGTCACACTCTTGTCCTACCTGGCTGGAGCGCAGCCGTTTGCTCTCCAGGCCATTCTTCTCCTGCAGCAGGGCTTCCTTTTTGGCCACAATAGCTTCCCGCTTCCTCAGCTCATCTTCCAGCTCATCCAGGGCTCGCCGCTGCTCAAGAACTTTATCCATCTCCATGTCCAGCCACTTCTTCTGTTCCTCAATTTTCTGATAGAGGGAGAAGCGAAAGGCATGTGTGTGTGCAGACAGCAGCAGCAATGCCCAGGACTGATGGACTAAAGAGCGGTGGGGTTGAGACCTGAATAAGAGTCCCTATTCCATCTCTGCTAACCCCCATAGCCCAGACTTTGCTGGTTTTATCCTTCCAGCTCCTCCAAGAGACAGAGCTGAACTAAATTCCCATCTGTCAAGGAGGGCAAATCTCTCACCACCTTCTGCTAACAAACAAAATTTCAAAGCTTCTTTACCAATCCTAGGATTTAGAGGAGATCCTGTTTCTGGGGGTAAGACAAGATCTTAAGCTCTCTGCTACTAGGTGCAGATGACATTACGGACTGTCCTTCTCAAGAGTGGGATGGGCTTAGGTCCCTGTTCTCAGGTCTCTTCCATCAGCCTGCAGTCTGCCAAGCATCCCCTCTGAACAGGAAAGCAGAGACAGGCTTGCTGTCTGTACCTGCTGCTGCTCCAGGCTGATCACAGAACCATTGCTGCCACTCCGCCGCTTCCTCTGGAAAGCCGCAATTTCCTCTGTTTTGATGCGCAGGATTTTCTGGTGCTGCTCATGCTTCAATTCCAGTTCCTGTGTGTGAAAGAGCTGCCATGAGCATGGAGGGAGCGGGACATGTTTGCCCTATGGCCAGGGGCTGAGGGACAGGTTCTGTTCTCCTCTGGCTCTTTGGATACTCTTTGTCTCCATGCTATCCAAGACAATCACAGACTACATCAGAGCCCACCGTCACCCTTACAAACACCACAGTAGCCCAGCTGCTCCTGCCCTCTCCTACCTTGACTCGGTGCTGTCCCTTGTTGACCTCTGTCTCCAGCCGCCGTTTCTGCTCGCTCTCCTCGCGCAGCCGCCGCTGCAGCTGCCCCTGCTGCCGCCGCATCAGCTCAATGTTCCTCTCCAGCTCCTGCACGCGCTTCTCGCTCTGCGCTGACAGCGACACCAGCCTCTCTGTCGCCTGCTTCTTCCTGCACAGCACCTGCCAGAGGGTGAAAACCACCCTTGGCCTCGGCATCTCTTTGCAGAGACGCCCCCAACTCTGCCCCTGCTCAGTGCTGGGGTGGGCAGAGGCCTTCCTCTCACCTGTGCCTTGCTCTGCGCGGCCGCCACGCGTGTGCGGTACTCCTGCAGCTTGCGCTTCTCCCCAGGGTCCCACGGCTCTTTGCCCTCCAGCTCCTGGAGCTGCTTCTGGCTGTCGCTCAGCTCTGCCCGCACCTGCTCTGCTTCCTGCTCCAGCTCACTGATCTTCTGGCTGTACTGCCTGTTCAAAGCCTGGGCGTCCTTGCCTGCAACACAGCCCCCTCTCTCACAGCCAGGATCCTGACCCTTCCTCCCTCTACAGGGAGGCTACAGACGAAATGTTCCCTTTCCCTCAGCCACTCCAGAGAAGGGACAAACCAGTGGGAAGGGTTTCTGTCAGCTGGAGGGATGGAGAAACAAGGCCCTGCTGCTTATAGGGGAAGAGACTGAGCACAAGCAACACAGGAAGAGAAGATGAGGATGGAAGAAGAGACTAAGCACCACGACTAGGAGGAGGTTTCATGGGAAATGGGTGCATATTCCTGCCAGTAGCTCTGCACCTGTCTTAATGAGCTCTGTGATCAGCTCCTCCTTCATGCGGATGTTGATTGCCAGCTCTCGAATCTTCTGCTGCGCTTGCACCAGCCTCCACTCAGAGTCCTTCCCTGACAGGCGCTCCCAGGAACCAAGCAGTGACTCCCGCTTCCCACAGACCTCTGGAACACAGATTCCCAGGTCAAGGAAGTCCTGTCTTAGCAGACAGGTGACAGAAGGACAATCTGATCTTGGATCTGTAGCCGGAGTCTGGCACAGCATTGCCCAGAGTCACCTGAAGCTTCCACCAAAACACACACCCTTGCCAGACCCTGCGAGTTCAAGTTTCTCCCTAACAAAAGCAGCTGGGCTCCATTTTTGCTCCAGTTTTGTCCTCTGGGCACCATCCAGGTGGGACATCAAGATCACCCAGTGAAGCACCACCAGCCCATGGAAGACTGTCCAACAACCTATGGTTGCTACTTGCCTTTTGGCAGCTCCAGCTGCTCTTCCTGAACTGAGTGGGCATTGCCTCCACCTGGCTCCTCAGTCAACTTGAAAATCTCTTTCTTGCTCAAATTTTGGATCCCATTTCTAGAAGGAGAAGTAAATTAATCAGTTTGGTCTGGGCACTGTTAAAGCTGTTCCCAGTAAGGACCCTCATGATCCACAGGCTTCAGAAGGAGATGGAAACAACAGCTGTGGTCAGGAATGATGGTAATGAGCTCCCCAGGGAGCAGTAAGGTGTCTCAGCAGCATCACTGACCCCACAGGCAGCATTTGCCCCTACATCAGACATGAGAGCTGAGCTGCAGTGGTGGGACAGCCAGGTCACTGCCAGGGCATCACACAGGAAGAGCTGGCTGGGACAGTCCCAACTCACCGGCGCTGGGACAGGGACCGTTTCCGCTCCCATTCCTCCATCTCCTCTCCTGAGGACAGTTCTGATGGCTTCTCTGAGTCCTGGCTGAGCTCCCTCCTCAGCACCACATCTCTGACCTCAGGATCACCAGTCAGGCACTGTGCATGGTGTAGGTGCCAGCCTGCCGGCTCCTCCTTCTGCAGGGAGGAGTTGCTGCTGAGCTTCTGGGGCACAGAATTGAAAGAGAGGAAACAAACTGTGTGAGAGGCAGTGTTAGAAAAAGTGGCTCCCAGCTGAGCATCACTGCCAGACATGAAGAAAAGCAACAAAATGGATTGAGTGTATTTTCAGGAGAACTGGAGTGTTGCCAGACCCAGCTGCCTGTGCTTCTGCTGCTCAAACACTGAACAAATCTGGGACTCACCCACAACATGAAAGCAAAAGCCTCAGTTTTGAAGTTGGGCTGTTTTTGCCACAGTTGTAAAACTGTGGATTTGAACACTCTGGACTACACTTCTGACAAGGATCACATTGAAATGCAGGACAAAAGCTCTCTTACAGTGGACAGCAGCCAAGTGAAGAGGCAGCAGCTATTCAATGACACAGCCTTATGCCCTCACCTTTTTGCAAAGAGCTCTTCCACTCTGCTCAGGAAGCAACCCTGAGGAGACCCCACCAAGGCCATGGGACGTGGCAGCATCCAGTGGGGCTGTGTGAGGTCTCTGGCTGGCAGTCACCAGGTGAAGGTTTTCCAGCAGTCCTGGCACACACAGGTTTGGCATTGCCATCTCCAAGCGCACGTGCAGCTCTGAGATCTTATCCTGCTGCTCCTGCAGTTTGTCACTCTAGGAAACAATGAGAAAGATGTGGTTACATACATGTTGATCTGAGACCCACTGCAGAGGAACCTGAAAGCTGGGCTGAGCACCCCTGGGCAGGATGGAGAGGAGTGGGGCAGGTCCCTACAAAGACAGCAGAGCTCAGAAATACCTGCAGCTTATACTGTTCCATAGCATCCTCCAGAGCAGCCAGGAAATCACGATTCTCCTCCTCCAGGCGTTCCACTTGCCTCTGCAGCTTGGCCAACTGCTCATCTTTGATGGACTCACACTTCTTCTCAGTGCTCACCTGCTCCCCAAAATAAAAGAGAGGCAGCATCAGCATCCAGCTTTGTCCTACCCTTCCCATGCTGGACTCTGCAAGGACACAACAGCTCTGCAGACCCAGATCCTTCCTGCACAATAAATCTCTCATCTGCAGCTGAATCTAATTTCTCCCTGCCTGCTTGGGAGGATCGTGTCCTTCTGCCTCCCTAGGGCCTCCTGGACAGGAGGTTACTTCTCCCTTTCCTCTCCTGACCCTTCTATCATGCTGTGCTGGGGCTGCCATGGCCATGAGATGAACCCAACCTCAAGAGCTGTAACACCCCACTATTACCTCAGCTTTTTCATGCTGTGCTGGGGCTGCTGAGGCCATAAGATAAACCCAAGATCAGAGCTGTAACACCCCACTATTACCTGGGCATTTTCATGCTGTGCTGGGGCGGCCCTAGCTCTGAGATGAACCCAACCTCAGAGCTGTAACACCCCACTATTCTCTGGACTTTTTCATGCTGTGCTGGGGGTGTTGTGGCCATGAGATGAACCCACCCTCAGAGCTGTAACATCCCACTATTACCTGGGCTTTTTCATGCTGTGCTGCCGTGGTCATGAGATGAACCCACCCTCACCCCACTATTCTCTGGACCTTTTCATGCTGTGCTGGGGTTACTGAAGCCATAAGATAAACCCACCCCCAGAGCTGTAACACCCCACTATTACCTCGGCTTTTTCATGCTGTGCTGCCGTGGTCATGAGATGAACCCACCCTCACCCCACTATTCTCTGGACCTTTTCATGCTGTGCTGGGGTTACTGAAGCCATAAGATAAACCCACCCCCAGAGCTGTAACACTGCACTATTACCTGAGCTTTTGCCACCTTTGAACCTTGCGCCTCTGGCCCCTGGTCCTCCATGGAGGTGCTCTCGATGCCGCTATCCAGCCCGGCCGAGGTCAGCTCGCTCCTCTCGCTCTCCACGGCGCACAGCCACTCCTTGAGGCGCAGGATCTGCTCCACGGTGAGGTTGCCGTCCTCCTGGAGCTCGGTGAGCAGGCGGTAGGCGGCGTCAGTGCAGGTGCGGTAATGGGCGCACTCGGCCAGCAGCCGGGCCGTGGCGTCGGGCGCGCGGCGCTTGGCGCTGGCCGAGCGGTGGATGATGCGGGTCTCGGAGCGCTGCCGCTGCTCCAGCGCCTTCTGCAGGTTCTTGATCTGCAGGTGGAGCTCCTCGATGTGCTCCGTCTCCTTGCGGCAGTTCACCACCGCCTTGTTCTGGATGTTCTGAGCCCGGCTGGCGTAGTTCAGTGTGTTGAGGCTCTCGTCAAAGTCAGAGGACGAGGGGCTGACACAGGCTATCATCACGGTCTGGGCATTCCCCCCCAGAGAGTCTTTCAGGATCCTAAGGGAGAGCACAGGGATTGAAATAGTGGAAATACAAAATAACGCAGGAAACAGAAAGTTTTCAACCCTTTTCAGAGCTTAGGCCCAAGAATAATGATGTCCTCGCTCTGTGGTTGGTTTGGCACTAGTGAGGTGAATGGAATCATTAAGCAGAGGATTAACAATTTGCACCACAGCAAGTCTCCATCCAAATAACTCCTGAGGATGGGAACTCCCTGACTCTGTGATCAGTGCTAGGTATGTGCTGCCAGGGGTCCTGCTGGAGACAGCAAAGGCCACCTGCTCAAGCTAAGAACTAACTGTAGACCATTAAACAAGTCTACTGGGAGTATTTTTTATTCCCTGCCAGGCAGGAAGGGCAGGATAACCCACAGCAACACCTCATCTCAGCTTCAGCAGCATGACTCACGCAAGCCTCATTGTCTCCAGCACTGCAACGAGCTAGGCCTGCATTTCTATCCTGGCCTCATTGCTCCTCGAGATTCCCTACATGAAAACCTGCAGAGAGGGCAGACCTGTAAACTGATCCTGTGAGATGTGGGGGGTCCTGCTCCCAGTGGTACCTGGTGATTTTGGAGTCCCTGTACGGGATGTGGGTGGTCTTTCTCCGAGGATCTCCCAAGGCACTGATGACGTTGCCCAAGGCCAGGAGGCCACAGTTGATCTGGATACTCTCCTTCAGCCTCTCCCCTGTGTTTCCTGTCTTCACAATTCTCTCTGAGCCTGCCAGGTCCACGAAATGAAACTTGGACACCAGGACCTGTCCAGCAGCAGGCAGAGCAGGGGCACGGTGGTGCAGGGGCAGCCGGCCAGCCCCACGCCGCTGCTCCATGGTCACCGTGAAGATGGTGTGCGAGCGGCTCGACTGCCGGTTGAGGTGGGTGGCTCCTGTGTGCTTGGCTGTGTTCCCCATCTCCAGCAGGCTCAGCACCTCGTCCAGCCCTTCCACTTCTGACTCCTTCACGCCGCAGAGCACTGAAAAGCAAAGGCAGCTGTGGCTGGGAGGGATGGGCTGCCCGAGGACGCAGCTCCTCTGCACAGCCTGCTGCTGTCACCCTGTCCCTACTGGGCCTTGCCCAGACCAGATTTCAAGACTATGCACAGCAAACTGCTGCAGGAGACAAAGGGATGGAGGGAGAAGACCTGGCTCTGCCTTCATGGATAGATAACCCAGCTCAGGCGTACAACATGGAGAGAAAAAGAGCCTGTGCACAGCCACACATACCAATGTTCCCCTTGTCATCCTCCCGGATCTGGATGTCTTTGCTGGCTGTATCCACCTGCAGCAAGTCCCGAAACTCCTCCTTGTACACTTCCAGGTAGGACACTCGGACCGTGTAGTCGATCAGGTCATTCTCATCGATGAGCCTGAAGGTCTCAGCCATGGCCCGTGGGATGATGCCCTGCTCATCTTCATTGATGGAAGCTGGCAAAGAGAGGCACATGCTCATGGAGAGCAGGGAATGTCCAGGGAGCCAAAGCTGGCTGGGGACAGAGCTGAGGTCAGAGGACTGCCTGCAACACATCAGCTGGAAAGCAGCATCCTCACAACTCTCCCACAGCTCAGCCCTCACAGCCTGGGTAAAACATCCCACAAGACCTCTGGGCATATCCTATCCCACTACTGGGCTGGATTCCACCAAAAGTGCTTGTTTCCAGTCCTTCTCCAAGGAGGAAAAAGCACCTCAGCATTTCAGTGAGAATCAAACACCATGCCTACAGCTACAGTGTGCTGTTCTTTGAAGCCAGCATGACTCCACAACTTTTCCCAGCTCCGAGAAGCTTTTCTTTTTTTGGGTGCTTGCAGCTTGCTTGTATCTGGCCACAACACTTTAGTGTCTGAATTTCAAATGTTTTTCCTTTTGTCTCCAAAAGTCATGTAAAATGGCAATTCCCAAATTTGGTGCAATGATAACCCGAACTGGGAGACTGAAAACAGATGTAGATTAAAAGTATGAAACAATTTAGTGTTTACAAATGATGCAATTAACTAAAGATGACTGAAATGTTTACAGTACATCCTCTGTAAGAAATCACAATGCCATTAAATCAGAATAAAAAAGTTGTCTCTTTCCTCATTTCCTTCATATAAAAAACTAACAGGATTAACACTTGCAGACCTCCCTCTCCTTCAGGTTTATTTCAGGACCTGGGACTATCACCACCACCTCCAGAGCTGGTGGAGAACCAGGTCCTGTCACTTGTCCTATAGCGAAAGAGGAGAAACCTAGACACTGTGATCTCAAAGGGGTCCATAGGAGGTGGCAACAGCAACATAGGTAGGGGGAAAGGAAAGGCTGCTGGGGCTAGGATGGCAGGAAGAGGCTGGCTTGAGCTGGAGGGGCTGGCAGGGTGGAAGGGTTGTTTGAGAGTGAAACTGAAAGTGATGGAGATGACGATACAGTTGGGTTTGGGTAGAGAGAGCAAAGGTGCTGAAATGGGTGTGGACAGCAGCACCAGTGAGGCTGGTGGGCTGGGAGAGATGGCTGGGATAATGGTGGGGTGGGTGGCTTGGCTGGGGATGGAAGGAGATGGAGGTGGAAGGAGATGGTGATGTGGGGCTGGTGGGGAGAGCGAGGAGGTGGTGGGGATGTTGGCAGGACACGGATGCTGGTGGAGCAGGGATGCTGGAGGAGCAGGGATGCTGGCAGGACAGGGATGCTGGAGGGACAGGGATGCTGGAGGG
>VXBB01005684.1:861900-926320 GCA_013399915.1 Illadopsis cleaveri | reverse complement strand
GAGGGAGGATGCGGCCAGGAGGATGCGATGGGCCGGGAGGGAGGATGCCATGGGCCGGGTGGATGCGGTGGGCCGGGGAGGGAGGGAGGATGCGGCCGGTCCTCGCTGCACCCCGGGGAGAGCGGCCGCGGGGAGCGGGGGACGCCCGTGGCTGCGGGAGTTGCGCGGCGGCTCCCCGGTGCTCCAGAGAAGCTCCATCACTCGGGAGATGCTCCATCACTCGTGGGATGCTTCATCACTCAGAAGGGACTCCATCCCTCGTGAGATGCTTCGTCACGTGCGGGGCAGCGCTCCGTTAATCGTGGGGTGTTCCGTCTCTGGTGAAAACAAAGTTCCACCACCCATGAGATGCTCCGTCAGTCATAAGGGATCTCTCAGCTGCTTCATCACTGGGGA
Organism: Illadopsis cleaveri; assembly: GCA_013399915.1. Lineage (NCBI taxonomy): Eukaryota > Metazoa > Chordata > Aves > Passeriformes > Timaliidae > Illadopsis > Illadopsis cleaveri. Next base: position 925,924 of record VXBB01005684.1, on the reverse strand, counting down.
GACACCCCAGCACCTGTGACACTCTTCCACTCCTGGCAGACATTCCCACGATCACCGTGGGGAAGGGACAAGGGGCTGCGTGGCCCCTTGGAGGCACAAAGTGCTTGAGGTGTTGGCCTGGGCACCTCCTGGGATGCAGTTCGCGGAGCAGCTGGTGCCGACAGCTGGTGCTTCCCGGCCGCCCGCCGTGCTGGGGGCTGGCAGGGCCGGCTCAGCCGCTGACGTGTGTTCAGGACAATCTGAGCGATGACAAAGTTTTTCATCCGGCTGCCTGCAGTTCCCTCTGCACCGCCCCTGCGGCTGCGGGGAGGGGTATGGGCCTCGTGGGTCCCCTGGGTGCCGTGGGAAGCACTGGGCTGCCGGCCGTGCCGAGCGGAGTTGTGCACACGGCTGGGACTGCCGGAGGGGCTCGGCCACGCTCGGCATGGGGCTCCGGCTCCCGCTGCGCCGGAGCACCAGCTTCACCCCCGACCACCCTGCCCTCATGGAGGTGCCCGGCCCCGCTGCCCTGAAGATGGAAGCAAACGTCCTTGTCATGGGAGCGGACAACGTAGGGAAATCAGGTGAGAACTGACCGTGAACTGGAAGAGCGGGTTCCCAGGCTGAAAACTGCAGCAGTGTTTGGAGGGCCAGTGGCAGGGACCAGCCCAATGGAGCAAATTGGTGAGATGGGGCTGAGCCCCGCGGTGCAGCTGTGATTCAAGGTGAGGAAGGTGAACACAACCTTGTAGTCAGCCAGAGTGAAGGTATTTTCCACTGAGCTGCAGTTTGCTGATGCTTGGGATCGTGCAGATGCTTTGCTTTGTGCTGTGCCTCTGCTGTACTCACAGACCTGCTGGTAGCTGGGGAAACTCAGAGGTCATTCGTGCTTGTAGGAGTTTACAAGGGTATGGTGCCTGACTCTGCTCTGGATTTAGAAAAGAGAATCCTCCAGATTTTGGATTATTCTGATGATTCCTATCCTTCCCTCTGCAGCTCTGACTGTGCGTTTCCTCACCCGGCGCTTTATTGGAGAATATGGAGACATGGGTGAGTGCCAGGCCAGGGCCAGGCCAGTTCCCAACAGGGACTGGGGTCGAGACAGCCCTGCTTCTGCCTGTGGGATTTCATTGCAGCCCATCCTCTCCTGCCTTTCTCCAGAGCCTTTGCCTGCTTCCAGGGGCTCGATGTTGTATTTTGTTCAGTGACCCATCTCTTTGCTCCAGAACTGCTTTCTGGGATGCAAAAGGTCCAGGGTGGCAGCTGGTGATACCATGAAGATGACTATTTTTTTTTCTTTTTGGTGGGGCAGAATTCATCTACAGCCACAACCTGACTGTGGATGGCCGAGAGATTCTCTTACACATCTGGGACGTCCCCAATTCCCAGGTGAGAGGGCTTCACTCCTATCACCCGTTTCTACCCCAGGGACAAAAAACCTCTTTACTGGGTTATCTATGGGGAACCACAGGCTGGGAGGTCCAGTTGAGCAAGGCTCTCAGATCAGAGGGGTTCATCAGTGACTGAACTCTTCTTACCTGTCAAGCACAGGACAGCAGTGGTGCTGACAGGGTAGCAATAGTTTCCATAGCCCATGGCCCTCTGGCTGAGGACACTGGAGCTGAAGCACTGGTGCTAATACAGGACTGTGCTAAAGAAGTAGAAGTGCTGCTCTGAGGTCCCCACACTGTTATCACCTACAGCCTGCACTGCTTGGCAGCTGGGTGAGGGTTAGGATTAGGGTGTGATGCTGAAAGCTGAATCATCCCCCCTTGGTTAGTTCTGCCAGGTGCTGCTCTGCCCTCCTCAGTACTCCTCTTTCTCTCCACTCTTTTGCTGTTCTTTAGCTGTCCCTGTCCCGACAGGCTCAGGATTGCCCTCTTCTAGCAGGCAGGTGTGGAGGAAAGGAGCCTGATAAAACAACCCTTCCTTTTCTGTTTCCCCAGGAGCAGGCAGAGGATGGCTCCTCAGAGGAGAAGCGAATCCAGTGGGCAGACAGCTTTGTCCTGGTCTACAGTATCTGTGACCGTGCCAGCTTCAACATCCTGCCCCTCAAAATCCAGTTCATCAAGGCAGCCAAGGAGGGGCAGAGCCAGGAGAAGGTGCCCATTGTCATTGTGGGCAACAAACGGGACCTGCACCACCAACGGGTGGTGTCCAGCGAGGAGGGGCGGCTCCTGGCCCTCTCTTTGGACTGTGGTTTCTATGAGGTCTCTGCAGCTGAGGCTTATCATGGGGCCCTCATGGTCTTCCATGGACTGGCCAAGCTCATCCCAGACACCAAGCTGGCCCTGAAGAAGGGTACAGGGATCCGTGGCATCGTCAAGACCATGTCGGCTGTGTTTGCCCGTAAGCGAACAGACTCTCTCTGAGCTGCTGCACGGATGTTGCTGCTCTCTGTGCTGCCCAGCTGGGCCAAGCCTCCTTGCTGGGTGCCCATGAAGATGGTGTGTGTCTTCCCTTACTGTCCTAGTGTCAGGGTCTGGGTGTTCTGCCATGCACAGCCAGTGGAGCTGAGGACTGTAGTGTGTTACTCTTGGCTCTGCCATGGGACAGTCTCATCTCTCTGCTGTAACAGCTCTTGAGGTGCCTCCTGCTTTCTCCTTCTATCCTCCAACACTGGAAACCACGGGGGGACTTTACCAAAGCTCCAAGCAGCAGCATCCCTAGCTCCTGCAGCAGGAGCTGCCCAGGCTGTCAGCAATTAGGGAGGATATCCTACCCTTGTACAGCACACGCCTCCCTGTCTCTCCATTCCTACTCTGGGAACCTTATTCCTGTTTAACCCTCATCAGGATCCTTCAGTAACCCTGGAGCACCCATGAGCTGGAGAGGTGGGGCTTTCTCCACTGGGGAGGCACTGGTAGTTCCCACGTGTGTATCACCGTGTGAGAGTGTCCCAGAGCCCAGGGCACCGGCGATCCTTGAGGACTTTGGTGAGGGCTGGTGCCTCCCATCCCCCCCGCCGTGCTTTTGAACAGTGCTGCTCGCAGCCCTCTCCCCCACAGCCTTTCAGCGATCACAGCCGTTTCCCTTGTGCGGGCGAGCGCTGTACAAGCTGTGCCTGGGAAAAGACAGGCGCAGGGCTCGTTCCCAGCATGGGAATTGCACCACACGCCTTCCCAAGCCACTCCTTCTGTAAGGCTGCCTGTCCCCGGGGAGGAAAGGAGGTGGGGAAAGGGGTCGCTGGGCTCCCTGCTGAACCCTTCTGACTCTGGGAGACTTTTCCCTGCCTCTTCCAAATCCTTCTCTTTGTGCCCTGGGAAAGCAGTGTATTGGAAGAGGGTTTGTGCGTGCTGTAGGGACACTGATTTCTTTGCTGTGTTCTTCTGGAAATGCAATAAATTGTCTTTGGCAGGAAGCCCCGGCTCCTTGGAGCTGTGAATTTGTACTTGGGGCATGAGAAGAGACACGTACTGTGCTAGGCATGAGCACCCAGTATCCCTGTAGTGGCAGCTACCCACAGGGAATGTAACAAGAGGTTTCCCACACCCACTCCCTTGGCCTTGAGTTGAGGGTCTCACCCCTCTCTATTCCCTTGGTTTGGTGTCTCACTCCCCCAAAGAAGCTGAGCAGATGGGGTGAGCGGCAGGTGGTTTATTGTTGCAGGTTTATTATTGCAGCAGATACAACAAGGTGTTGTAGGAAGCCAGGTGATCTTGTGGGAGAGGGGCTCCAGGAGCTCCACCTGTTCTCACCAGCCTTTTTCCTGACTCCACCATCCATCCCACCACCAGCTGGGAGGGAAGTGCCCAGGGCTTTCCCACTTGTGAATTCTGCTTGTTGGTGGGGATCTTCAGCCCCTCCATGGAGGAGCAATCTGTGCATAGGGGTGAGCCTTGCAAGGGGGAACAGAGGGAGGAAGGATGGGGAAACAGGTTTGCTATGGTGATGTTAGACAGCTTTGCCATCCTCCCTGCTCTCTCTCACTGCTGTTCTCGATGTGTAGCCTATCTAAGTTCACTCTGTCTGCTGAGCAGGGTCCAAGGTAGCCCAGCGGCAGCCCTGGCTGGTCCCTTCTTCTGGTCTCACCGCTCTTTCCACATCTCCTTCACCTTCCTAGTCCCACCTTCCCCTACCTTCTCCTTCCAGCAGCAGGGCTTTTGGTTGCCTTTATTCCCCCATCCTGGCCTTGATGCACTCCAGAATAAGCTATCCCATGGCCTGTCTACCACTTTAAGCTCCTGTCCTGGAACAGGGGTGTGTGTGGGCAGCTGGCAGGGGCCCAGGCAAAGCGTGCTGAGGGGATTGGAGAGGGGCTGGGATGTGCTTGTCCCGCCCGCTGGCTCAGTCCTTCTTGAAGACAGGACTGTAGAAGTTGCTGTAGTAGGCCCGGCTGTACACAGACTCGGGGCTGAAGCGGTAGGAGCCCTCGCTCACCCGCCTGTTGTAGGGGGAGAAGGCGGATTTCCGTGGGAATGGGTAGTCGGGGTCGAAGGCAGGGCTGCGGTAGTAGTTGTGCCGCAGGAAGAGGGGATCCTCCAGCCCCAGGAAGGAGAGGGGGTGATGGCCACGGTACAGCCGCCAGTCACCCCTCTGCTGGGATTTCTCCTCATTGGAGGGGGCAGCAGGCTTGGTCTCCTCCTCCTCCTCCTCCTTCTTCTCTTTCTTCTCCGTGTTGGTCTTGCTGACCCTGGATGCTTCTTCTTCCTTCACCGACTGCCTGCGGAGCTGAGAGATGGGGTGAGCACCCAGCCAGATTGTACCCACCTGCCAACCCTGCTCCACCTGTGCTGCACAGCCCCCCCTTAAACTGGGAGAATCTCAGGAGAAGTTGGTTTGCCCCCAGAGTGGAGGGGAGTGGATGGCTTGCAGTCCTTGAGCAGCTGTGGTGGAGAAATGCTCCCAGGGGAACAACAGGCTGAGGTAAAGGAGAGAGAACAGGGTCTGAGCCTGCACTTTCACCTTCCCAGGAATGTGGTCACACCTTGGCTTGGGCATGAACTGTGTGAAGGTGTCACCACTGTCTGACCCATTTGTTCTATTGGGGGACTTGCTGTCATGGCTTCAGGGATGCTCAAGAGGAGGGTGGGACTGACGTGTCTTCATGGCACCCCATCTCCCCAGTCTGGTACCCCCTGACATTGCCTGCAGCTCTGGGGTGCTCATGGGAGGAGATTGAGCAAAATGGGGTTTGCTGGAGATGGACAGGGCCTGGCTGGGGAAGAACTCACCGGCACATAGCTGTACAGGGTGCCCAGCAGATGCTTAGGGGCACTGACCAGGGTCCCCCCAAGAGCATCCACTGTCTCCATGGCCCTGGACAGCCTGCGGGGGGTGAAGAGGATCAAGCCCTCTGCTGCATCCCAGGCCACGGCCGGGACCTTCTTCATGCTGGAGATGCCGGAGGCGCAGGCGGTTTGCAGGTTGTGAGCCACGCTGCCCACGAGCCCGGGGTCCTGTCCCGCCTGCCCAGAGAAACCAGCTCAGCTCCTGGCCAGGGCCTCTGCCCTGCCGGCCCCTCCAGGCAGGACAGGGGTGGCCCTGGTTTCCCCATCCCCTTTGCAGCTCTAAGCCTGAGAGATTTCAGCTTGCTGCTGAAAAGCCACCACGGCTCTTTGCAGCAGGGTCTCTCTCTGTCCCTGCCATCTCCCCCCACTCCAGGCCCCGGGGGACCCTCTGCTCGAGGCTGTGCTTCCGCTGCAGGCAGAGGCAAAGGGCACTGACCGCAACCTGCTGCTTCCCGTCCCTAGGTCCCAGCGGAGCCAATGCTGGAGACTGTTCCCAGCCCCACCAGCTCACACCAGCCCTCACTGCTGGGACCACGGCAGGGAATTTTTCGGGGGTATTCAGAAGCTCAGTAGGGAGTTCAATGCTGACATCCCACAGCTCCAAAGGAGTTTTAAACATACAAACCAGGGTGACTCTGCCTGACACAGAAGCTGCCCACAGCTCCCAGCTTTGGGGAATTGAAAAGGGACTGCCCCACTGCCAATGCCTTCTTGCATCCTTCAAGCTGCAGTTTGGGGTTGAGCAGGGATAGGGGCCTGGTCCCCAAAGGTATGGGGGAACAGCTTCCATGCTTCCATGGTCCATGGGTAGGAGGATGGTTTGGAGCATTCCTAGCTCACTGCTCTGCTTTTATCCATACCTTGGTGTGGTTGGTGTCTTTCTTCCCTGCCTTCTCCTGCTTCTGCTCCAGTGCCTTGCTCTGGCGCCGTGTCAGCCAACCCACGCTGCCCTGCCTGTCACTGCGGGCCTGAGGGGCACTTGGCTTGGCCAGGCTTCCCTGCAAGGGGAGCAAAAAGCCACCACTCAGAGGGAGTTGGCTGGTCCCATCCACTCCGTCCTGTTTAGTCTGAGGATTTCACAGAGGTGCACAGAGAGCAGGGAGTTCATTTGTGCATCTGGGGAGAAATCCTGAGGGCAGATGGGAGCTCTGGGATTTTGGCACAGGCCAGGGAAGATGTTCCCACTGCAGCATGGGGTAGGAGAAGCACCTCCTTTTCCCCATCCCCTCTGGGTCTCTGCAGGGGCTTTTTGCTTTAGGAAGGATGTTATGGCAAGGCCATAAATCAACAACTACACACTGGGAGCCTGCTAAAAATAACTTGTCCCACTAATGTGGTACATGGTTATGTGTGAACATCATGCAGGAAGCACCAGCCCCAGCTTGTCCTGCTGAGCAGGGGAAATGTATTCTGCTCAGATTTGTTCCAAGGAGCCTGAAATATCTCATCTAAAAGCAAAATCAGCTCAAAAGAGGATATAGGGGAGCAGGAACCCAGCAGGTGGGTTCTGGCACTCACCAGGATGGGGATCCAGGAGACCAGCTCCTGCCCTTTGGTTTTAGCACGCTGGAGACTTTGGGTGGTTTGCTGGTAAGCGCGGTGGGACACGGCACTGACCAATGCACCAATCCGGCCCAGGGTGCTGGGAGCACTGGGAGCACTGGGAGTGCTGCGTGTGCTGGGTGTCCTGGGAGCGCTGGGAGCCCTCAGAACATCAGGAGCACTGGCAACCCTGGGAGTACTGGGAGTGGTGGTAGTGCTGGGCTGCTGCTGGGAGACCTTTGGTGTTGACAGATGTTTCTTTTTGGGCTTCTTATCTAAAGGTAGAAGAGTACAGGCAGAAGAATGGTGGGAGGGTTACATTCTGGTGGGACAACCCTCCTAGGCAGCCTTATGCCAAAATCCAGGGGCTGCCTCCTGCCCCATGCACCCCACATCTGAGTAGCCACCCAGCCAGTTGTCACCAGACTCCATCAGAGGGGATTTGGGCATCAGGACTACCTGCTTCTTCATCCTCCTCTGGCAGCAGGTATTCCATCAGCTTCTCCAGCCCTCCCAGGGCTGTGTCGACTCCTGCAGCTGCCATCTGGGTCACTGAGTTCTTCCTCGTGTACTTGGCTGTTGTTTCCACTGTGCTCTTGGTGGCCTCGTAGCCCTCCGCTGCCAGCTCTATGATCTTATCCATGGAGCTGCCAATGGTGCTTTTGGCACTTTGGAGGGGGCAGGAGATGGTGTCCTTCAGTTCAGATGCAAGCTGTGGGCAGAGAGATGGAGAACAGCCCCAGTGGTGTGCTTGGGGTGGCATGGGACAGCCAGAGGGACCACAGGGACCCCAGCCATGTCCATGCCAGTAGACAGCTCCAAGAGGGGCATAACAGCTCTCTCCAACCTGGGCTGGAGGTAGCTGCCAGGGACGGGACACAGGACATTGCTGACTTATATTTGGGAGCCCCAACCATCATTTAGGCTGCAGAAGCCCTTGGAGGAGCCTTCACTTGGAAATGCTGCCTTGTTTCCCAGCCAGCAGCCTCTCACCATCCAGAAACCAGACTAGAGGAGATGTACTCTGGGCTCTTCAGAGGGGCTGGGGGGTCCCAGATTATCCTGCCTGTGACTTACCTTGTCAACGGGGTAGTGGAGAGCAGGGATCTTCTCCTCTAGGTGATCCAAACCCCGGCAAGCCAGGTTGTTGGCCACAGCGACTGCCTTGGGCAAAAGCACAGTAAGAAAAGCACCTGGGCTGTGCCAGGCACATGCTTGTGCCAGCACTGTCCCACCAGGGGAGGCTCTGGTGGCCCTCCCTGCCACGTTCCCCCAGTACAGGGACTCACACTGTGGCTCCAGGCGGCGCACCACGGGCTCCATGCCCCACATGGCCAGGGCACCAGCGCCCTGCACGCCCCGCTCGTACACCTCGCACACCGAGGCCATCAGCGGGTGCGACTCCTTGGTGCTGCTGTACTTCCTCTGCAGGGTCTCGCAGGTTGAGCTCACCACGGGCAGCTGCAGCACCCTCTGCAGCACGTTCTCCTGTACGTGGCAGATGGGCATGGGTGAGCCCACAGCCCTGCCCTGAGGAATGCCCCATTGCCCACACACCGGTGGCTCTTGGTGGCTTGTAGGGACTAGGGGATCTCAGCTTGCATAGGAAGAGGAGAAGGCCATTTCTCAAGCCCCACTGAGGGTCTCCCAAGTGTGTTGAGTAAGGACAAGCAGACTGGCTGCTGCCACTGAGGGAGCAGGGACACGGCAGGCAATGTCTGATGGAACAGTCCCTACTCCTCCAATGTCCCAAACCCAACTGTTTAGGTGCTCCCTCTGACTTTCCACTCTGTGGAAACCTCCATGACTGCTGGACGTCTGGGGACTAAATGGGGCACAGATGAAGGACAGGCATAGGTGGCAGCTATCATTTACTGCTTGCATCAGCTCATGGTTAACTTTTTTGAATCTGAACTATTTAATTTCAAGCAAGCAAAAAGGTTTATCCTTTCCCTTTGATGATGCTCCATATTACTGCAGGTGAAGATCCATATAAAGAGAACATGGAAACATGTGGGACAGCATGAGGTGTGGCTGGTATTCATCCAGCACAGTCAATACACACAACCTGGCCCCCCTTGGCACATCTCTGCCCTTTTCTCTCTCCCTTTCCCTGCACCCACCTTGGCACCTCCATCCTGCAGAGCCTGAGTCTTTTTCACCGTCATTTTGGCGCATCCACCTGCAAAGCAAAGTTGGGAACCGCAGACTCTGCCTGAAAGCAGGGCTGGGCTTGGGCTCCCCCCTCACTCCTGCACCCCCCAAGCACAGCAGCTGGGCTGACACACACCTCCCACGGGTGCAATGGACATGGTATTTCCCAACACTTGACTTTTTACCAGTTAAACTGCAAAACCAAAGCCTCCATGCAGCCCTGCCCTGCTCTTGTGCCTTAACACCCAAAGACACAAAAAAAATTTGGAGAGGCATCTAGTTTAGAGAAGTTATGGTAAGGGCAGGATAAAGTATGCTGGCAAAGCAAACTCAGAGCGACCAGGGTGCTAACAGATGTGCATGGGAATAGACTCTGGCTGAGAAGGGTAAGAAGGTAGGACAGGAGCAGATAGAAGAGCGGTGGGTAGGGGTATGGTGGGATGCCCAGGTGAGGTCAGCATCCCCCTCTCACATATCTGCTGCACATGATGCCAACACTCATCCTTGTGAAAACACAGCTCCAGCCCCAGCACAGACCCCTTTTTCTTAGCAGAAGATGAAATTCTGGAAATCTAGAGAGGAGGGGTGATCCCTACTTTCAGTCCCTGGTCCCACTAAAGCTGTCCCGGAGCACCCAGTGGGCACAGGCTACTCACCAAGGGCCAGCCTGTCCCCAGCAGAGCAGGAGCAGAGAGTGGTGTCTGCACTGTCCCTTCACCCCGGTCCTGTGAGGGTGATGCACCGTGCTCTGGCCACTACCACCACCACGAGGCCCCACCTCCCAGTTGCGTGGGCTTGGGAGCTGACGGATTGTGGTGGAAACGGGCCAAGGAGCTCCCTGAAACCACCGTAATTGGGAACAGATGACGGCAGAAAATCCCCTTTGTCGCCTTCCCTGCAGAGTCCAGAAGCACGGCTGAAATGTTCTGGGGTTTAGAACCACTCCTTCCACAGAAAATGAGAAGAAGCTGCCCTGGGACATCACCACCTCAAAAGCCACAGATCATGAGCAGACAGGGAGAAGGTGAAGAGTCAGGCAGGATTTCCTAAGAAATTAAAACCTTCCTGTATTTCTGTAAGCCCTGTTATGCCTCATGATGGACCAGGGTATGATCCTGCTGGGAAACCTAACAGACCAAGAACATGGTTTCTCCCCAGGAGAGTTTACTAAAGCACAAGGAGCAGAAGGCAGCTGTGGGGGGACATATTCTGCTTGAAACAATCTAGTTTGGCCACGTCTGCAATTTCTAAGATGATTCATGAGGCTTTTGGTGAGGAGGCTTTAGTTGAGGGTAAGGGCAGACAGTACATTAGGAAAACTTTAGGCATTTGGGGTAGATGGAGAAAAAGATCAGTTTGGAAGTGATCTCTGAAGATCACCTCATTCAACTCTTGCTCAAAGCAGGGCTACCCTCAAAGCCAGATCAGGTTGCTCTAGGGAGAAGAAAAAAAAAAACTTCCAGGGAGAAGATTCTCCTCTCTCTGGGGCCCAGTTCCTGTGCTAACCATACTAATGGTTAAACTATTTTTTCCCTAATGTCCAGCTGGAATTTTCTTCATTGTACCTAACATCTCCTATCCTTGCTTTGTGCACCTCTGAGCAGAGTTGTGCCCCAGTTGGTGCTGGTGCAGCCTGTGTTCCATGGCCCTGAATGCCTTACCCTCTCAGTGATCTTCTAACAGACTATTCAAGACATGTCCTGTGATAGTGGGACCAAAACAAGACATGGTGCCCCAAATGTGGACTCACAAATGCTTTGTAGAAGAACAATTGCACTCCTTGGCCAGCCAGCAATGCTCTCACTAAAATGCTGCTCTTCCATGGCCTTGGTGCACAGGAGGCACCCTGAGGACTCACACCATCATTAACAAATCCATTTGTGGTACTGATTGAAAAGAAGAACACACCACCTGTATGGGGCTACGCCAGGTCTTGTTTATTGACTACAGATGAGCCACACTGATGAGACAAGGACAATGTGGTGGAAAGAGGACAAATGCCAGAAGAGAAAGCAATAATCAGGGAGATCAGTGCAGATGAATAGCCCAGGGCTGCTGTGTGTCCTGGATCAGCTGGCGAGGCAGGGAGCCTCACAATGCCCACAGCTGCCAGGACTCCCATTCAGGACATGGAGGGGAGCACCCAACACAGCTATATGGCTCCCTGCTTGTGGCTGCACTGTTCCTACATGGGGGTGGGAGGCTTCCCTGGGGCATGGGGAAGCAACAGATGGAAAGAAAATCCCCCCTTTCCTTCCCAAAGAGCCCAGAGTTCGCTTCCAGCCCAGGGCTGTGCCTGCCTTGCTGGGTACAGAGGCACACGAATGTGCTGGGCTGCCTCCAGCTGGTGCTGGGGTCAGTGACTGCACTTGAGACAGAGGGACAAAGGGCACCAGCCTGCTTGAAACTTTGCTCTCTTGGCACTGAGAATTTTTCCAGCCCCGCTGGCTTGGCTAAAAGTGCACAGGGCACAGCAACCTCCTCTCTGCCTTGGCTGGAGGCAGGAGCCAACACAGCCTTTGCCCTACTAATGCCAGTGCTCATCCCCTCCCCATCCTCTGGGGCAAAGGCTGTGCCAGCCCCAGCTCTGCAGGACAGAGGTATCACAGCCTCCCTGCCCCACCACTCCAGCTGGCACCAGAAACAATTCCCATGCTCCTGTGGGCAATGTTTAGGACTCACCAGATCCACAGGGTGTAGGGAGGCAGTTTCACACCCCTGTCTCTGCACTCTGCTCTGTACTCATTAATAAACCACAGTGAGGGGATGAGCCAGATCCCCAAAGCCCCGCAAGGCACTTTTACACTTTGGTCTGGGAAGGGTCTGGAGAGGTATCTGATTCATTTCTGTGCAGGATGAGCAACTCTATAACCACTGCTGTCTGCCCAGTTTCTTTTTAAGGACTACCCTCCTGGGCAATCTATTTAGATTTTTATTTTACTTTCAGTTCAAAAAAAGGTGTGATTTAATTCTTTGTGGCAATATAAAAGTATTAGCTCCTGGATTCAGAGACTGATTTATTGCTTTGCTCTTGACAGAAACGCTTTTAGACACTTGGAAGACTACTCACACCCTCCCCCCGTCACACTTCCTGTACAGAACCAGATCATTTGGTATCTCCCTGGAGATGTTGGTTTTTAACCTTTGACTGCTCTTGACATTCACCTGGGAATCCCCAATGGCTCACATATTCCTCAAAATGTCATGCCAAGCACAGTGCTAATGTCAGGAAGGCCTTGACTTGTAAGCAGAAGAGAAGATGACCACTCTCCTACTGTTTCCATTACAGAATGTGTATGAGGCCACTAATCCAGAAGGAAACTCTTGCTAAAGCATTCCTGAATGCCATGCTTTATACATAGTTCAGGAGCTGACATTTTGGAGCTTCCAAGTTTGCAAGACTCTCACTGCAGGGGGTAGGAACTAACAGTGAGCTCAGTTTAATGGTTATCCTGGCTCCATCCCTTGCCACCTCTGCCCCAGATGTTACCCTTTGTTCCCTCCCTGAGCCGGCATTTGTCATTAAACTATGACCATCAAAATGAAAAGGTGTTTATAGGATACTGAAATGCAGGTGGCCCTGTTCCTTTCACCCACCTACACTGGCCATAAGGCTCCAGCCCTCACTGCTGGTACTCAAAGGCAACTGATGGCAATTCCCAAAACACCACCTTGTTTCAGGACATTCTAAGGATGCAGTGTCACCTGATGCTCATGTATTTCCTAATGTTTTTGCAGCTGAAATTGTGATTCTAAATTAGCTGGATGAATCTAGCTGCCAATTGGCTACTGAAAAAGGAAAGCTCTAGAACCCAACCACAGGCAATGTCTCTTATTTAAGTGTCACCCTTCATAAAATTCAGAGATGGGAGGAATCCTCCCTCCTTCAGCATCTCTTTACACCACCTTCCAAGTAATACACAGTGTCACACTCATCACAGTTTATTGCTTATGTTCAAACATCTTGTTCTTACTCCAACTGCTGTATTAGAAACAGATACAAAAAAGGCACTAAAAGGATTTTCTCCATGTGATCACAATTCTATGGCTTCATTATGTTAAGGTAGCTTAAATCACCAGCCTCCAGCTGGGGAGCAGAAGGCAAATATTAGTGCTTAACATCCAGTAAACAAAGGTACTCCTACTTGTTCCAGCCTACATCATGGAGAATGGGACAGGTAGGGCTGAGACAGGCTGAAAACTCACCCCTCATTTCCCTCAAAAGGCTGTACATGCTAATTCACACCAGGCCCTATGGGAGAGACATCAAAGCCTGGCTCAGGGCTTTGCACAGTGTTTGCCTGCAGGGCACAGGGAGGTGGAGACTGGGCTGCACCACAGTATCAATGGCTTTCTCTGAAAAGTGTAAGAGAGAAAGAGAAAGCAGTTGGCAAACCAGTGAAAGTATTTTGTGAAGTATTTTGCATCTGAGAGCCCCCCTGAGTGGGACTGAAAACACAGTTTTAGCAATAAGATGGAATTCTGTAGACAAAAGCTAGTCAAACCTCCACTGTCAGATGATCAAGACTCCTCTTCCTTTCTTCCAGGGCGTGCTACATATTGGGATAATAATCAGCTCTGACCAAGGTAGGGATGGATTCCACATTGCCAGGAGATGAAAGACAAATGGAGAAATAAACAAAAAAACCCCCATGGTCATAAAGGAGAGGGAGCCTAGAATATAGCCTATAATATATATCCCACACACGATGCTCTGTTTTGGCCTGAACTGCCAGTATGCTCTGGTTTTTGTGCTACTCATTTCCATATTAAAAAGAAGATCTGCTGAAGGCCACATCTGATCTTCAAACACAATTATCCTGCCCAGCAACCTCCCTCTTTTCAAACACTTCATTGGTACGCTATCACTCTATATTCAAACTGGAAGTGATTCCAAGCCCAACAACAACTTCAGGTAAACTGGAGCACTGCCTCACCTGCCTACTTAATTCCACATCCTTTGCCTTTTAATAAAGGAGACCCACACCTTGTAATTTTCTGGTTTTAGATAGCATCAGAAATAATAAGAGAGCACCTTGGTCCAGGTTAGAGCAGTCTGTTCACATCTCCTTGACAGATTTAACAAGGACTTCTCACACCAGGAAGCAGCAGAACACACAGGCCTAACTCTGATGAAGAAAAAAGTTAAATTTATCTCCTATACAATGTGCAATTTTGTCTCAGATGGTGTCAAACTGCAAAGTCAGGAGCAGCAAAAACTGCATGCCATGCTAGACAGCTGGACACAGCATTTCTCTTTTAACCCAGTTACACTGCCAGCCATCACTGCCATTGAGGTCAGTGATTAACAATAACACATTTGCAAGGCAAACATGAGGCATTTTCAAGTGGTTGAACCCATTCAGCCAGCGAGGGAACACACAACCAAGCACGTGGTCATGAGCAGGGAGGGTGGGGAGCACCAGATAGGAAAGTCTAAACCATGAATGCCCAAATCCTGTAAAAAGCTTTCTTCTCACACGGGATTCTTATGTTATCATGACCAACTCCATTCTTTTCCCTCCTAGAGCCTGCACAACTAGAAACAAGTCCTTGCAGTTTTTCTGACTCAGTGAGCTCTGAGCCAGGGTTCTCTCCTTAACTGCATATTCCAAACTCATTATACTGGAATTTTTCATGTAAAATTAAAAGAGAAAAACAAGCTCCTTATCACAATATCATTAATGGAAAATAGTTGTGCTTGTAGTTACAGGGGTTTGGGAGTTAATGTGCTGTCCTGCACCAAAGCCCTCAGCTGTGGCCTGCTGGAGCAGAGTCACTGGCCGACAGTCCTCGGCTCACAGTATCAAAGGAAACAAAGAAAGTGCAGATTTCTTGGGACAGGAGTTGGCACTCAACAGACTGCAGCTCCAGCATCAGCAGTGCACACACCACAGAGATCATTTCCAGGTACCATCACAGTGCACTCAGTGCCTGCAGGACACAGGATCCATCAACCCAAACCCCTCAGAACACTCACCCCTGACTTCAGGCAGTTCTAAGTGCAGCTCCTAATCTGATTAAGCCCACTCTAGACAATCTGACTGTAGGGATCTTGGATTAGTGAATTGAAACTTTCCAGTGTAAACATGATTAGTGCAGTCATGAGTCATATACCTATTACAGTTACTTATGCAGCTATTTCACAACCCTGTATTAAAATAAAGAAATATTTCTTATCTAGCAGCCAAGTTCCAAGTCGTCTTTCTGTTTGTGAAATATTACTCAGCCTTTTCCTCTCTCCACTCCATCAGGGAGTGTGTCATGGCACCAAATTCATCTGCAAAGGCACAGGGAAGGAAGAAGGGCAGAATACACTTATTCAGGGGACAAAATTAATCTTGAGGTAATTTTAACATGTGTTCATTCAAAAGTGCCATATGAAGATGAAAATCTATGAGAGGATCAAAGCTGCAGCCTCAAACTATGCAGCTCCTTTTATGTCACTGTTTCAGCTTCAGATGTGGGCTTGCTAATGTGAGGATCCCCACCAGGGAGGAGAGGAGGCCGCAGAAACCAATCACTCCTCGGCTGGTCTTGTAGATTCCCAGCGTATCCAAAGGGCCTGAGAGATCACAGAGGTTCTTCACCAAGTCCAGCAGCAACGGAGGATTCCTCTTCAGTACCTGAAAGAGCTGGCGGAGAAAACTGTGCAAACCATCACTTTTCACACAGTTCAGCTCCTCGCCGTCTTTCTGCGAGAAGATTTTCTCCTTTGTCTTTTCTTCCAGCGCAGCCTGTTCCAGCCTCCAGGAGATCTCATACCAGTCCCTGGCCAGATTCATCAGGAGTGAGCAGTAGTAGCACTTGGTAGCCCAGGTGCGCCACTTGGGCCTGTCGATGCGCGGCTGCAGCCCGACGCTCCCCAGCCACAGCATGGCGTCGCACACGAAGTACAGGGCCCGGCTCAGGTGGGAGGCTGTGAGGCACAGGCAGGGAACCACCTCTGGCAGCAGTGCAGTTCTCCTGGCTGCCACCACGGCGTGCACCATGTTGCCCAGTCTGAACACTGCAAGAAACCCCACAAAGGTTAGCAGGGCCTGGCCTCAAGCAGAACTCGACCTGCCACTGTCCGCATGAACTTTTACAAAACTTGGAGGGCTTTGGGCATTTCTATGCTTAAGCACTTCTTAGAATTGGTGAGGAAAGGGGTGTAAACATCTCAGTTCTGTGTCAACATCACCAGCCCAGGACCTATAGACGTTTTGTCAATTGCCAGGACTTGCAGCCTCTTTTGCCACTCTGTTCTTGCACCTGGGGCCCTCTGTACCAGCATCACCCTCGGCTCTGCAGGAGTCAATGCCAGCAAATAAAGAACACAAACAGAGCCTCTAATTTCACCTGTACATTTCACTGGATTTTACATCACTGCGTGGACAGAAGATGTTACTGCATTAATCCTATTGCAACCATGAGATACAAGTTTCATATGTGCCTGTGAAAGCCGGTGATTCACCAGCTGAGCACAGAGACCAAAATCCCTCCTCAGCCATGAATCTGTCAGAGGAACATTAGCTCCCTGCAAACTGTGTGGAACAGTGTATTCCATTTCAAACTACATGGCAAACCTGATTTCACCTGCTGCACTGTTTGGGTTTTGGCCCCTAAATGTTAATACAATATTATTCAAAACACTTTTTACACCCTGACGCCTTGTCACAGTGACAGATGTTGACAGCACCCAAGCCTGGTGGAACTACAAGAGCCTTGAATTTAGGCCTGATGTCTATTAGTGATTTATTTAGCAGAAGCACGAGAATTATGGCTATGCTGATAAACCAATTGGCCCTCCCCACTAGAAATTACCATACTCTGAAGCTAATGGCATAATAAACAAATCCACGGCAACAGGACAGACTAGAATATTTGTATAGAGTACGTTGCAGTCGTTCCAGGGTTGAGCAACTGATAAGTGGGTGGAACATCAAGCTGAAAACAAGTGATACACACATAGTAACAGCGTAACCATCGTGGATGCAACCGTGACACAGAATGGGGTGATGCAAATGGTCAGGCTGTGCGAGAAGCATGGAAGGGTATGTGATTTAGTAGGGTAAATGCTAAAGAAAATTAACACGTTGAGTAAGATATAAAAGCTATATTGAAGGATGATCGTTCAGAGGTGATTTTGTGGGATGATAATCTTTTAACACTGGGCTGTCTCAACCCATCAGCTGGAAAGACTAATGAGCACACAGTGAGCCAGCCTTGCCTTGTAACCCTGGTCTGTCCTTGAACGGAGGCAACAGTTTGGCCTCTACAGGAACAGCTGACTGTTAACTTATTCCTCTCATCCTTCCAGCGGTAATTCCAATTGTTTAACTGGAGAGGAGGCTGAGGAAGTAAAAAAAGTCTATTTGGCCCTACCTGGCCTGGCAAGCCATGGCAAGGATGAGGTCTATTGACAGTTTTGTAAATATACTAAAAAAGGTTTTGTGGGTCAAGGTAGGTTAACTACAGGAAACACAAGGCCAGGATCTGTTTTACTGGAAGGAGCAAGTGAAGGTCTTATCCCTCTAGACACCAGGTACTTACTTTTCCGGCCAGAGCTCATGCTAGATTCCAACTGCTTGAGTTTCATTACCAGCTTCTTTTTATCGGCTTTATTCTCTATTAAATAGCTAAGCAACATGCATGTATACTGAGTGGCTCTGGAAGGGAAAAAATGAGGAGAGGGGGACACAGGTGAGACACAGACAATCACAGGATGGCAGCAGCAGGACAGGTTTATTTCACAGAATCAGGACTGTCAGGGTTGGCAGGAGACCATGCAGTACAACCCCACTGTCAAGACAGGATCACCTGGAGCGAGTGACACAGGAACGTGTCCAGGTGGGTTTGGAGTGTCTCCAGAGAGGGGAACTCCAGAACCTCCCTGGGCAGCTTTCCCAGTGCTCTGCCACCTGCAATGTAAAGAAGTTCTTCCTCATGCTGAGGTGAAACTTCTTGTGTTTTAGTTTACGGCCATTGCTCCTCGTCCTGTCGCTGGGCACCACGGAAGAGGGTCTGGCACCATCCTCTGACACCGCCTTTGGAGCGGAAGGTGCCCCCGGCCCGCGGCAGGGCTGGGCTGGGCGCGGGGACGGGGCCGCGGCCCGGCGGGACCGCTGACGGACCCTGGGTCGGTGCTGGGGGCTCCCGGGGGACACCGCCTGCCCCTACACTCACCGGAAAAGCTGGTCGCGGCCCTGGGAGCGGTTGGTGAAGTCCACGAAGCCCTCCATGGCTCGGCGGCACCCCGGGAGCAGCGCAGGGACCGCGGCCGCTCCGCCCCGCTGCGCTCGGGCCCCGCCCCGCTGCGGAACGGTTCTTTGCGCTCCGTGTTCCCGGCCGGGCCGCGGCACCAAGGTGCCGTTACCACGGCAACTGTCAACAACGGAGCAGCGGCGGTGTCACCGCTAAAGGCTTCCCCCGGCCGGGAGCCACCGGCTGACCTGCGGCGGTTCCTCCCGGGAAAGCCGGAGCAGCCCGGCCCGGCCCGGCCTGATCCAGCCCCGCGGCCCCCGGCCCGGCCCCTCGNAGCCCCGCCGCAGAGGTGAAGCTCGAAACCACCCAGTCTTGGAAATGAAGTATAAAACTTCCAGTGGGAACACCTGCTCCTAAAGTTAATCGTTGGGATTTTACCCAGGCCAAATAAGTCCGTTAATGAAGAAGCTAATATTTTTGAATGCTTTGTCATAATTCTTACACAAGCTCGTGACAAAGTTTTTGGGCTGTCTTTACCTGTGGGCAACCTGCAGATCCCTGTGTGGCTGAGATCCCGAGAGCAGGACAAAACCCCCCGGGAAACAGAGGCGATAAAAGGAGAAATGAGCTGTACAGAACAGGGTTTCTCTGGCTATCAGCACTGAGAGGAATCTCCCTTAGACATCATTAATCATCTTTTCCCCCATTACCTCATGAAAGAAAGTATGAAAGCACTCTTCATTCTTCTGCATCCAGGGTGATTCCTTGCATCGTGGTGCATTTTGCGTCTGGAAGGGGAGAACCATGATGCTGAATACCCGGACAGATCCCCTGGGGATTCCCCCACCATCTGAAAAGGACTGGCCAAAGGAAGACGAGGAAGATTTCTTCCTGCTGGATCCTGATCGAAAGCGTGATGTGCTGCCGCAGCCCTTCAGGATGATCAACAAACTGGTGATGCACGTTTTTGAGAGTGCTATGGAGATCATTGAAAGAAGGGAGATGCTCCGAGAAGCACAAAAACTGAAGGTCCAGCCCAAAAAATGCTTTCCTACAGCTGAATTCCAGGTACAGAGCCTCTTCCAGCAGAGATAGCATTAACCACCATAGCAGATTTTGACATTCTTGTGTTCATGACTTTCTTCAGAATGTGCCACCGTGTCACTAGTTCAGTTTAAAAGCCTGCAGTTTCTAAGCTTGTCTGACAGGTTCTGCTTCCCACTCAACTATCACACCTCTCTGAAAAGAGAGAAGCAGGTATTAAACACTAAATTCACCTTCTGCTTCCCAGGCTGGCTCCGCCCTTGTTTGCTGGGGAGAAGGTAATTTGTCGGGAGCACACAAGTGGGCAAGCTCAGCTCTGTGTTATGGTGAATACTCCAATGGGAGCACCGTGAGCAGAATGACAATGCTGCCTTCCCCATTATTATGTGGGGGTGTCCAGGAGGACACTCTACTGTCTATTGGTGTTCTGTGATTGCCTGGAGGAGTTCCACATCCCATCACAGCTCTGCACTGGAATGGAAGGGTTGAATGCTCCTGTGTTCTTGGCCTTTAAAGCCCCTTCTGTTTGTGGGAAGGGGAAAGGTGGGAGAAAACTTCTATTGCTAACATAGACCAATCTCTGTGACAGAGATGAGAGACCTTTCCCTGCTCTTGTGGGGAAAGGATGTGTCAAAATGTTTTCCTTGTAGAAGAAATCTGGTGAAAAGGCCAAGAATATATCACTAGTATGGCTGATGTACCCTGCTGTTAGAAGGCAGTTGGGTACACTCATCTCTTCTCTTTTTTTGGTAGGTAACTGAAAGAGCCAATTGCCTTGCAGTGTCTGGAAAATACATCTTTGTTGGTCTCTCCGTGGGTCTGGCTGCCTTCAACACGTGTGACTTGAAGGATGTCTGTGCTTGGGATGCAGCCAACACGGAGATCTGTGCCATCCATGCCTCGGATCTGGGGAATGAGTGCCATGTCCTGCTTGCTGTGGATGAAATGGGTTAGTGTGATGTGGATTTCCTCGCCCTAGCTGGGGATTCCTGCTCCTGTGCTCTGCAGCTGAACTGCTACAGAACACTGCTAGATCAGGAGGAACATTAAGGTGGCTGGGAAGTTTCCTAGAAAGCCCTGCAGAGAGGGCGTTGGACAGCTAACAGATTGATTGTTGGACAGCTATCAATTAGGGCCTTGTGATTAGAAGAGGGTGTGGGTTTGGTGGCCTTTCTGGCACAGCAGAGGTAGGTGCAGAGCTGAGAGTGAAGCACAGTAAAGTTTAGGAACCCCTTGGGCTGGGCAGAAAGAACTATTGCTCGATGTGACCTCCTGCCTGTGACCTGTTCCTGCACCTGTAATAGTTTGTTGGTTCATCTGAAAGTTATCTGTTCTGGTGGAGATAATTTTCTGACTGACTTCTCCATATTTTTGCACAATCAAATGTTTACTGATGCTGGCATAAGGAAGCCAGCAAAAGGTTAGTGCTGGAAACAGTGGGATATTATTCCTTGGGCCCAGGAAGTAATGTAATCTTGCTCACTCTCCTTCACATGTTGAATGGTTATCTCCCAAGAGCCTGGCTAATGTTAATTCAGTTTTCTCTCCCTCTTTCAGCTAGTTCTGTATTTCTATTTCAGGGCTTGCCTGGCTCTTCTGCTTTTACAAGGAAAGCTTCCTGCTTATTAAAATCCTGAATGAAGTGGTAAGTACTGAGCTAATTCCACAGACACTGGGCACAGACTGGGAACTAACCAATCATGAGGAGTACCAGTTGCCCTCAGAAATTTATTCATAGGCAGTAGTACTCCAAGACTGCTGCCCAATATTTATTTTTGTTCTTCCAACAATCTGCCTGGCCTTCATCCTGTTGAAAACTGTGTAAGCCCATGGAACTCTCTGAATCAGTGATCTTGCTTTGATGCCAGCCTGTATTTCCTTGGCAGAAGGACATCAGCCAGCGAAGCACTTGTGTGGAGGTGGTGCTGTCCCGAGGAGGTGATTATGCAGGAATCCTGCTGCAAGGCAAGTGCAGGAACATGCTGTGCTTGGAGACTCTTGTGTTCTAACCGAGGGGCAATGGCAATGTTTATAGAATGCTGCAAGTGGTCTGGGTAGCCAGGGATCCTGTTTTAACACTTGGTGTGCATCAGGACTGATCCCAAAAGTGAGCTGTCTGGAGCTGGTCAGTGCAGCCCCCAGCTCCCAGGAGGCTTGGTGAAAGCAGCTTTCCCCCTCTCTAGAAGTACCAAACTCAGTTCTTCCTCTGGTTTTCTGTGGCTCACTTTTACACTGGAAAGATGTAGACCTGAGGAGTTTTCTCTGCAGATACAGGCCAGAGAGCTTGAAGAATCTATAAAGCCACTACAAGAAACTCCTTGTTACAACGTTCGTCTGTTTCATGGCTGCTGAATCCATGACAGGCAGGTTTTCTGGACCTATGTTTGGTGGAATCTGCCTGGACACATGCTGAGAATGAGACATGTAGCAGAGACCTAATGTGAGACCTAAAGTGAGACCATATCTCACTTTCTACTCTACTACTCAGAGGCTACAAGTCAGGTTTTTGACTGAGGAGCTTCATGGAATTTCTTTGGTGGATGTGGGACCTTGAGGAGTTGAGCTGGAGGCTGAGATGTCAGTCTCAATCAAGCATGTCAAGCTTTAAGTGGGAGGAGAGGTGGGCTGTGTGGAGTTCACAGAGATTTTATATTTCAAAAAATACACAAATCTTTTTATAAGGATAAAAGATAACAGAGGCTGCTTGCCTGTCAGACCTTTCCTCCTCATTACCAATGGCTTAACATGGTTTCCCAATGCAGACAGCACAAAAGCTTGGCTGGAGATCTACCAATTGCCTAAAGATTCCTGGCTGACAGAGATGGAAAAGAATGCGGGAGCTGCAGAAGAGCTGGCTTGCAGTGAGAGGAGGTCAGACAGCTCATCTGAGGTATAAAACAATTCCATCTCCCTCTGTGCTATTTTCTCTTTTTGCCCACAGGTGTTCCCCCAAGCCTTGCTGCTGCAGACGGTGACATCAAGACACAGCCTGAACACTCCCACTGGCCCAAGGGGATGGTTTGTGTTTGTGTCTCTACATCTGCTGCAGCTGCCCATCCCACATTTCATAAGGCCTTTGTGCTATTGGGATATGTTTACTCTCCCAAGACAGGCTTTCCAAAGAGATTCCCCTGGTCCCAGGGTTAATGTTCCTGCTGTCCCTCCCTGAAACTGGCAGCTCATTTCTCAGCAGTATTGCTCCATCTGAAGGAGCCCTGTGTAAGGGTATTCCCACAGGGCTTCTCCCTTATGTTACTGGGGGAAAGTGAAGAGGAGTGGGAATCGGGCAGGATGCCTCCATTAGGGAGTCTAGCCCTGAAGCAGGGTTTGTGTTTTAGATGCCATACAGGAGGAGCCTGGTGGGGTCACAGCCTCACCCACCTGAGCAGGGCAGAGTCTCTGCCTGTCTGCCCTAAACACTCTCAGCCCAGTTTTGGCAGAAAACTGAGGAGCTGCATGGACACAGTTCTGCAGAGATGGTGACTGGCCTCAGTGACTGTCCTGAGCTGTCATGGGGAATTTTAAATGCTAAGTCAGTGCTTAACCCTCCCCTTTATCACTTTCACCCTGCTGGATTTCACGTCTCAGCACACAGACACCTCCTGCCCAGCACCTTGAACTAACCCTCTGTAATAGCAGCCTCCTAACACTTTCCTCTTCCTTCAGCAAAGACCTTCCTGGACATTTAAGAGGAAACTGCTTCTCAGCCTTGTCCTCAGGGCAAACACCCTGCTTAACTTAGCAAAGTCAAAAACAAACACTCAGGCATTCTCTTTTAGCTGATTCTATGCAAACTATCCAAGTTCCTGCCCCTTCCTTCTCAGACATAGCTGATTATTAAGCCAGACCTTTTCTGGTAACCCAATGTCAGTGTGTGTGGGGTCTTGGTTGTGGGCACACACTGGTGTTGGCCCCTGTTACAATTTTCTGTTCCCAGCCAAGCACATACCCTCCAGTCCTGGGCTCTTGAGAAGTAAAATCTGGTTCTTGCTTTCAGGAGACACCTTTCAACTTTTATTCCTACCTTTTTTTTTTCCTTTTTTTTCCTCTCCCCCCTGTATGTTCTGAGCATTGCTGTGACTCACACAGGCCTGTGCTGCAACAGGAATAACTGAGAGATGGCACAAAGACAGGAGTCTGGGCAGGACGTCCTTGTAATGTAGTTGAGAAAGTAGTGACACCCTCAAGCTCCTGTGTTTTGGCCTGAAGAATGAGCCCAAACTCCCAGATAGTGCCAGCCAACCTTTGCATACACAAAGGAGTTTTTCCTAAATTCTTTAGGAAGCTTTGATTCCCATGAACAGGTGAAAACTCATCAGTGTAACACTCAGCACAGTTCTCAGGTGGGCACTTTTCTGTTGCAGGAGCTTCCTGTGTCTGCAGTCCAAGCTGATGTAGAGCTGGATCCCCCAGTGCTGCTGCTGACAGTGAGGCCACCCAAACCCATTACAGGTCAGGAGTGATTCTGTGTGTGCAGCCTGCAGCCTGTTTCAGGTGGCAAAGGAATCATGGCTCCTACAAATACAGAACAGGTCAGAAAGTTTCAGTAACATGATCCCTGGTACTTTCCTGACCTGTCTTTCTAGTTACATGTAATCCTGTAGTGGGAGTTGCTTTCTCCCACACCGCCTCACATGTCACCTTTGCCAGCACAAAATGCTTTAGGGTGTCAGAGTGGGTGTCATGCACCCTTGGCTTCAGTGTCATTGGAGAGGGAGGAGGCTGCTTCCTAGATCTAGCAGCACCCCTAGTTCATCACTTGGAGTCTTGGACTTATAGAAAAACACCCAAAGATGAGGAGGGGACAGACTTTCTGCTGGGAAAATGCCACAGAAAGGCAAGGTGAGTGGGATCCTCAGAAGTCTTGCCCTAATCCCTGCATTCAAATACTGGAAGATGGACTAGTGATGTGGAAAGTCCTGGCAAGATAAAGTGTTTTCTGCTTCAAGACCACTCCCAAATGTCTCCATGATGTTTGCTTCATGGTTAGTCCTTCTCCAGGGCTGTGCCTTTTCCCTTTGTGTTCCCAATCCAGGCACTAGTTTTAAAGGCCCTTTGGATGCCTTGAAGGAAGTGGATGATGGCAGCAGTCTTGGCTTGGGGTACAACCACCTAATCAAGGATTCCCAGTGGGAGCTGCAGGAAGCAATCTTCCGTAGCACTTACCAGGAGTATCTGGAGGCTGAGGGTGTGATCGAGGAGGAGATCCCCAGGTGAGTGGGAGCACCAACCAGGACTCAGTCCATGAGTCATCCACACAGGGCACTGAGCTGTGTAGATGGAAGCCTCTGTCTTATCTTTGCTTCTTTCATCCCAAGGCTTCAGGGCAGGCGGCTGGAGCCATTCCAGGTCTTGTCATAGTGCTGCCTACTTATCAAAGCCTTTCTTTTATATATATTTCTTCTTTTTTTCAGATATGCCGTCTTTCATTTCCTCCTTCCTAGCCAGATCCTGGAGGGACCAGAAATGAAAGTACAGCCAGGTAATCCAAATGGACAAAAAGCTGTTAATCTGTGAAGCACAGTCATTGCAGGATATTGAGCTCCAGTGAGAGCTCAGGGGGTCTGACTTACATCTATTCTGTAAGTTCCTTTTCCAAGGACATAAACCTGGGCAAAACTGTCAGTCCTGAGCCTTATAAGTCAGTTACTGGCATGGAATAAAAAAACCCCTTATCTTCATATTTAAAAAAACTCCACAACCTCTCCCCTGAAAAAAAAAACCCAGATCAAAACAACCCCCCAAAAAACAAAAAAGGAGGCATATAGTCAAGATTTAAAAAAAACCAAACAAAGAGAGAGGTTGTTCTGATTTAGTTTCTGTGTGAGCAGAATTTTTATCAGGAGTACCACGAAAGCTCTAATGAGAGCTTTCTAATGGTGTTTTGGTGTCCTGGATTGTTCCTTTCTTTGTCCCAAGTCTTCTTATCTTTTTGCCATCTCCTTCTCTGTACCAGATATTCCAGTTGGCATTGGTGTTCATTGGGATGGAAACCACAATTTCTGCTTGTACTTACTTAACCGTTCACTCCAGGAGAAAGAAGGTAAGAAAGTTTTGCTTTCTCTAGCAGAGCATCTGTGGGGAGTGGGAGTGTTCTGTGGCCAAGGGCTGTCATTCTGCCAGGTCTTCACAATTCAGGGAAATGCGGAATTGGGAGGAAAGCTGACTCATATCTTGTGGATTAGGCTGGCATTTGGATTGTGGGACTGTGTGTTCCACAGACTGGCAGTGTTTTTAGTGAAGCCACTCTAGCAGGAGGCTGCAGAATGGTGCATGTTTAATGGGGAAAATGGATGCTAGTACTATGTGAGAGAATGTTCTGCACCTTCTTACAGTTGTCTCTCTTCATGCCATTCTGTTTAGACTCTGATCTGAAACCTGATGTTGTGTGGCCGTGTGCAGCTCCAATTGCATGCTCGGCTGTCAGTTCCTGCTCCAGGTATCTGGCACTGGCAGGTGAAGATGCAACAATAACTATTTGGGATAAACACCTAGGTGAGCTTGCCCTTTGGGACTGTGTGTTGGGATCACTGTGGATAAATTGCACCTTTACCTATGAGTGTGAGGCTCAGACTTAGTGTGAATAAAGGGCTGGTGGTGAGTTTACAAGGAAATCTGAAAGTGGTTTGGATTCAGTTGTCTATGGGATGCTTGGCCAGAAGTTGCCAGCACAGCATGACTGCCCTGGCCCTTTCAGAACCATCTCCATTCAGGGCAATGCAGGGGCTGGAACTGCTGCAGCAAGAACTGGTCAGTCCTGCCCTGAGGCTGTGAGACAATGACAGTCACTGCTTTGCCACTGCACTCTAAGGTCATTTTTTGAGACTGTTGTGGCATCACAGTGCAGGCTGCCATCAGTGTTAGTGTCATCCTGCCATGATGCAGAGACTCTCCCGGCAGAAGAATCTTCTTCTGCCATCTGCTTGCCCTCCCTCTGAGCAGACCACACTCCAAACTAAGCTTTGCTTGGATAAATTACCAGTTTCTTTTTTCTTTCTTCCTCAGGATACCCACTGTCTGTGACTGCCATTCTAGAGGAACGTTTCATCCGTAGTATCCACTTTCTGTGTGATTCTGCAGCTGCCAGTGATGAGACATGTGGTGCAGATCCTGTCTCTTGTGGTGCAGATCCTGTCTGTCCCATCATACAGCTTCTAGTGCTGTGTACAGACAGCTCTTTCTATTTGGTGAAAGCACCCAGGGCTGGGAAATCCAGCATCACACTCCTGGCAGACAGGTGAGGTAGACTCCAGCCAAAGAAGCCATGGTTATAGTGGTCCAGTCTAACAGGGAGCCCCAGATTTCTGTGGAGTAGAGAACTTCCTACTGTTTTTACCCAGATGGCTCTGCCATGCTGCTGTCAGCAGCAAGTGTGGTTTTGCTAGTGCTAAAATTCAGTGGTTTGCCTGATTAGGGGTGTTTCTGGGTTCTTCTGTGCACCAGAACACAAATACTTCTGGCACAGGTCCAGGGCTGATGTTCAACTATTTGTGTCTCTGCTGGGTACCCAGGGGAATTTTTTCTTCCCTCTTCTGCCCTTAAGAGAACACCATGACCCTAGAAGTCAGAATGAACATTTCTTGCCATCTTTTTATCATTTTTGTCTTTACTTATCCCCTTGGTTTGAGGAGGAGGGAAGCTGCTGCTCTGAAGACTCTGGACTCATGCCTCCATGGCAGGCAGGGATTTGTATGTCCAATGTAGTTCCTAGATAGGTTTGCACAGGGATGGGCCTCAGGGGTTCCTGCCCAGGAGAAGACAGGCTTTGTCTCTATAAGGAAGGGGCTTGGCTGGGACTTTTTGACAGCCAGTGTGCCACAAATTGCCACTGTCATTATCACAGCCTCTCACTATGTGCCATGTACATGCAACAGCAGCATAAACCTGTGTCTCTTTTACAGGCCTGAAAATCCAAATCTTACTGTCAGTGCAGTGATGCCTGTCCTGGCCTTCCCCAGTGCAGTGAGTGTTACTGCCAGTTCTCTTAACAACTGGGTGGGAACACATGTCCAGCTGTGCTGGGATCTGGTTTCCAGCAAGAACAGTAACTGGGTGCCTAGAAGATAATGAGGAGGGTAACCAGATACAGTTCTTGCCTCACACCCTTTCCCAGCTTCCAAATATTTTTGACGTGAAGACTTCCTGCAGTTACAAGTCTGTGTGTAGCTGGTAATGCTCAAAGGATTTCTCTTCCATGATCTTACTCAGTATCCCCTTGTACTTGTCTCCTCTAATGGCCCCTGAGGTGCACATGGACAGGTCCATCTGGAAGGTGGGAGGGATCAGCCATGAAGCCTCAGGCATCAGTCAGAAATGAGAGGGCATCCTGGGGAGGAGTTACAAACACAAGTTCAGCCAGACCTTACAAGTGGCCTCAGAAACTTTGGAGGCATGGGGAGGAAAGGACAAAAAGCCACTCACCATAGCTGCCATGCAGAAGGCTGGATCTAGCTCATTTCTAATGTGCCCTGTTGCCCTTTTCCAGTCCCAATGTCCAGCATTTTCAATCCAAGTTCCCTGTAAGGGCTGTTCTTCATCTTCATCATCAACCTACAAGATATGAGTCAGCTGTCCTTCCAGTTCCTCATTTCCCTGAATCATGAAGACCTGGCAGAATGACAGTCCCTGGCCACAGAACCCTCCCACTCTCCTTCATCTCTGTCACCCTATGACTATGGGGCAGGCAAAGAAAATAGCATTGTAGTTGGGGATGTGAAGTCCTGGATGTCATCTCATGTCCTTTACACAAAATGCTTTGTACTCCTTTTACATCTACGTGTCAATTTTGCTGCTTCAGGTCCTGATCTTTTCCTGGGATGGCACAGTGTCCCTAATGAACACTGACACATCACAGGCTGTTTACTGCTTCTGCACTCCACCTTCTCATGCTGTAGAACCCTGCTGGCAGCCAGTGTTCACCATGGATAGTGTGAACTGCTGCTTGCTGCTCCGAGGTGAGTGACACCTTGGAGCGGTCGTGGATGCACCATCACTGGGTGCATTCAGCTGTGCACTGATCCTTGATAGTTCTTGTTAGATGATTCCTGATGCAGTAGCTCACTGTTCTTGTCTCTGTCTAGGAGATGAGCACCAGCAGGAAGATGATTTGGTCCAGGACAAAGCCACTCACAGCACCATCTTCCTTTTTGACTTCAACTCCTATCCACTGAAGGAGGCTTTCCCAAAGAAACCAGATTTGCCTCTCAAACCATTCCAGGAACTGCAGTGGATTGAGAGATGTAACATTTTCTTACGTGATAGGTTTCGCTTTCTGCCTGAAAGGTAAGCTCACCTGCATTACTGTAAGCTGTGGTGTTGCTGAGTTCATGCAAGGTCTCACCCTGGAGCTTCTGTGTTGTTCTGTGTGCTGTGAGAGATCTGTGTCTGAGTCAGGTCGGTGTTCAGGCAGCTGTATTCCTGACAGTCACCCAGAACCCTTCCTCCTCTCCCTTCTGTTCTTCCTAGAGCAGCTTCAGCTATAGGTCAGGATGCAAGTTCTACCCTGTTTTTGTGGAACACGGTTTGTGCAGGCTTGTCAGGCAGTATGATCCTCACGTGTTTGCATCTTCCTTTAGACCCCACAGCTAGACAGAGCTGGGATCTCTTTGTACCTCTCTGGACCCCTGCATTGCCGGGTTCATGTGATGTCTAAGTAGGTTTGTGTCGGAGGTTTCTTGTTTTGAGAAGGTCCCCGGCAGCCTCGGGACGGTGCATTGGGTGGGCGCCGTCATTAGATGGCACTGTGACATCTCTTTCTGGCGTCCTTTGCCTTGAATTCTTTTGGAAACCGGGAGCTAGACACGTTACAGTATTTTGTATCTTTTCACTATGCTTTAATTGTCCAGTTTGAAACGAAACAGGTGGGTGCAGGTGTGACCTTATAGTACATATTACCTGGTAGCCTTGCCTAATTCCTTGCATCCAGGATGAGTCCTGTGGAGTTGTGTGGCAAGTTAAGTGCAGAAAAGTTCCATCCTATGCTACCAGCCAGCAGTTCAGTCCCTCCTTCTCAAAGAGCTGGAGAGGAGACCCTTGTCTGCTCTATACCAGTAAACTGGGGAGTCACCACCTCCAGGGATATCTTGCACCCTGGGAACTGAGAACTGAAGCCAGAGTAGAGCAAATACAGCTGCAGTGAGACCTGTGTCTACAGAGATCTAGAGACAGTAGAAATTCAGAGGTCCTTGCTGTCAGGAACAGTACATTTGAGTATTGATTGGCATGAGGGAATCATTGAGGGTTTTTGGACACAGGAAGTAGAACTGCTTAATTGGTAGTGAGCCCCAGGGGCCCTTGGGGGTGTTGTCTGAGCACTGGGGGAATGTCAGGGGGTGTTTTAGTTTTAACCACCCTTCCCCCTTCCCCCCCTTTTTTAGGCAGCAGGTACTTCTGGAAATGGAGGAGCAGGAATACTGGGATTGTCTGAAGGCACAAGCAGCTGCCATGGACAATAACAGAGAGAAAGGGAAGGGAGAAAAGAAGCAGTAGCCAGCCTTGCATCCTGAGGGCCAGGCTCGTGATCCAGCACTGACATTTTGTTCCAATCAACTCTCTCCCAGAGACCAGGAGCATCAGAGCAATCTGGTATGTTACAATAATACAGTGGACTTTAATAAAGCCTTTCCTCCATTAAAAGTCTCTTGTTCTTCACAGGATTGGCATTTCATCAGACTGATTTTCTGTCCCTGTGCTGCTGGAGCTCATCAGTGGGTCTCATTTTCTGCTCCTACGGGCCTGGGCAGCCATCAGCATCTGTGTGCTTAACCAGAAAAACCAGAAACCTGGTCCTTTCAAAGGAGGCAGCAAATTGGCTGTGGAGGTGTCTTCCCTCAAAGCACAGCAGTGCTAAGCAGCAGTGACACTGCAGAGTGTGACAGGCCTGATATGGGATGTTCTGCAGTTGTTTCTCTTGACTTCAAATCAGGCAGTTTTGGGATAAGACTGCTTAGGAATTGCAGCCTGGAAGGCTCATGAGAAAGCTTCAGTCTTTTTACAACTGCTCATGCTTCCAGGATGACTGCCTAACCCACAAGGAATCTGACATACCTCCCAGGAAATACTCCAATCTCTGTGCATGGGGGACATTTTTTCCCCAGGTCTCACTCTAGTGCCTCCCACAAAGGTTCAGGAGAGCACCAATGCAGGGTGCCAGGGATTCAGCACAGACTGTGCTGTGTAGACTCTCCCATGCCAAGGTCCCATTTCAGTATTTCATTGCAACTTGTCTTGTTTTGGACTGAGTTTTGATGAGGGGTTTCAGCTCATCCTCTGGAAATAAAGTCAGCCATTCTGTTGGGGAGGTCGGAAAATGGAGAAGCATTCCATTTGTTTCACACTCTCAGATGCCTGGCTTTGCACTGGAGAGGGACAAGCTATTTGAACTGAACCTTCCTATTTGCTACCTTTGTGAAGGCTCTGAGGGCTGTAGTAAAAGCTTTTGTGCTGTCATTTTCCATCTGCCACAGATTACAGCTTCACAGCTCATCTGATTGTTACGGGTATTGGGCCTGGGCTGTGTGAGCTCTTGCCATCTGCCTCGATGTGGAGTCAGGAGGGTGAGCCCAAACCACCCTCAATGCCTGTTTAAACCAAGCCACCTGGGTCAGCACTGAAGTGAACAGGGAGCAATTCTTGATCCTTCCTTCTGTTCTTGCTGTGCTGGCCATAGAGCTTAATTATTTTGTTTCTATGGTACTTTCAGAAACAATAGACCTTCTGCCATAGCCAGGCATAGGGGATTACTCAGGGTAGAAATTCCTATTCCTGCATTTCTTCTCATGGTGCAGAAAGCCAGCACAACTAATATGTGGCCCCTTGAACAGCACTGGGTCTAGTTCTTGTTATTTGTGCAAATATAAAGGGCCTGGAGATCTGTGTCATTAATCCTACCCCATCTGCTTTCCAACCAGAAGAGGAGCAGGGCTTGCCTGGCATCAGAAGAGGCAGGACAGGATCTGCTGAACAGTTAGATGTACTGTGCATCCACCAGTTTGTGTATATTCCTCTCAAGATGTACTCGTTTGTTTGCAGTTAGAATTTGTTCTAAGATTCTAATCATGTCCTTGGCCAAGATAACCAAGAGCTGGCAGGCTCCACAGAGAAAGGAAAACAACAAGCAGCTGCAGGAGGCTGATGAAGAGCCTTTGTTTTAACTCATGATTTCAGCAGGGGACCATTTGTTTCTTGCTTCTTTGAGGGATACAGAAAAATTGGCATGATCAGTGTGCTGACATGTGTGTTGGTGATGGAGCTCTACAGCATGTTCTGACAAACACAGGCACCTGATTGCTTGCTCAAAGACAATGCCCTTGGCAGCTGTGCTTTCATTCCTGGTCACTCTGTGAGCCCTAGGCAGCTGTAGGTCTGTTCCAATTTCAGCTATTCTGCTGCTGGAAACTATAGAAAGGCCTTGAATAGTATGATATATATGTGTGTATGTGTCTCTCACCATCAGAAGATGAAACTGTGAATTCTGGCTGGGCCAGCTCCTAGCTCAGTGCCAAGTGCAGTGAACTCAGAGGTGCTCAGGGTATAATAGGAACAATTTGGCTCTGTATTTTAAAAACGTAAAAGAAAGTTTAAAGATCAGTTGATGGATAGAGAAGGCTGTGAGGGAGAAGAGGAGCTCAGATCCACAGAGAGGCGCTCGAGCAGCATCATTCCAGCAGAGACAGGTCCCTGCCCAGCCGGGCGGGGATGGTTTTTCTGCGCGAGAAGGGAGACGAGACTGTCGTTTAATCTCGCTATATTATCTGCTGTTCTCTGCAAGAAGCCAAATGTCATTTCACTTCTTTGCATACTTGCTTGTGCTGTGAAGGCAGAGGAAATCAGAGGCTGATCTGATCTGATTCCCCCGCTCCTGGGGCGAGCAAAAGTTTGGGCTGTTTGAATAAGCCATGTCTGTGTCTGTTGGAAGGAGTGTGGTCCTCAGAAAGTGCTGTGAGCTCTGGGATTTGCACTCCTTGTTACCTGTGTTGCCAATTTTAATGCAACAATCCATATCCTGTAGTGTCTCACCACATAAACCTGAAGCCATCCTGAGGAGGAAGCTGCAAAGACCTCTGTGTCCTACCTGGGGGAAATAAAGTCCCTGCAAGACACTGTGGGACATGCAGTGGTGCCTGAAACAGGACAGTCCCAGCAAGTACTTACTCGGTTTGCTCTGGAAGTAGCAAGGGAAGGTCATGCTGAATTCCCTGCTCTACTAATTTGTGTCTAGATATAGGTAGACCATGTACTGCATCCCATTCCTAATTTCTGAAATAGCTCTCGTTGTCTAAACTAGTGTCGCCTCATTACCCCTAATGCCAGTTCCCTGTACCTGGGTGCAGTTTCTCATCATCCTCTGAGTCCAGGCTATTGCTGTTGGATTGTTCAGCCAAGCCATGCAGATCAACTCTTTTAATCTTTCCTAATGCACTGTGCCAGGCTTCTCAGTCTGGTTTAATCTGGGGCTTCTGCAAACCCTTCCAGTTTGTCCCTGTTTCTATTCCAGTTTGATGGTGTCCAGTGTTTCTTGTACTGCTCTGTCTAGGAGCTGGTACAATATTCATGTGTGGTCTCACAAGGGGAGCCAGGTTCTGCTGGCAGTGATACCAGATTTTGCAAGAGCAGGACAATTGGCTGGGATGAGAAATGAGCCACGTTTTTGAGGCCAAGATACAGGATGAGGCTGGCTGGGCTCAGCTGAGGATGCTTGCTCAAGAAATAAGAGATTTGCACAGTGACGAGGGTGATGCTGTGTTCTGGCTCTTGCCCCGTGGATTTACAGGCACTCCATACAGCTGAAGACAGTCAGTGCTTGTGCTCTGAGGAGCTCACACCCTACACAAGCCAAGTGCTGGGCCTGGGGTGTAGAGGAGCAGACCTGTTGTGCCACATGGGAGGATTTGTCCTCGCAGGAGCCGGGTCTTCACGTGGCACACCTCTGTGCAGGGCCATGTGCTGGCTCGGCCCCAGGAAAGTCCATGGTTTAAGAGAAGGGGAAGGAGGATGAGTCATGTCACTGCAGGGTTGCAGATCAGACAGGAGGGAAATGTATAGTGTCTGAGTAGTGAATTGGCTGTGCTGCCAAGTTTGAAACACTTCCACTGCCTCAAGCTCATCAGACTGAACAGCTAGTTTGGTTAGAAGCTTCACGTCAGCCAGCTCAGGCAAACAGCAGCTCTTCTGCATGTGAAGGGCTGGATTGTCAGAGGGAGAGGGAATAAATTTGTGTTGTTGAGAGGGTGTTCACAGGAAAAGGAGATCTGTAGGGGGAAAACAAGTCCTGCACTGAGCAATGAGGAAGATACACTAATTAGGCAAGGAAGAGGAACCTGCTAGGTTGCAATCCTGACCTAACAACCAATTACAGGATAATATAGCACAGTAATGTAGGGTAAACACTAAGTGGAGGATGTTTCTGAATTAATTCCTTTTTGAAGTACAGCAATAATTTAAAAACATCTGGCATGCTAATTCTAAACTGCCCATCACTGGCGCCAGCACAGCCTGTGGTCAATCGTCACAGTTGTTAAACTACCTGTGCTGTTTGAATTTGCATTCTGTTTCTGATCTGAATAGGTCACGTTCCAGCCTCCAGCTTTCCAGGCTCTGGGAGATGGAAGAGCCCACCAGGGAAAGGTGTGGGTTTCGTGGAGGGACTCAGAAGCCATGTGCATGTGTAAAGCAGATGTAGGGAGACTAAACAGGCTGCAGTGTCCATGGAGGACCTTAGCAGTGGGTTCGGGTTGGAGGTGAGGGGAAGTTTGCACTGGCTGTGGAGGCAGCATTGGTGTAGATTTCTGGGGAGTCATGCAGGATCCATCAGTGGAGAGCTCTCTCCTGGTCAGGAAGATTCACTGGGACAGGGGGCACTCCTGAATTCCTTCTCATCCAGATTCCCTGTGATTCTCAGTTTCTAGAAATGAAATGGACTGGGTTCCTGAAGTGTTTTCCACACATTCTGCATTTGGGTCCTTTCTCTCCTTGAAGGCTATAACATACAGAAGGAAATGACAAAAGCATTTCACACAATTCCTGGGACAGTGCAGAGAGGCTCCAGGAGCAGAGTACAAACCAGGAAAAATATTTGCAATTGTCCAAATGGGAATGGAATGTTCAGTTCCATCACTAGTAGCTTTTGCTCTTTATGGATCTTCCCTGTGACAGAGTCCTGGCAGAGACTGAGACAGCAATGGTGGATGAGACAGGACTAAACAGATCTGCCAGGCTGTACTTCCCTCCTGGTTCAATAACTTGTATCCTTCATGCCTCCAGTGAGCAGGCAGTGCCTATTATGGTTTTGTCGTTTTTTCTCCTGGTCCTATTTCTGTGGAAGTTCATGTTTTAGCAATTCATTTTCTTAAAATTATTTCTGCTAAAAGCATTACCAGAAGGTCCCTTGGCACTGGCAAATGTTTGCAAAGACTGAATTGTGTTGATCAGCATTGCAGACAAGCCCCCTTCCAGCAGATTAAATCAGAGTCAGTGCTGCTGAGTGGAGTAACAAGGTGTAAAGCAGCTATGAGTGATAAAAGGAGGAAGCCATGAGTTATTTGGCTTTGCTATGATCACTTTAATCAGTGGTTTTCAGGAACAAGTTGTATTTTTCTTCAGTGCACATTACCAGTGTTGTAAATCATCATTCCACGGGGATCAGAGAGGCCGAAGTTATTTACTTGTTAGAACCAGAGTGAACAGATAGAGACTTACACATTTCCTCTACAAAATGAATCTGAATCAGAAGTCTTCCCCTGTATATTCTCCACCTCTTGAGGGAAAACCTGAAATCCAGATCTGGATTTTACACTTGCATCTCACTATGATCACATTAATCCTAATCTTCCAGACTGGGGAAGAAACTGTAAAGCCTAGCTGCCATTTAGGCTACCTGTTCTGCTTTTGTACTTCCATTTAGTCAGCCTTAACAGCAGTTTTTCTTTCTGAATGCATTAAGACAGTCTCATTACAGCATAATTATTTTGTGGAAAGACATGCATCTTGTTGCCTCATACCAGAGCTTCTGGAGGAAAAATGCTAATGCAGCCTGCAGTTTGATTATCATTGTGGTGACGGTTGTTTTCCCATTTAATTTTGACTTTGCTTTCATTCTCTGGGAACAGAGTGATGGCTGGAGCCCCTCTCCCTCTTTCAAAGATGCCATGCTGCAGCTAGGAAATATTTAGCAAGGCACTGGGGCAACACAGCAGCCACATAAATGGCACGTAATGAAATACAATGAATTGTTGGTGAAAAGATCAGCCAATTAATGCTTTCAGCTGTTGCAGCACAAAAAACCCCTATTACCTTCCCCAAAGGTAGATCAAGTGCTGTTATGAATTCCTAAAGCCTCTTTAGAGAATTTAAATGCATCCTCCAGCTCTAAGCTGTGGACTCCTGTAGCATTCCAGCAATAATATTTTCCCAAGGATGAACTGTTCCTGAGCAGAATGGCCACTGAAGTGCATTTCATATGTAAGGGATTTTGAGTTAGCAGGAGCTTATGGTTCTATAAGTAAGGTTTGTATCATCTGTCAGAAAGCTAAACATTTCCCCAAGAAGTTTGTAAAAAATCCTATGGTTTTCAAATTTTGAATACAACACCAGTATTTTTTCACTTGTCTTTATTATCTAATTACAGACACAGGGTGAAAAATAAATAGGAACTCTAAGGAAGAAGGTTTATTTTTATTTTTTTTTCTCAAAGGAGAAATACTGCTGCATTTTGTTTCATTAGTTTAAAAAATGACAATCCTTTTCACTGAAATGATCTTTGGAGCAAAACTTGTTTCTGTATTTTCAGGCACATCCTCAGTACTGTAGGAAAGCAGAGATGTGCTTTGCAAAAGAAAATAATGATTTTGGATGCCTTTACCTCACATGCTCAACCAGAGTTTCCTCAAATGGATTATTTTCACTGTCCCCCAAAGGCCTCCTTCAAATCAAATCAGAATGTCTTGAGATTTTCAGATGAACCTTAGATATCTCTCTAGAAAATGCACTGAAAATTTGGCTGCCATGCATGTGAAGAAACAACTAAATTTTCCACTGCCCCTTAAAATTGCAGTGGGCTGAAGCTGCAAGGGCCATTGGGCAGTTTCAATGTACACCTGAGTCTGTCACGTGAACTGCCCCAGGTCAAGCTCACTCCTTGTGTGGCTTCCTTGAATGTGTTGACTTCAGTGGATTTACACCATGGAAAAAAATGATTTCCTGTTTAAATCAACAGGAGGGAACTTTAGTTAATTGCAGCCATGCTGAGGATTTGTAGGTGAGCAGAAGGCAGGTCCCTCAGGCATTGCATCAGGGGTGCATCTGCAGAGCCATTGGCTTCACTGCTTCAGAACAAAGGTGTGATAATCTGCTATGGCTCTCTGCACATCCAGCCCAAGGCAGAGCTCATGGGTTTCCACCCAGAGCCCCTTTGCTGGAGTGCCATGGCCACCCCAGCTCTGAAATGCAGCAAAGCATTGATTCTGTTTGTCAGAGTTCTCTGAGCTGAGCCCTGCATCTGCTGCAACCCCTTGGGCAGAGCCCAGAGCCTGGGATCAGAAAATCTGAATGGGGCTGAAATTGTGAACACATCTGCAGTCACTGAGCCCACAGCTCTCCCTGCTACAGCTCTGTGCTGGTGACAAGTGGCTCTTGTGAATGAGGCAGAGACAATGCAGCCAGAGCCCAGGCAGGGACAGGAACCTGGAAATGACCTCCCACTGACAGCACATGGCTGAGATAGTATGGGGGGGGTTTGAACTAAATCTACTGGAAATTCAGGGGCCTTCTGGGAAGGATGCTGATGAGGGCAGAGAGCTGCAGGGTGTCTCCTTTTCAGGAGCAAATGCATTTTATGCAATCATTTTAGACCCCCCTCTTGGCTTCAGTCCCCTCCCCACAACAGTGAGGATGATTATTTGTGCTAATGTCCTCATCTCTGGTGAACAATATTGCTGCTATATTTAATATGAGAGAGGGTTATTACAGTATTATCTAGAATGAGCCATAGCCATTATAGGTTGCTTGGTGTCTCAAAGCTAGTTTTAATTAAAACTGCCAATAACTTTTGAGGTGTTTGACTTCTGGAGTTGAGACAAAGGAAGAAGATGCTCAGGTGGTTTCATTCAGTTGTGAATGAATTATTAGAAGGGTAGAATCAGGTTCACTGGCAGCTGAGCCCTGCACTTTCTGTGTTGTCTCTGACAGTCCATAGAGCCTGACTGGCCGTCCCTACATTTGTATATATTTGGGAGCAGGTTATCATTTCCCACAGGCCCATGGAAGGAGAGGTTATCCTCCCACACATCACTCAACTTGATTTTGTTATGAGACAAACCATGAAGTCAGACTTCATGTTGCCTGGGATGCCATTTGATCAAACTCCCTTCTAGCCAGGAATAAAGAACTGGGTCCTCAGAAGTTGCTTGGTTTGAAGTAAATTCAGAGATTTTTCCAGCTCCCTCCCAAACTTCAGCAAGCCTGGACATCACATCTGCTCATGCGTTGGAGTACGAGGTCATGTCTCCCTTTACCTGCAGCAAGTAGAAAAGCACCTCACAAGTGTGCTATTAAAAGACTGAAATGAACATGCAATTAGAGATCAGAGAAGCCTTCTGCAGGAAAGTGCTAATTACTCCAATCAGAGATTCCTGTGTCTCTCTTTACCTGTGCAAATCAGAGTTCAAGCTTTTGACAGTCACAACAAACTCAGAAAATCCATTTATATCCACACCTGATGGCTGGTGTAAGTGACATAATCGATCTGCTTTGCTCAGACCTTTGCCCATGTCCTACACAACATCAATATGCAAACACAGCTCAGGGCTGAATTCAGGCAGTTTGCAGTTGAATACATTCTATAGCTTGGGACAATTCCACCTTTACCATGTGCCTCCACCACCCTCTCACCCTGTGAGATTGTGAGTGTGCCTGATAGGTTACAGGGCACATTCCTAGGAGGGAAAGGGAAAAGCATCTGTGATTTCATGCACTTTAAGGTGATTTTGTGAGGAGGAGACTACTTCAACCCTAGAATCAAAAAGAAATAATGAAGAATTAAATAACCTTTTCCTGCCACTTCCTCTGCCTGTGCTTTTTCTCCTCAATATCACATGGTATGTGAGAAGTTTTCTTCCCTAATGGAAGTCATTGGGCAATTTCCCCACCTCAAGCACCCTCAAGATGGGTGCCCTTCCATGTACTAACACTGTAATCACTACCTCCAAGGGAAAAATCATCTCAGGTTTACCCTTACAGGAGTTTTACACTCAGATTTACAGCCTGTCCCTTTCCTTGGAGTGCAAAGACAATACTCCACCGTTACATGGCGTGAATAATCTGGAATCCTACCAATTCATCCATCCCAATGTTGAAATAATATCATTAGAGATCTTCGTAAGAAACTGTATGAACTTTGGCTTTATTTTGGTAAAATTTAATCAGTACCCATTGAGTCAGAATTAGCACTGTAATATGAGGAAAAAGGCAGCATACTTGTTTGGGAAAATGCAGGCAGGCAATGATGGTAGGTGTGAGTGATATTCTTTCTTAGCTGTGCCATGAAACCATTTTTTCTGAACCTGAAACTTCTTGATTTCCTTAATAGCCAATTCTTTCATTTTGTTCTCCTTGTTCAGCCTTAAAAGTTATTTACAAGGTACTTCTAAAAGCCTGTGATTTAGGCTTCTCTAATGCTTCGTTTGTTTTTGTCTCATCAAATTGCCTGCTGACCTGCAAGTAGTGGCCAAATCAGACTGAAATTAAAAAGGTGGTGGAATATGCCCCAGTCTCTCCTCAATCAATACCAGCCTAAATTACTGCAAACCTGGAGCCATGGTGCATGTAATACATCATTTTGTAACCCCATAAATTGCTTTTAGCCAGTCTTTTCTGATTTCTCTGTAATGGCCTTTCAGCTGAGATCAAGTGTAGCATCAGTTCTGCATCAGCTGTGCACCCTACCCCAGGGCTGGCTCACACTGGTACTGGGATGAGCTCAGCCAAATTGTGAGAACTCCTTGATGTTGGTCATTTGGAAGCTGTTCTGAGAAGCCTCCCCTCTGTGAATTGCATTCAGAGAGCCCACACCTGCCTGCCACGGACTGTGAAGCCCTGCCCAGGGCTGGGTTCTTACTTATCTCATCCTTTTTCCAAGAAAGTGAGGAAGAGAGGTGGAGAGATGATATTGGAACTTGTCTTTTAACCCCTGGATCACATGTCCCCGCAGCACTGGCCCTTGCCATGATCTCTTCTGGCAAAATGGAGCATTTTCAACTCCCAGTGGGGACGTCCAAAAGCCACTGCCCTGCAGAACTCCTGCCATGGCCTCAGCAGCCACAGCTGGGGAGGTGGCACCCTGGGCAGTGCACGTCCTGCTCGTGGATCATCCCTTTGCTTGCACAGAGCCCTTTGTGACTGGAAGAGCAGGTGTCAAGCCTCCCCTCCTCCTGAGAGAGCCCTGCAGCTTCTGCTGAGAGGGAAGATCCTCACCATCTGCCAGTGCTGCTGGCCTGGCCACGCCACTCTCTTCCCAGCAGGATGGTGCCTGTGTCACAGATCCCACTGCAAGAGAGGCCCTGCCCTGCCTGCAGACCTCTGCAGCTGAGCTGAGAACGTGATGGGCTCTGAGACAGCAGCTTGATCCCTTCCACTGGCTCTTCCCAGAGGCTGTGTCCGCAGAGTCACTTTCAAATAACTTTAGAGAGAGGTGAGTTAAGCCCAACCCAACCTGAGGCAGGACCACCATGGCATCTCTTCAAACAGGACTCTTGCTTTTGATGCCTTTCCCCATCCTCAGCCCCTTTTCTGTGGTTGGTCACACAATGATCCCAGTTTCAGGGAAGGAGACACCTTCTCATTTCCCATGAGCTGTGTTGCAGAGAGACATCTGCTCTGGATGCACCCACCCTCTTCCTGGGACACCCACAAGCTCCCATCACTGTGATCAGGATCAGGCCTAGAGGGATTGTTTCGTCTGACCAAAATGTGAAGACAGTTAACTAACACTCTATATGGAGTTTACAGTTATACCCTAAAGCAGTACAGGGTTTAAAAAATATAAAAGCTAAAATCCTAAGGCATCAGCTTCTGGGGTGACCCACTGGGGACTTGCAGGTTCCAGCAAATACAGGATAAGGAAATTGGACAGATTTTACAGTGCTGCACTGAAAAGAAATACTTTAACAAGAAAATAATGAGAACTTTAAGAAGAAAAGGTTTAACTTTTGGCAAAGAAAAGATGTGCCTGTGTGTGTCTGCTGAATTGCCGAATATACTTGGCACTGAGAGCAGTTCCTCTTGTCTTGGCTCTTCTTTTCCACTTTTCCCTGGCAATTGTCTTAAAGGGCTGTTAGGAACTCTTGAAAGAACTGTGGAAGATGCTGTAATTAAAGTACAGCCTTGGTCTGTGTTAGTGTAACATGCAGTGAAGTGATTTCCTGGGCTGGGAAAGATTCTATGAACTGAATTACTCATAAGATGCTTGAAATTTGTTGGCTTGATCTGTGCATCTTTCAACACTCTGAAATGTCAATGTAGGCTGCAAAGAGCTCAAAACACTTTCAGATGTTCAGAGATGGTCAGAGATCAGCTTTCCCTATCAGAAATAACAAACACCCCCTCCTTCTACCAAAACACAATGTCTTTATAAACATCTTAATAGGGAAAACATGCCTGATATTGGAGGGCAGAAATGCAAATGTCCTATTTCTAGCTGGTGTTTTAAAATGAAATGAAAATTTCCATTTTGGTTTGTTTTCAGTTTTCCCAAGAGGAACCCCATCATTTTCCCACAGGAACAGCAGCCTTCCTTTCAAATGATTTTTACTTTGGAAGAAAACTAATTTTTCCCTTGGGACAGTAGTTACAGGGTCAGTCTCAAAGAAAACAAAACACTCCTGAGACTCTGGGAGAAAATGCCATGTTGCCCTCTGTGTTCTAATGCCCCCTTTTCTGCATAAGCAGCAACGAAAGACATAAAGAAAGACACAAAGGGCAGTGTGTGTATTGGGGCAAGACTCATGCAAGCAGTGGCAGAGCAAGCCATGAATAACTGGCCTTTATTTTTCAAGGAACTTAAAACCAGATGTCAAGTCAGGGTGGTGTTTCCCAGCTCTGGCTGCTGAGGAAGAGAGCAGTGTAAACACTTCGGAGCTGCTTTGAGGTTTGCTGTATTTCTGCTGCCTTCCATCAGCTATCAGTGGAGGCTTCAAGGTGACATGGAGAGGCCATTCCTGTGGCCTTTTTCTCTTGATGGACTTCAAGTGGATTAAGAGCTCCCCAGGAGTCACTGCACTTTACAAGCAACACAGTCCTGGATGCAGGGATGTTGCTGGTGGCTTCAGGGGAGGGTGCTACTTGTCACTGTTACTCACTGCAGGGAGCCTGAAAGCTCCTCAGATCTTCTGTAACTGAATAAAATGCACTTCCAGCTACAAAATTAATTCATTTTCCTTTCTCTCTGAATTCCAGGAGCAGCATGCTTTAAGGTGGGTAAGCCCTAATGCTTTTTACGTATCTTTATTTGAGACTGCAGTATTTAAAATTTTCTGTTAATAAGAATAAAGAGGCCTCTTAATTAATAGAGCTTGTAATAGCCACAGTGGCATACAGAGCAAAATTTGACAAGAGAAATTACATCTGCAGAAACATTATAATGAACTTGTGTGCAGATCACAGTACTGATAGGCATAATGTACTGCATCTGGTTTCAATTTGCAGGCTTGACCTTTCACCGAAAATGAATTTTAATAGGCAATTGACTTAAATAATTTGTATGCGTTCGAATCAATACTGGAACGTGATGGTTAAGTGGTTAAAATAATTGAGGTGTATGAAAGGGGTTTTTAAAGGGTTTCAGATTCCCATCAGAAGGCTGGTGTTTGTGGAGGTCGGAGCTCAGGTCTGTGGCTGTGCCATTGCTGACGTGCTGTGTGTGGCTGTGACTTCAGCAAAACTGCTTTGGTACCTCCTGGAGCCCTCCCAGCCCCACACTGCTCCCTCCTCCTGTTCTTGCTCCAGGGGTCATGGAGCTGAGCAGGAGCTGTGCTCCCTGGATTGCTGTAGGAGGGGGAATCCAGGTGCACATCCATGTTGAGCACACATCCCACCCCGCTGCCCCAAGCTGGCCACACACTGGGTTTCCAGGCTCCAGTGCCTGTGTGGTCTGAGTGAGCTCATCTTCTGCATGTGCAAGGAAAAAAACATGTTTTGCAGAGAATCGTTTCTGCAATGGTCCACAAGAAGGTTCTCTTTGACTGCACAGCACAGCTGTTACTCTGAATTTCATTCATGATGTGTGGATAAGAGTGGGGGATGTCACATTGCTCCCAGCAGCAAGTGCTCTCAGATAGTGCTGGGGACCTGTTCTTGCTTCTGAAACTAATGCAAAGAATTTAATCCTGCCTACTAAAAACAGGGGCTGAAAAGTGAAGGGCAAAACCGCACACCATAGTCTGAGGGCTCATTCTCACAGGTTGTGGCTGCAAACCTGCCCTACTGGCCACTGCACTGGGTGACAGCACCAAGCCCTGCCCTTCCTGCCACCCCAAGCCCGGCTGCAGTGAGAGCATTTTGCACAGGATAATTGTGCCAGTGATTTATGGGGCAAAGGAGAGTCCAGGGGTATTTTTCCACTGCTGAAGAGCAGAGCAGGACTCTGATGCTTTTATTATATCTGTACAAACGTTGTTTTTTTTAGTGCAAGATGTGTGCTTTGCTGCTGATTTGACCCCTAGCACTTTTACACTTCTTCTGCATAGAAAAGGTTTTCTTTACTCATAAAGAAAAAAAACCCTAAAACCCAAAAAAACCCAAACATCAAACTTTTCCAGTTGTGCCATCCTTTTCCTCTAGGTTGATCTCTCTTCTGTCCCCTGTGGAGGAACACAAATGTTTTGTCACAAAATTCACACATTTACTCCCAGGGAAATCCAGGAGATTGGAGTAAAAGCTTTCAGGTAGGGAAAATGTCATATGGTGAGCTCCTCTGGTTTTTCAGGGGGCAAGTTTTGGTAGAGGGGGTAGTCCAAGCAGCTTTCAGTAGAGCTGCTTCACTTGATTCTGGGGGAGTCATGTGTTGACCTGAGTCTAA
Source organism: Illadopsis cleaveri (assembly GCA_013399915.1). Taxonomy (NCBI): domain Eukaryota; kingdom Metazoa; phylum Chordata; class Aves; order Passeriformes; family Timaliidae; genus Illadopsis; species Illadopsis cleaveri. The sequence continues at coordinate 882,721 of VXBB01005684.1, read as the reverse complement.
AGTGAGTGCCCAGGAGAGATTTTTCTGGTGTAAAGTGCAGTGCTGACTCTGGTAGGTGGCAAATATGTTCTGGATCCTGGCATGAGTTCCCTTCTGTCATACATTTGTAACAGGAAGAGGAGGCTGAGTGGCAGAGCTGGTTAAAGTGCTTGACTCAGGTTGAGGGATAGAAGGGCAAGGTCTGTGGGCTCTGGCTTTTGCATTTATAACAAACTTCACCTTTTTGTGTTTTACCTGTCTGGTTCTTTTTGGCAACAGAGAGATGGAACATATGCCTGCATGCTTCATCTTATAAGAAACAGCAAACCCCAAAATCTAGGGGCTTTACTGTTGCCTAAGGATTTGTGCTAATGCTGCCTGGTACCTCAAGTCAGATGAGTGGCCTTGCAATGCCTCTTGTCTGTCTGGTGAAGCTGTGCCTGGTGGGGACAGCCCAGGGAGGACCATGGTGTTGCTGGGCACCACAGGCTGTGTGGTGCACGATGCTGATGTGTCCCAGGGCAGCACAGAGAAATCTCAAATCTCCAGGGAAGAGCTGAGCCTGCTAGGGTGGGTGATCCATGCCAGGAGGCATCTCACTCCCAGCACACCAGCCTCAATCAAGATGAGCTTTGCTGCAAATTCTGAAGCTAAATTTAAGACTTCATTTTAAAGGAGTTGCCTCTTTTTTTAGCCCAGATCAGTTACTCAGTCTGCTTTTTGCTCTGCAGCTGCATGTACAGCTGTAGTTGGGTGATGGAGGGAAGAGCACAGGGATGAGGGCAGGGGAGGGATCAACAGGGCTGTGTATTGGCTATGCCCAATTCATGTGAGGGCACTGAGCTCTCCTTGCATTTGAAATGGAAGGGTAAGAAATTGGGTCTCTGAGGCTGCTCTGATGCTGGCTTGCTGCTACACTTCTGACGTGGCCCTGGGCATCTTCTGCTGTCCCTGTAGCTGGCACCAGTGTCTGCTCATCCCAAACTGGGCAAGGCTCAGTCCCACCTGGGAAACCAGTAAGTGCAAGGTGACTCAGTGATGGAGTAAAAAACTTGGCTGGACATGCAGCAAGCTGGGGCTGAGCATCATCTGACTCCAAATGAGATTTCTCTTCTCTTTTGTCTGCTCTTGATCTCAGAGCTGGACTGTCATAAGTAGCCTGAGCAGTGACAGCAGCATCATTGTCTGCATTTTAGCAAATGTTTCATACTTAGGAGACCCTTCACCAAAAGGGGAGTGCAGGAGGTGGATGACAGTGAGGAGAGATGTGTTCTGCACATGCGGGTATTTTTGGTTTTTTTGAAGAGTTGGAAATTCTGCAAAATAGAAAACCTTTTAAGCTATATTTGCTCTCACAGTGGTACAGTTGCCAGCTCAAATATTTTTGTGGTACTTCTGTAAATAAGGTTCACAGGTATGACTGATACACCAATCTATCATCATGCCAAATGCCTGTTCCACTCTGCGACTACAATTTGATCCCTATGCAGAGTAACTTCTAAGATATATAGGGGAATAATCATAGATTGTTTACCCAGGATATCCCTTCTCTGGGAAGATAAAGAAACTAAATCTTTCTATCAAACTGGGTTTCCACCTAATTAATGCATGTGCAGACCCTTTGGTGGAGTTGTTGTTCCCAGGTGAGGCAAAGATGAACCCAGCAGTGGATGGCAGATGGGTCTGACATGGACAGAAAAGGAGCAGGGGAAGAAATTTTCCCTTTTCTCTCCGTGTAAGTGGACATCTTCAGCAGTGCATCTGTCATAATGCTGCCCAGACAATCTGTCTTCTGCAGCCTGAAATCTGATAGGATTTGAGACTGACAGTCTGGAAAATAGAAGCTGTCTTGGCACTGAGCAGGCTGGCAGGGAAACCTCTTCCTGGGGGTGGGATTGACAGTATGGCCAGACCAATTACCCTGGACCCTGGTCTGGGCTTGCTGGGGCTGTGCCTGTGTAGACAACACTCCTGATTGTGATGGCTCTGCTTGTGCTCAGGTGAGCAGTTGCCATATGCTGAGGGCTGCAACTTTCAGGGGTTTTGTGGTGCTGAACTCCTCTGTGGAACTTGCGCTTAAAAACTGCTTTTTGCAGCTGTACATTATGTACTCCAACTGTGCTCCAGCGTTAAAGCAATGCCTGGAGGAACAGTGCCTCCTGGAAACATCACTCCCATATCTTCTGGAAAGTTCATTGCTGCCTTGACAAAATTCAGTTTTTATTTAAAATGATTAATGTCTGTGAATTTAATCAAGGCGTGTTCACACAGCGGTGGCTTTGCTATAATAGCTCGATTTTAAACAGCTTGTGTCCTGATGCGTGAGGTGTGTTATATTATTTGACAGCATTGACATTTATATTTGTAATTACTAAATGGTGACAATCCGTTGGAAAGCCTGCCCCACTTGAGGGAAGGAAATGGATGGAAATGCAGGGCATTGAAAAGCACAAAGTGTCACAATACATCAGTGCATCCCAAGATTAAAAAAGCCATGGATGACATTCTCCTACTAACAAAGGCACATATGTGTTCCCAAATAAATTGCTGAGTTTTAATTATTTCTCTTGTATTCTTGAAATATTCTCTTCCTGCTTATTGCCTGGCACAGTTACCTCTTTATTTCATAGCACGGGAGCATCTTGAAAAGCAGAAGATGTTGTACCCACGAGTCATGGGCCTCTCGGGGTTTGATTACAGAATGCTGAAATATTGGGAAAGTCAAGCTGGAGCTGAGAACCCGAATCTGATATAAATCTTGATAAATTGGTCAGGAAAAAATGTTTGGAGCTGCTGTTTGCGAAGTGCTGAGATGTAGGATAAATTTATCAGCTGGTAGACGCTATTTTGAAAGTGGCTTGAGACTAAACACTTTGCAGATAGGATCCCTCCCCCTGCAAGAGGAAACTCTGTATTTATCAAAGCACCTGAGAGTGGGTTAGCAGTGAAAGAAGATACCCTCGGGCCTGCAGGTAATTAGTGGTACTTATCTCCTAGTTAAGAGGAGCTCTTGGACGAGATCAGTATCTGGATTTTGCAGGTGGAGGAAGAACAAGGAGCTCTAACCGAAATAACTTAGATGGTTTATGTGACCTGCTGGGATGCCTGGTGACGCTGGGCTGTGCTTGTCCTTGACAGCAATTTCCTTTTCTCATCTGCCTGGTCTATTGAAACTTTTCCTGCCCACTCTAGGTCTCTGTCCTGGCTACACAGCAATGCATGGGGGGAAATGGACTCTGTTATTGCTACGGAACATACAAATAACCTCCTGCAGAGCTGTTCCTCTGGCAGATCCAACACTTCTCCCTGTCCAGCCAGCCTTCCACCACCGCCCAGCTGGGGGCTGAGCATTTCCAGGAGTTCTGGGACGTTAACTAACATAAGCTGGGAAGGATGGTGCCCTGATGGATGTACACCCATCTTCAGGGTGTCTAAGATCTTAGCAGCTTTGGTTTTGTTTTGTTTTTCTTTGCAAAACTCCAGCTGCTGAAGAGGTCTAGCTGTAAATAACAACCTTGTGACTTCCTGAAGTTCATGTTGCACCTGGAATTTTTCTGATAGTCATAATAGATATTTTCTTTCCTTGTGCATTGGATTTATCCTTTGCAGGTGTTAATTTATACTGATTGCAGCTCATCAGTCTTGCATCTTGTCTGCCACGGGGTTTCTTATGCTTTCTGGTTTCCTGAAGGAAATTGTATTGACAGCTCTCAATGAATCCCACAGTACAAGGAGGTGCATGTGGTGCCAAATCCTGGCAGAGTGCTGAGTCCCAGATACTCTCCAACAATGCCTAATGGTTTTAGACTCAAGCAAAAGTTTCATTGTATTAATCCAACAATGGCAAAGTAGCACAAGACTTATGATGGTCCTTTTTTGCCAAAATAAAAACAGTATCAAAAATAAACGGCCTATCATCTCATCATAGGCCCTTCAGTAGGTGGCAAAAACTGTCCTTCAGATAAGACTGAAGTAGATTTCCTCAAGTGGTTTTCTAGTTTTTTAATCAAACTTTCCTTTTGGGAATGATCTATAAACTCTATCAGTACTTATGTAAAAAGATGTTCATAACTCAAAGTGAAGAAATGAAATATTTAGGCAAGATTAATCCTGAAAACATCACTGCTTTAGCTGCATAGTCGTTCATCTTATGACATGGACATATTTGCTTGGCTACAAACTTTTCCTTTGGAAAAATCTAGTTCCATTGCAGCTTAAAATATTAAAGTGGGGAGAAAGGACAAGTTTTGGAAAGAAACAATATGGGAATAGAAGCTGATGGCATTTAAACTGAAGGTGAAATGCCATATGTCTGGCACAGGAGCAAGAATAATTAAAGCTGCCATGTTTTGAAGGTGGTCCCTGACCATATGTACCTACTCAGTGCAGCTCTACAGGTTGCTGTCTGAGATATCTCTGCAGAGGCAGCAGGACAATGTAGCTGTTGTTGTTTTTCTTAGCTTGGGGAAGATGCTCCAATGGTCTTTTTTCATCCTGGGATAGGTTAAAAGTTGTAAGGTTTACTTGAAGGGCATCTTTGGAACAAAGAAATTACTGATGTCTCCAGGGTTCCCTTTGGTGCCTGGTGGGTCCTTCCACCCCACGGGCACTAAATCCCTGTGTTCCTCTGTCATTTTGGGATGGGGCCACTGCAGAGGTCCCACAGATCCCATCCCCACCTCCAGTGTATCTTGTGTACCTGGCCCTGTAAGATGGAATTGAATCTCCAGAGTCTTGAGGCTGGCAGGTTTTTTGCATATTTGTTTATAGCATTTCCTGAACTAAAGCCTGATTGCTGTTGTGGCAACCTTGAACTTTTGCAGTTTCTCCTCTTCCACCTAAAATGATTCAGTCTGGCAGGAGTCTGGTGAGGCTCTGAGCTGCTTATGAATGCATAGCTTGTACCAATAAGGGAAATTAATAATTCCTCAAAACCATGCAACAGTTTAGTCAGCTGTTCATTTTCTTGTTGGCTTTTTAAAATTGCAACTGTCTTAAAAGGCACTGTGGAAATTTTACCCTGCCTGTTTTGTGGGGACTGATGCACAGACTGAGCTTAAATGTTGAGTGGGGTGGGTAGCTGGCAGAGATCACTGCTCCTTCAAGTGCAAGGTCCTGTGAGACCTACTGGGAAATAGATATGGAGCAGAAAGTTTTCACTGAGCAACTTGGTGTGAAATCACAATCCACCCAGATCTCAGGCAGGCGGAACCACACAGACCTTCCAGAATTGCTGAGTTCCTGTCTTGGGACAATCAACTCAAAACAGGGCTTCAAATGAGTACAGGGGCAAGGGGCTAATGTGGAACAGCTGGCACACTCAGCTCAGGCAACTGTGCAATAAATCTCTAGCCCATAAGATGCACAAAATATCTGTCACATATCCCTCTAGACCTGAGGACTAAAGTACAGCATGTTTTGCAGGCTATGAAAGCTCCAGCATTGTCTGCTCTGTCTCCTGGGGTCAGGTGTGGCAACTGCTTGGTACACAGCCCTGCCTTTTTACACATAATTTGGGACTGGCCTGAGGAAGCTGCTTAAATCCTGAGGATGCCTTAAATACCTTTCAGAGCGAGAGGATGGACCATGGCTTTGGAGAAAGGAAAGCTGTTCTCCTGTCTTCTTGATAAGCAACCACCACAGAAGCTCTGAATTATCCTTGTGAGGAACACTGTGCTGGAGGCCAGCTGAGACTTCCCATCATTGCTTTGCATAGGTTTATGCCAATTTTTGAGAGCAGAGCAGTTGTACAGAACATGAAAGCAAGTGAGCTCTGAGGTGCTATGCTTATCTCTGATTTATCCTTAGAGAGGAGCATCCTGATGTCATTTTCATGGGGGAAGGAGCTGAAGCCAGTTGCTGTATTTACAGCTTGTGGTGCTCCTCAGCCTGACCTCTGCTCTGTGGCAAAACCTTTTCATGATGCAGGATGGTGCTGGAGTGGAGATAAATTAAAGGTCTGAGAGCTTTATTAGACTAAGTATGAATGATAAAATTGCACTGGCATCCCTGCAGTGGTATAATTTAACACAAGATTAAATTAGTTTTATTCTGCCCCTAAATTTTTAATTTTTCAGTATATTAAACTTGCTTTCCCCCATCCCTCTTCTGAAAAACTTGCCAATGTTTCATGGAAATATTCAGTGATGAGGAAACGGAGGAACATGAACAGCTTTGGAGATGCTACTGGGACTGTTGGTATCCACACAAATTGCTTTGTGGGTCAGGGAAGTAGGGAAGTGGCTGAAAGTTTAACTCAGTGTCTTGGCTCAAGGAAGGATCCCAGTCCTGTTCAGAGAACTTGCAAGCAAGTGGGATCCTTTTTGTAAGGGATGCTTATTTCTTCCTCTCCTATGGGAAAGCTTTTTCAGTTATGCCCTCATCTGACTTGGACATTTAACCAGCCAATGTATTTGTGCTGGAAATTAAATGTCAAAATTCCTCTTGTGCCTATGCTGCTTTTTGTCTTGCACATTGTTGGTGGAGTCAAGGGTCACTCCAGCTCTCAGTGTAAAAATAGGCAAGGTCTGATGCTGGTAATCTCCCTGATCTATTCAAAGACTGCAGTTGTACCACTAGACTTTCATTTGCAAACTGAAATGAGTTATTTTTAATCTTCTTTTTTGAGATTAGCTAAACATGTATGGTTCTTTGTAGCTGTTACAGTCTGAATGAGCTCTTTCCTAAATTGGGATTCCTGGGCCTGAGCAATAACACTGATCTTCAGCTTCTCCTGAGCAGACCCTCTGTAAAAATTGCAGAAACTCATTAGCCTCTCTTGTGGCCCAGTCACATCATCAGCTTGTTCTATCAACAAATACACAAAGGTTGTCATCTTCCCAGGGCATCTATTACACTCAAATAGAAACTATTTTGTCCTGTGGGTTATTTTTTTTCCTATTCTTGTTTCAACTCTTTCCCTGAAATGAATACCTGGTTGTTTCAGGATCTCTGTGAGTATGTGGGAGATTGGCACCCATCAGGACTGTGTGTCTAAGAAGCATCTAAGGGTGAAGGATTTTGGCCCAGATTTGTCAGTATTGCTCAGCAATCCTGGCTCCTGGACAGCAAATCAGAGCAGCTGTGTTAAGGGCAGTGTCTCTGCCTGGTAAGAGGTGGAAGCACTGCACAGGGATGTTGGAAAGATGCCTCTTTGGAGAAGCTTTTTTCCTCCCTGTTAGGGGTATTTCTGCTGACCCTGCAGGTGGCTGGAGGGAAGACTGGTGTGGGCTTTCTAAACTTTCCCCTACCTGGTTTAGGAAATGGTGGAAGTGGGAATTTGGATGTGTGAAGGTGACAGGATGAGAAGAAATGGCCTCGGGCTGTGCTGGGGAAGTTTACAGAATAGATGGCAGGAAAAAATTCTTCACTGAAAGGGTGGTCAGGCAGTGGAACAGGCTGCCCAGGGAAGTGGTGGAATCACCATTCCTGGAAGAGTTCAAAAGTCAAGTGAATGTGGCCCTTGAGGAATGGGGTTTAGTGGTGAACACGGTGGTGCTGTGTCAACGACTGCAGTCAAAGACCTTTGAGGTCTTTTCCCACCTTAGTGGATTCTGTGATTTTAAAGTGGCTTTACTTCTGGTCTCTCTGGACTACCCAGAGACTGTGGTGTTGTCTTTTTGAGTAAAGAAATCCAGCCTTTGTCTCTCGACTCAAGAAGGAGGCATTGTTGTGACCTCAGGGGGCTGTGTGGCACTGCTTGGGTGTTCATGGTCCAGTCTGCCCTGCTGCACTTCATGCTGTCCCAATTTTTAAGCTATTTAAATAACAACTGTGGCAGCTCTCCCTCAGAGTCAAATGCAAAGCAATTATGTTGTACAGTCATTCTTAGACAACAGCGGGTACTGAGTGATGCTTAAGGTCAGGTGGCCTCAAGTACCCAAAATTGGCCACTTGTAGCAAGGTACAGTTGATTTTTCTTCTTGCACTGGATGAAGTAACACACAAAGTATTGTCTCTAATCATCAGGTCAATTCCTGTGAAAGAAAATCTGATCAAACCCTTAATTTATCTTCAGTTGATTAGACAGTACTGACATGTTGAGAAGACACTTATAAAGACTACTTCAACCTTAATAAATTCCAGAGAAAAAAAGACAGTTCTTAATTTTCCAGTTGGCTACATAGAATTTGTTAAAGCCACATTCTGTGAAAATTGGCTCACCCTAGAGAGCTTCAGGTCTATCACATTGTGCCTCAACAAAGGGCCTCAGTAAAGCAGCAGATGAGTATCAAAGACTTGAATGACTGAGTGTTGTGGGTGGTTTAAAATTACATAGTAAAGGAATTGTTATTGCCCTTGTGGGTAGTACAGCCTTTTGAGCTTTTGGTGATCTCAGAAAGGAGACCTTGGCATCAGGAGGAGGAAATACAGATTGATTCAGCCAGGACTGGTGATTTTTGAATCTGCAAATTACTTTAACCCAGGTCAACTTAGTCTTCTTGTTTTTCCTCTTGGAATCTAATCACCCAAAAATGCAACGGGGGCTGTGCAAAGGGCCTGGTGTTCCTCAGCATGTGAGGACCCACAGATGTCTGCTCACAATTCCCAAGGAGTCAGTCCCTGTGAGACAGAAGAGGCATAGCTGCTGCTGTGGGTGCTCCTTTACAAATGAGACCCTTTGCACTGACCTCACTGGAAGGTCTCATTCCCTGATGGAGCAATTACCTTACCAGCAGTGGGAATGTGTGTGTTCCTCATAAGCTTCTTTTATGGATGTCTTGCAATAAATCTTCTTTATATTGCTGTTGACTAAGCTGATACCCATAGAGGAGACTGTTGGGTAGCAAGGGGATTGTGGAAGGATAGTGCCTCCTGTCTGGGGATGATGAATCCACCTTCTGGATGCTCTGGATTCCAGCTCTGTGCAGGGCTGTGGTGTTTGTAGAGCAATCCTTTAGATATTTGTTGAAGCTATCTACAGTATTGGGTAGGGCTTCTTTTTTTGTTGGAGCAGAGTTACTGAATGTATGCAGAGAGATGTTTCCAGGAGGATTATTTTATAAAGCAGAAAAAAAACCAGAGCACTCTCTGGCTTGAGAAGCATACTGGGCTTTTTGCTTGAATTCTTATTGAATGTAGAAATTAAAGCTATTCTTAAAAAAAAAGAAGGTTTTTATTTTTCCCTTGCTTGGCCAAGTCTGATCTTGGTGCCATTTTTTCACTGATTTCAAGGAGCACTGAGTTTGTAACCATACCTAATTTGTAACCACAAACTTTCTACTATGTGAGTTAGAAGCAATTAAAATCTAAATGGGCTGTATTTGGCTGAGGTCTAAGGACTTCAAATATTGTGGCTGCAGAACAGAATGTCCTTTAATCAACTGTAATTGATCTTTGCTCCTCTTTAGGACTTGGGGAAATGGGAATTCAGTAAAGAAGAATTTTTTTTTTTAAAGAGAAGCCTTATTTTTGAGGGTAGATATTCTTATTTCTTATTTCTTATCCTCTTTTTCCTTTTTTTTTTTCTTTTTCTTTTGCTATCAGTGTTGTTCTTAGTGAGAGCAGGTGAATGAAAGCTATTTGTGAGGATTGGGGTGGATCCACCAGAGTGGATTAGGAAACTGAATCTATGGTTTACTTTTCAATTCACTTGTGATGGCCTGAAAATGAATCCAAGTGGAAAACTTAAGGTAAACTAAGCTCCTCTTGATCTGGCCGTTTAAAAGCAATGATGGGAAGGGCAAGAAAACACCTAAGGAAATCTCTGCCCTGATGTGGACTGTGGCACTTCTGTCTTCCAAAGGCATATGGGAAAAAAAAAGATGTGAGATGAGCTCTGGCCATCCTGGATTTTCATCCTTCCCCACCCTGAGCAATACATTCTCAAGGACAAGTTGGAAGCACTGGAGCATTTTGCCTATACTGCAAGTATCACAGTAATGAAAACTTCAGTTCAAATCACTGCATAACTCCAGGACAATTGGAGGTGTTTTTTTTTTTCATTTAAAGCAAGTAAATTTCTAGCTCTTGTGGAGAGAAACCTTGAGCTAAGTATAGCCTACAGCATTTAAACAGACGGCAGATGAAAATAATGCAATGGTTGCAGCTTTTTTAATAATGACTCTTAGGGCTTAATTCATGACTTTAATGCTCTTGGGGTTGGAACTCTGAGGACTCCTGAGGTCTGAGGCACATCAATAACAGTAATAGCCTCTCCCTGGACTGATGAGCTGAGCAATGAAGGGAGCCAGCTGTGTTCAGTAATGGTGGCAGATACATCACAACTTCTCTCTGCACATGCCTGGGATGCTTTTACCTGGGAAACACAGAACTGAGCAGATCAGCTGGGGGTCCTGACCTGATGGACGTGGTCTTCAATTCTCAGTTGAGTCAGACTTCACCTCCAACCTGTGCATATTCTTAAGGAAAGCAGGCCTCAGGGATTTCCTGGCTCTTCACAGTGCCCCCCACTCCCATGCTGGCCATTTGTCTAAATGGTCTTGGGTTGTGCCCTTGAACCTCCCCACATCAGAGCCATCACCTGGGGGTTAAGGCAGCTTCTGCATATCACAGGGCTCCGCTGGAGGTGCACAAAAGTAAAATCTTCGAACCCAGATGATTAATGGTGGGGGTTGTAGCTGCAAATCCCTGGATTTTGTTCCTGACAAAAGTGGTAAGGCAATACATCCTGGCTGTCAGGGCAGTAGTTTGGGCAGGGCTGTTACTGCTAGAGTGGAAAGCTGTTCCTTTCCAGCAAATAGCAGTATGAGATTCTGACTCCCTCCTCATCTGAATGGAGGGAAAAAAACCATCCCACCCTGTTTAGCAGGCAAGTCAGCTCTCCTGCAGTCTGATAAATACTCCAGGCTTGATAGCCTTGCTTCCCCCACAGCAGTGCTGGTAGCCATTTGCCAGCTGCTTGCTCTGACCTCCAGTCAGTGGTGTCTGTCAACACACAGTTTTTCAGAGGTGGCAGTGTGACATCTAGCCACAATCAAGTATCTGCACTGTTGCCTGAAGATCTATTGGACAAACCAAGCAAGGCAAGAGCTGGAAATTTCCTTATGCTTCCAGTCTTAACAGCAAGAGGTTTAAAAAGCAAGAAAAAAAAAAAAAAAGGACTTTCAAGACTTATAAAACCACACTCATACTCCAGGTTGTCTATGAACAGCTTATATGAGAGCATTTATTTGGCCTAATATTGATTTGATATAAATTAAAATATAGGAGGGAAACAGAGCTCTTGAATGGGCTTTTATGTGCTTTGTGCACAGGAGCAGGACAACTGTGTGTTCCTCTGGCTAAACTGAATTTCAGATGGTTTTCCCAGGTGAAATTTGTTTGGTTAACAGGAACTCAAGAACATGACTGAGTCTTGTGCAGCTCCTAGCTGCTCTTGGCAGCCCTGGTCCCATGCAGAAGGGAGAGTTGGCCCACTTGTGCAGCAGATGTGTGTGTTTGGGCTCCTGAGAGATAACCCCTCTGTCCTGACAGAGCTTCTGATGGGGTAAAGACCTGTCTGTGGAAAGAACTTTGAGCTGTGCTGAATGTATAGATTTTTTTTTAGCACATCCCATAAATATTCTGCAGCAAATAGCAGTGGCTATAAAACAAAAATATATATGATTTCGTTATCAGCAAAACACTTGCTCTGTCACTTGAATTCTCAATCAGAAACTTTGCCAAACCAGCAATTTTTTCATTGTTTCAACCCAGAAAGTTTCTTGGAAACAAAATCACACTCCAGAATTAATAAACGCTGATCTGAAAGTTCCCTTTCAAGAGGGATGGTTTGCTGGGCAGGAATTCAAGTTCTCTTGTTTGAATGAGGCAGCTTGTTCTCCTCTGGAGCACTGTGAGGCAGCACCTGTGCCACCAAGGGAGGTTCCCACTGGGCTCTGGGACACCAGGTGCCACCAGGGGTGGGGTGGCAGCACATGGTTCAGGGTCCAGCTCTGCAGAGCAGCCAGGGCCCTCAGTGCTGCAGGGCACAGCTTGCCGTTCATTCAGCACCTCCTGCAAGAAGGATGCTCAGGTTCTCCTTTTCTTTGCCAACAGCTCTGACACAGTCTAGGAAAGTGGATTTTTCTCTGCCTTCTTGCAATGTTTGTTCTGTTTAGGTGGTTGGTTGGCACTGCAATGTCTCTCTGTAAGGACAGAGGAGGAAGGCAGCACATACTGGACACACGCTGCTGCAAAGTGTGCTGCTGCAATCCTGCTGGCCCAGATTTTGGTTGAATTTTTTTATCCAGCTATCTAGTGTGAAGAAGGTAGTAAAAGCCCAGTGTGTTTTTGGAGCCCAGAGCCTCTCTGAAGGTTTTCTTGCTGCCCCTCTGAGCTCCTTGCATAGTCCCCTTAACCCATCAGGTAAGGGTTGGCCAGCACAAAATCAGTGGCCCCTCGAGTGCTGTGAGCTTAGGGCTGAAAAAGCGTTTTCTGTCTGGATGTGGGGCTGCTGGCACAAGGCTGTCACAATAAGCCAGAGCTGGTTCATGAAGAGAGGCATCTCCCAGCAGCTGCAAAGCTGAGACAGAGGTTTGTGCCTGCAAAGTCCCTGCTGTGCGTGCCTTGGCTGATCTCCTGGTTTTTCCTGGTCTCCCTGTGTTGTCCTTTCTGTATGAGTTTGCAGGAAAATGTTCTTGCTTGCTTCCCACTCCCAGCTGTGCCCCAGCAGCCCTGTTGGGATCCTGATATGCAAAACAAACTGGTGATGGACATGAAGAGCTGAATTCCTCCACCCTGTTTAGTACTGACACTTGAGATCATTGGCTGTCTTGTGTTGGACCCTTAATGAACTTAAGTTCATTTACCTCTGTGAAGTCATCCAGGTGTCTCTGCCTGTAATTACATGGTCTGCGTCTCTGACACACTCACTTTCCTTGCTCATTTTCTCAGCCTGTTTTGAGCCTTCTGCTCAGGTTCCCATGACCCTGGGTAGGAGCAGTGGTCCCTGTAAAACACAACAGTTTGATGAGAGCTGTTTGCTGTGCCAGGCTGGCTGTCCCCCTTGCATCCCCAGCCTGTGGCCCCAATTAGAGGTACCTTATTGAAATGCCAAATCTGCCTCCCTTGGAGTCATCTCTTAACCCTTTCTGTCAGCTAATAGCTCATCTGATGCTTTAGGTGCTGCTCACCTGAGGCAGATTTAGAAAAAAGACCCTGATTTGGTCAGCTTTTGGCCATTCACAGACCCCTGCTCTGATGTGGGGATGGGAGGTGAACCTGGACCTTTCTGTGCTCAGCAGCCATCCCTGATGTGTGGGGATGGGAGAGCCAGCAAGAGGAACACTCTGGGAGGATGAACTCTGCACCTCTGCATATGTAACTTCTTTTACATCCTTTATTAGCTCTTTGGAGCAATAAGGTGGTTCAAGAAATATCCTCTCCAGTGTTGGCATTAATCTGAAGGAAATGTTAGATGAAATCTCCCACCAGCAGATTTTAATTTGAAGGCACACTGTACTTCAACAATCAAAAGTGTTGTTTGGTTATAAACCAAAAATTAATTCCCACGAAACTTACTGAATAAGCATGAAATATTTTGAGTTCATTAAATGTGATTTAGGTTGTTTTCAAGAAAGCCTTAATTTAAAAAGGAAATGGAGATTTTTAACTGCTTATCTTCCAGTCTTGGCCAATTATACTCTGTAGCCAGAATTAAAAAGCTCTAGATAAAATATCTTTCCATTAAAACAGAATGAACATGCAGAAAAGTAAGAGCCTTGGAATATCCTTGCCTTGAATATCAAATAAGCTTCTTATCTGATAAAGCTGGAGATACTCATCCAAAGTCTCTGCAGTCAGGAGGGCTGGGATGGGTTGTGAGAACATCCATAAAATACTATCCTGGCCTCACTTGTGTGAAACATTTGCCTGAGCACTGCAATTTGTGTTTGATCAGGAGAGTTTTGTTATTCTGCCTGTACAGAACCCCTGTGTCAACACTGACCAGACCTTGCACCAGCCTGCCAGCAGTGCTAAAACAAGGAGGCATTTTCTGCTCTTGGGCTGAGCCTGGGGAATTGGTTGGACTCGAGGACACTCAATAATATCTCTTCCAACTTAGTTGCCAAGACTTTTGGAATGGCTTCCAAATATACTTCTCAAATCCCTAAAATCCTTTCTGAAAACTCTTTACCCCCTTTAAACTGCTGTGAAGCATTTTAAAGACAAAAATATTTTCCTTTCAAATACTACAGGGCTTTAAATTCTCCTCCCACTCATTCCTTGGGCTGTATTTTCTGCAAAGCAATTATCAGCCTTCGCTAATTTTTATCAGCATTATTAAATGCTTGTGGTCTTAAGTAGATCTTACATTCACCTGATTAGTGAGTACTCAATATTTAAACCCTCTCACAGTTTTGAACTCTGATCCTGTTGTAGTTTTAATACATCTGTGTTTGATGGCAGATTTGTACCAGGCATGATGTGCTGGTAGCTCTGTAGCACTTTTAGCTGAGCTATTTTGTAGTGCCAAGGAGACCCAGCCCTCCTGAGTGGTGTCACAGCTTTCTTGAGGACACAGCATGGCTCTCCAGTGCTCAAGATGGGGCCCAAGTGGCCCCTCCTGTTGGAAAGTGTGTCTGGCTCCTGCCCTCCAAACTGATTCTGTTGGAAGTGTTTTGCGAGGCTTCTCATCAGCATGGTGTGCTGAGTCAGAAAAATGCAATTCACCACGTATTAGGAAGAATAAGCAATTATCCCTTGTCAATTATGCCTTCAATCAGTGCATATAAACAGCTGGTGATGCAGAACAGTCTTCACTTAAAATCAGGGAACCTTTTAGGAGAGTTGGTTCATTTTCATATATTTACTAAATTTTCTTCCTATAAAAATCTCATGTCTAGAGAGAAAAAAAAAAGTGACTTAATCCTCTTGGTCTCTGGGGCAAGTGATGTATTTTTAGGTGTGACTAATTAGCAGATGTAGAGGGGGGGATTTTAAAGCTGCTCTGAGAAGAGCTGTCACTTGAAACATTCAGGACATTGTTGCTGGTTATTATGCCTCTCCAACTGTGTCTGGCTCAGATGGACAAGGTTGGCTCCTGATCCACAAGTGTCAAACTCGTGCCCACCAACTTTTCTGGGAGCCTGGTGCACAGGAACTCTCTGCAGGCAGGCCCCAGAGGGAGCAGCCTTGGTGCTGTGTGTGAGGTGATCCTCCTTGGTGAGCATCACTAATGAGCCATTATAAGACCAGGCATGGCATGCCTGGCAGTTAATTTTGACTTTAATTTTATTTAGTAGTTCATAACACTTAATTTCAATGTTTAACAAGCTTAAACAGAACGAACAACTTGTGTGCTTTTTATGTTAATTGGCAATATTTTGCTGCTGACTGCTCCTGTGCTCTTAACCCTCCCAGCTCTTTCCCTTGACCATAATTGATGCCCTCCAGGCTTTCTGCTGTGACACAACTGTAATGGGTTATTTCTTTCTTCTGGTTGTTACCACCTTGGAATAGAGAATATTCACCAAACTGAGAGGGAATGAAAGCTGAGTCACTGGAGATGCCTCCTGAGATGGCTGCATGGTCTGGAGGGGTGTGTGGTCAGCCAGGCACCTGCAAAACCTTTGGGGAGAAACTTTGCACTTTCCCTTGAATGCCAATGCACAATTTTAATTGCAGACAACCAGGATTTCTAAACATGAATGCTCTGAACCACCTGAGGCCAAGTACAGTTTGCAATTACAGGCAGAGGGAGGAAAATTGCAGATCTTTTCTGTGACTGATACGCTTCATCTACCAAAAGAAGTTGGATTCATTTTGCTTTGCTAAATTGTTGCTGTTTTAGGCCAAAAAATGGACTTTACCAAGCAGTGGAACAAATGACACCATTTTGAGGGTGTGTGCAATGGATGGCTTGGGACATGACTGGTTTTGGGAAGAGGCAAAAAAGAATGAACAGCTCTCGGGGATGGTTTTGTGGAGAAAAGACCTTCAACCCTCACCCCCAGTGTGGCATTAATTTTTCTCTGCCACCAAAGCTAAGCAAGGGTTGTTTTTCTCCTCTTGAGAGATGATGGGTAAAACAGCAGCAAAAACCCTGCTGTGCACTGTCTCCTGTCTGATTAAATTTTAGTTAGAGGACTTCTTTCAGTCCATGGCCTCTCTGCCTATCACTTGCAAAGAAACAGAGTGCAGTGATTTGTCCAGCTTGTGTTCCTCTTAATAGACTACATCATATTAGAGTGTCTAATGGGTACTGGGAGCACTTCTACATAACTCATCAATATGCTTATGGAGTGCACCTTCCCTCACCTTTCTCCAGGGTGTCTATAAAAGTACAGAAATGCAGTCTGTCCTCATAATTAAACCAGAGGTAGTGAGTACTATTTCTTCTCATGGGATTGTGAAAGTGTAGGCTGTGTAAACTCATTTGCACCAGCCAGAGGTTAGAGGCCTATATCTAAACTTCATCTTAGCACTATCTTATCATTGGAATTAATATATGGTGATAGGTGCAGGTAGCAGAATGATTGATTGACTGGAGTTAATTTGTGTGCTGAGTGAGAGATGTGGTAGGGAAGGGAGACATCCATCACAGGAATATGTTATATATATATATGTGTGTGTGTGTGTATTAGGATCAACTGCTGCTGCTCAGCTTCTCAGGAGGAGCAGAAAATTGAAGCTGTGTCAAACAAAACTAAAATTATTTGTGTCTCTGTCACTGCTGTTCCTTGTCTTGGCTGGATCAGCCTGTACTGACTTTGAGACTTGCATGTGCTGGGATGTGGAGGGGTGTTCCTGGAGGGTTCCTGGGGTAGGACATGTCTCACCCAGTGTGTGCAGAGCTGCTCTGTGCTGCTCCTGGTGCAGGGACTCACCTGACCTGCCCTTGCCATGCTCTTGCACCATCAGTCTCTCTGCATTAGCAGCATGCAGGGATCACTCTCTGACACCCCAGCCTGGCTTCCCTTCTCCTGCCAGAGGGAGATCATGTGTGGAGAAGCACTGATTCCTCTTGCTGCAGAATGAGAGCTCCCACCAGTGAAGTCTGCAGCACATGGACAAATAACACCCAAACTGAGGCTGCAGTGATGCTGACACTGAGCAATTGTGTGCATTTTGCTTGGCTGTGACCTTCAGACAGGGACACTGGGCAAACTCTTATAATCCTTTCAGCTGGGATGGCCCTGGCAGCAGGGAGGTGCTGGTGGTATCTCTTCCTTCTGCTCCTCCCTCCAAGAATTCCCAACTCGTGGATAGAAATGCTTTAAGCCTTGTACTGACCTGCAGAGAAGAACAATTCATTGCTCCTCCCTGGGCTATGAGTAAGTGCTCCAGGAGTGACTGATGCCACGAGCCTCCACCCTGGGGTGTTGATGGAGGGCTTGGCAGGACTGGCCCTTGCTTGGAGCATCTCTGCAGCTCAGCTCACAGTGAGCTCAGCCCTCAGCAAGGGAACAGAACAGCTCCTGGGTGGGAGAGGCATGGACCATGCCAGCCAAAGCTGTTTGTTCTCCATGGGATGCAGTGTTAGCAGAAATTGGAATTTACAAGGCCTTGCTGCACAATTATTTAAGTCTATATTGGTCTCTCCCCTCTCCTGCCTCTTTTGTGGGTTGGTGCAGTCCCTGCTCTGTTAGGACCCAGATGACCACTGCCAGCTGTAATAACTCTGTGAGCAATACCAGGAGCTGCTGCAGTTTAGCAATTGTTAACTATGCTCTTCATTGAATTTTGTTATAGCTGTTCAATTAAGCTCACCGTAGTATGTTACACCTAATGTGTTTATTAAGAAATCTAGTGAAGCAAAACAAACATATCCATGCTGACTGACAAACGTGTTTTCTACCAAAGTTAATTAAAGAGGAGGACTCCTCCTGACTTAAATATTTTCTTGCACCTTAAAGCCAGCTAATTTTAAACTAATTGGATTGTTAACCATTCTCAACAGAGAGCAATTCTGACTGCAGGGGTTTCCCAAATGCTTGGGGACGTGGTGGGCACCTTGCAGGTTAAGCAGGACTGAGCCTGGTGCAGGGCAGCAGGGCAGGGAATATTTTGGTGTGAAGGTCAGGCAGTAAGGGGCAGGCTGGTTCTCTGAAGCCAAGAGTTGAGATATCTGAAAAAATCCCCGAGGGATTTTGGCTTGGGTGAACTCACTGCTAACCTGGAGGGCACTGGTTTCCTGTGAACAGTTTTGTCTTCATCTTGGGGGAATTTTGCAGTCTCTGCAGGACTGTTCATTTGAACAGGCATGCTGGGTTTGATGGCAATGTCTCTTTTCAGGTGGATGTTATTGCAGGTGCTGTGGGAACTGTTGTGTCAAGGTGGAGCTAGGTCAGAAAATTCTTTAAGTAGTCATATGTCTAGAGAAGGAAGTTTGCAATATCTGTATTAATGTAAAGGAGGCAGTGAGGAGGGCTTCCAGGCAAGTATATTCCTTCCTATTTAGTTTTTATTCTTTTTTTTTAAAACTACATCACTGTTCTAATAAAATATAAAGCTTCCAGGAAGAAGCACTGTCTCTCTCTTACACTCACAGACCAGAGGATTTTGATTTCCCTAAATCTTCCAGAGGGAAGATGTGCCCCAAGAGGCGATGAGTGGAGGCAGGGTTGAACACCAGCACCTGACCAGTGCTGGAGGACAGGCTCTGGAGAAGTTCAAGTGAGCTGTGAGGGAGATCAACCAAAAGTGTGTGTCTGACCATTTCCACTGAGAGCCAACCTTTCCCAGAGAGCTTCTGAGACAGTGACTAGAAAGTTTGCAAGGAAACTTTATTTTCTAAAGACCACTGGAGAGACACTGTCAGCTCTGTCATTCTTGTTCAGCTTAATATTACAATCTCCTTAAAAGCCATCATTACATCTGCCACCTGTTAAATAAGAGTATTTTTTTTAAATAGTGAGAAATATGTTTACTTGTATTTGAATGTCATCTAAGATTAAAAACTTTATTCAATTACCTTCTGAATGGTACCTCAGTATGATCTGATGATAGACAAGAAGTAATGTGAATTGATTTGATTTTGTCTGAGAGATTCATCACAGGAGGTGAAAACCCAAAATATTCTTCAGCAGTAAATTAATATTCTTTTCCTGCTCATAAAAGATCAAATATTTGTGGTATTAATATATTCTAAGCTTGTTGAGATTCAAATTGTGGATGGTCTTGTAAAGTTTTCTATTGCCCTTTGTGAGGAGTAGCTGTTTATTCATTATTTCTGTAATGAAAAGGGAGCTCTGGCTCATCAACACTGATTTCCATTTCACAATGTCTGAACGTCTGGTTTCAGGGAGGGCAGAGCTGTGAGTTGTTGCATGGCAAAATCTCTTTAAAGCAGTTAAACCTCAAATTACATCAGGACTGGACTTTCTTCTGTCTCCCTATAGAAAGCCAACTTCTGATTTTACACACTGTTGCTCTTTGCAGGAGCTGCTGTTGCTGCTTTCCAGGATGGTTCAGCACCTTCCCACCCTGTTCCCCATCTCTCCCACTTTCTTCATTGTACCCAAAGGCTGAAAAACAAGCCACAGTGCAATTAACTCAAATTATCTTCAGCATCCTTGAATGAGTGATGCCCTGGAAAGTCTGGTTTGGCCATACTGCTCACATCTTGACTGTGTTGTTCCTTTCTGGTTTCTGCAGCAGTGGATGGAGATACTAGAGCACAAGAACACGTATTTGGAGAGAGTAGGAGACCCTGCTAAGGTTTCTTGGTACTGGACTCATCTTTTCTGTAATCTCTGATCATTTGTGTGCTGCTAGTCGTTCCTGCAAATAGCTGCTGAACCTGAGATCAGGATGCTTTTGATTAAGACATGCTGGGATGGAGACAGAATGTGCCTGCCTGATGTTTCCAAAATAGGAAACCTTCTAGCACTGCCACATTATGGCTTGGAGATGGGAAAATTATGCACTGGCTTCTCAGGAATTTTCATATTGTTTTTTTTCTGTAGCACTTGAGTCACATTCATTTAATAACCTTACATAGGGTGGGTTTGGGGGGAAGTTTGTGCAATGCAATGCAGCTTAATTTGAATTTTATAGCAGTTTAGTACCACTTGGTGTGTGCAGGCTTTTTGGGTTTTATTTCTTTAATAGCCATACAGACATTTTCCTGCTGACAACGTATCTGACACTTTGTCCATATAAGGAAGTTTGTGTTTGCAGTCTTGGAGCTGAAGAGTCACTGTGCCTGGGGAGAATTCAGGTGGGGAATGTGCTCCTGCAAGGTGCCTTTGTACAAAGTCTCCCAAAGGGCAGCATAGCCAGCTGAGGTGCAGAGAAATGTCATTTCTGTTTGGTGCTGGACTTTCCTGCGTGGCCCAGGGAAATGGTTCTTTGGGCTCTTCCACAGTAGGTTGGGTTTGACTGGTGCTGGGACTGTGCTGATTATCAGCCATAAACACTGTGTTTCCCTGTCAGGTGGCAGAAGAATGGTCCTAGTCCTTTCCTTTGCCAATGGTTGTATTTTTCTAAACCACACCTCAGTGCTGCTGGTCCTTGTGGGGCAGGGGATTTGGCACCTGCCTGATGTCCATCTCTGGTTCCTCAGGAGCATCCACAGTGTAAAGCTGGAGATGGAGTATCTGAGCCACCTCTCTATCAGCATGAAGCAAGATTCACACCGGATCATTGGCAATGGTGTGAGTGAGCTTGCAGAGGAGAGAGGATGAACTGAAACTATGTGAAGAAACAAAGCTGTGCTGCAGCTGTGGAGAGGAATACAGGCTTGGGGAGCATTAGAAACTGGATGGTTTTGGGACATAAAACTTCTACAGAACTTTCCTGAAGCTGAGGACATACACACCACTGTTCTTGTCTACTTCAAAAGACAATAAATTGTTACATTCCACCCCGCCCACAAAAAAAAAAAAAAAAAAAAAAAAAAAAAAAAAAAAAAAAAAAAAAACCTTTTTTTTTGGGGGATTTTTTAAAAACAAAA
>VXBB01005684.1:838708-861808 GCA_013399915.1 Illadopsis cleaveri | reverse complement strand
AAAAAAAAAAAAGAAAAAGAAAAAACTTCTTTTATGTGTGGACTTATTAAGTACCAAAGATGTGAGAATTGAATTTCATCAACCATAGAAACTCAGACTAACCTTAAAAAATGAAGCCCCTGCTAAGATAAAAGATGGAAGGACAAGAACATAGCATGTGTATATTCTGGTCAGCTCCTTGGAGACTTTCTCACTGCTAATAATTTTTGTAGCACTCCTTTTTATTCTAGCTCCAACCAGCACTTTTCCATGGAGTTTTATTTCCAAGTTCCTCACAGATGTCCAAATAGATTAGACTTGCCACATTTTTCCCGTGGAAAACTAGTTATCTTTTTAAAGAAAGATATTGGATTCAGTCTGGCATGAGCTTCTCTTTGTACACCCATGCTGCATTTTTTACTGCTTTCCATTAACCACCATATCTTTTAATTACTGTTCCCTTCATAACTTGTTCAGGAAATCTTGCACACCAGTGCAGTTGGATTAATGGGCTTCTATTAAACATAGTTTTATATTTGCTGTTTCCTAGCACATACTGCCATTTATGCCTCGATAGATTTTTTTTTTTTAATTATCATTATCCTCAGGAATTATCCAGTCCCCAGAACTTAAGTGCGCTAAGCTCTGGCTCTTACTTTCACTTCAGATGGGAGTGATTTCCATTTCTATTAACTCATTCATATTAGTCATCCTATTTGTGTCCCAGCACTCAAAATCCACTTTTTTTGAGTGCAAATTGAAGTTAAATTTTCATTTAGGTTTGGGATTGAACCAAGTTATATTTATTTTCTACTCCATTCCTGTCATGCAAGAGCCCCCTCCGTGGTAAAAGCTGCACAGAAGCCTGGTCTGTGATGGTGGCCCTACAGGAGAAGCAGGGCAGGATGTAGTGACTCTTTCCTGGTATAATCTCCCAGCCCTCAGTGATTTGCTGTGCCTTTTTGCCCTCTGTTTAACATGCTGAACAGCATCTCAGTTTTGTTTGAACAGCAGTGCCTCCAGCACCCTGAGGTTGGCTCTGGGTCCTGCCAAAGTCATCTGGAGGCTGAAGGCTCTGGCTCAGGGTTGTGGTGTTGTCACACATGTGCCTTGCTGCTTTCTCACCTGCCAGATTCAATTCCATATTCAGTTCCCTCAGTGAGATGAAGTTTTGTTAACTCCACCACCACCTTGAACATGCTGTTTGCAATGTCTCTGGGCTGTTTCTTCACTTCCCCTCCCTGTGCTCAGGGATCTTAGCTCTGATTTTGGGGAAAAGCTGGGGATCCTCTCAGGGTTCATCTTGTTTGAGATGCAAGAAATTCCCAGGTCTGCTGTGACATTGCTGTCACCTTACATTTTGCATTTGTTTTCTTGCTTGCATTTTGATGTTTGGCCTTATTATCAATGCAGGGCACTTTGAACCTTTGCAAGAAGTGCTCTCCACCCATTTCCACTGAGTGGACCAAATGGATAAGGGACACGGCATAGTAAAATACATCCTTATGATGAACAGTTTTCCACACACAGTGAGCTTTCATACTCCTTCTTACAAGCCATGGCTTGAATGGTGAACTGTGGAGATGCCCAATGGGAGTGAAAAGTTCAGAGGAGTGAGAGGATGGAAGTGTCCCCAAGGAAGGCTGGTAAATGGGATGTGCTCAGGGAAGGGGCCCTGTGTCTGGGATGGGGCAGAGGGAGGAATGACTGTAATTGGGGAAAATGAGGGGAAAACAGAGTCCTCCTGCCAGGACTTTGTGTAGGTTGCTGTCATGGGAGGTAAAGTTGTTTAGAAAAGCCCGGCACCCACTGGAATACTGAGACCAGAACACTTTCAGCTAAACCAAAATCTCCCAGTCCCCATGCTTGGCCAGAAAACAAGTTTTTGTTAAAAGAGGCGCTGGCACTGTGCCTCAGAGCAGAATGAGAAACGCCTTGGGGTTTCACCAGGGAGAAGAGGAGGAGAAAAAAAGCCATTCTCCCTCATTTGATATTCAGGGCAGCTTGTCCCGTGTTTCTTAACACTGCCTCAACACACTCTGGAAGATGCCGTTCCCTCCATGCTGCTGTTATTTGCTTTATAGTTATCATTTATTTCTACTTATGCTATCTAAACTGCTCCCGCCCTGGGCACAAATGCAAGCCACATTTTAGGAAGGGAGGAGGATAATCTAAACTGTCTGAGCTTTCCCTGAGCAGGGAATGGCCTTGAGATGACAGTGGAGGTTTGCTGGGTCAGGCCAGCCACAGGAGTGGGATGGATCCGGAGGCAGGAGCTGAGCCCTGGGGCTGCAGCCCCCCTCCCAAATTCTCCCTGTTCTGAGGACCAGGGCAATCAGGTCCTGAGGGAAATGTAAAGACCTTAATGAAGTCCCCTTTCTGCTGGGGTTTGCTCCTGTGTATATTTGACTCACACATCTTGCTCCTCATGGGCCGTGATGCTCCGAAGGCTCTCCCTGGTGCCAGGGAGGGAATTTGCTGCTGAGGGACAGGGATGCAGCATCTATAGATCCAAGTATTGACCAAGGTGTCAGGTATTTGGACAACTCCCCTGATCCCACTGACAGAGACCAAAATCCCCCATTATAGATGCATCTGAACCCCCTGAGAAAGGGCTGGGGCTGAGCTTGTGGAGATACTTCAGCTCCAGGAAAAACCTTTTCTTGCATGAAGGAGAATATGCTGTTTCTACATATTTCTCTTTGGATGGTTTTAGTAGATTCCTTTCAGGCTCCATCTAGACATGGAACTGTGTTTACTAGAAAAACCTATTTCTCTTAACAAGAGTTTAAAAAATGTTCTTGGCTAATGCAGTTTGCCCCTCACAATGTCAAAGAGGGTAGTGTTATTTAAGACAAAAACTTCAATTTTGTATAAGGCTGAAATCTGCCTTGTAAGAAACGTGCTTGCAATTTTATTTTTTCCTTTCATCCAGGAAAGCCTGAGAATGCAGCCTGAAAAAGACCAAAGTCTTATTGTGCTTACAGGCTTTTTCTGTCATCCAAACTAAGTCCTTTCAGCTCAGGCAGGGATCTGCTTTATATCTAAGTCCAACTTACACTGAGGTGGTTGTACAATGCCCCAAAACATGTTTGTATTGGTATTTTTAAATAATTAATTGAGGAGTTTGTAGATGTTGTTGCATATGTTAAAATCAGTCAGGTTAAGGGAGAGCAACCAGTTTCACAACGATGTTAATTAGGAGAAGAGGAAAGAAAATTGCAACAAGTAGAAAATCATGTTAGCAGCCTCCAGGGAATGGATCTGCTTTCAGTCACAGCAGTACCTGAGGGGCACTCAGAGGGTTGAAGAGCCAAAATAACCATGACTGTAAGTCTTTCTGTGCTTAACAGAATAATAGTATAACATATGATTGCAAAACACTAGCTTGTAGTTATTTGTGCACAACAATTTGTCTGCATGTGGAGGGTTTTCCTATAACAGCTGGGGAGGCTGGGATGAAAGGACACTTTTTATTTTAAATAAAAAAATAGTGGCCTTAGTCTAGCTTGGAATATTTTTGTACAGGAAAAACTTTCTGCTTGCTGGACCTGATGAAATGAGGATTCTGGGGATGTTATGCCTGAGGAGGGTGGGGACACAAATTGCCTTGATGAGAGTGGGTAGAATAATACAGAAACAAGTCCCTGAGCAAAATATTACTTAAAAGCATGCAAACAAAAACTGCAGAGGGTTGCAAACTGGCAGCTACTGCGTGATGTTAGTAGTTGGCTGGTATAGTGCTCTGGGTTGTAAAGCTTCCTGAGCACTCCCCGCTGGACCTGCCTGCCTAGAAATACCACTATCTTCTCACTGCTCTGAGTGAAGGGATAATTCATCTTTGTGTTTTCCTTCCTTTATTTTTTTTTTTTTTAAACATTGCTAACCCTGCAAATTAAAAATGGACCCATGAGTAATTAGGCTTTTCTTTTTCCTTTGTTAAGTGAGTAAGTGATGGTGACAGCTGAAAAATGTGTGTGGTCTTCTACCCCAGTCTACAGACCTTGAAGGTCCCCAAGTACTGGAGAAAATGTTCTGAGATACAGGTTTTCTTGCATTCCCCAGAGAATATTTTTCTTGGTATTTTCAATTGTCTCTGTCTACACAGGTTATAAATCTAGTTCAGTAGAAGCAAGACAAATTTTAATGGAATTTTTTGTTAAAACTAATTAAACATCTGGCTCCCTCATCACCACAAACAGACAGGAGATTAACTATAAAATAATAGCAAACTTCAAATTTGAACAGGGTTTTGGAAACTTGCATTCACTTTTTGCTTTATCAGTTACTGTGTTTTCTGGCTGTTACAGGAAGCTACTGGTAACATAGGTGTCCTTGGTCACTTGCAAATGGCCTGCAGAACAGACTTTACACTGGCAAGTATTCAAGGAATAGAAACTAATTGATTAAGACCACTGTCTCCAAGAGTGATTCTTATTTCCTTAATCATGTCTTCATCATCTGCAGTTTGCAGATCAATCTTGACTTCAGGCATCATAGTTCTGTCAAAAACCACACCATCTGTTATGGAAATGCTGGGAGGCACTTGACAAATTTGTATTAGACACCTTTATTTCCCTTTGACATTTGGATGTAGGCAAGGCCTAATTGGATTTCGAGAGCTATCGTTGTTCCTGTGGATAAAATCTTCCCACAAGAGATGTTCAGAGCCCTTTGGCTCGTTTTGCTCTTAGTATGAAAATCTTGTGTTTCACTGCACCTTCTTGGCTGTTCCTGCTGTTTGCTCCAAAATCCACACCTGTTTCTTCTGTTTGATGCTCTTGAGCCAAAACTTGGTGTTGAGTTGCCTTCAAAGCAGGCTGAGCTGGAAATGGGGAGCCTTCTCCAACAGATGGTCCAGATCCAGTGCTGGCCCTGTCCACACCTCTCTGCTTGGGCACTTCTCATCCCCACTTGCTCCTCAGGAATGGGTTGCTGATGGTCCCCTGAGCCCAAATCTGATCTACATTTGCTTGTTTTGATTCCCAGCTATCACCACACTTGTCCCTTTTCCTGCTCTTAGATCTCTGCAGAAGGTGCTGTTCCTCTAGAGCCTGGGGTTATGATTTGGGGTGGTAAATGCTGACAGCAATGTCCCAAACTAGAACCTTGTCCTGGTGCTGGCAGGGAAGGAAGGGTAACTCCAGCTCCTGAGAAGAGCTTGGGTTCTCATGGCTAATGGAAATGCCTTGGGATCACAGTTAAGTTTCTTCAGCCAGACCTTCTGTTCACCTTTTTTAAGAAATTGTTCATCATGTTCTTTTAGTGTTTTCAGTCCTTTTATTCTGTCCCGATTTCAGCTGTGAAAGTCTTTCAAGTGATTTTGGCAAGAAATCCATGAGAGCATTGGCTCAATATTCTCCCACGTTTAATATTTTGATGCAGTTCTTTTATTTCCATTTTCTTCTTTCTTTTTCTCTTTTGGCTTTTCGACCTTCGTTTGTTAAAGAAACCTTTAAAACCAAAGAATATTTCTCATCTATAATGGCATGAATAAATGAATGTGAGCTCTGTGATTAATGTGCCTTTATGTAGTTTTATATAGCATATCATCCTAGAAGGGGAAAAGTGCTTTGTACTTGTTTTCTAGAGAGCGTGCAGGGAGCTTGAGACAGCATCCAGTATTTAGGGAGAAGGCAACAGAAACAAAAGAATGAGGATGCCCTGAATGCAGAAGGTGGTTATCAAAAAAGAAAAATCATTCAATGAGCCCAGGACTTGTGCAGGGCAGAGGGATTTCCCCTCTCTCATTCGACAGAGTTGCCATCTTCCAAACTGAAGTTGTGATTTCAAGTTGGAAGTCCTGCTCCTGCACCACCAGCATTTCTTGGTCCCACTGTGCTGGTATGTGATGGCAGTGATGTCTGTAGTAATTTTGGTGCAGGAGGGAGGCAGTGAATTACTCTGGGAATAATTTTCCCATCCCACTGGTACATTCATGTCCCCTGGAAGCACCAAGAGGATGCTCTGGGGACACAAGGAGCTTCTCCTCCCACGACAGTTTAATTATCCCGAGTACTGAGGCTGGCACTCACCCTCCAAAGAGCTGAGGTGTGTGAGCAAGCAAAAACAAAACAGAAAGTGGTACTTTGATAGAAACCAATAATGTGGTGTCAG
Organism: Illadopsis cleaveri; assembly: GCA_013399915.1. Classification (NCBI taxonomy): domain Eukaryota; kingdom Metazoa; phylum Chordata; class Aves; order Passeriformes; family Timaliidae; genus Illadopsis; species Illadopsis cleaveri. The sequence continues at coordinate 855,712 of VXBB01005684.1, read as the reverse complement.
ATCAGAGTAGATCCAAATTTTTTAAAAACAAAAAAAAAAAAAAGAAAGAAAAAAGGCTGGAGCCAAGATGAATGTCTCTGACATTCAGCTGCTTTTAGCATAGAAATAACATAAGATATTCACTTAGTAGGAGGAAAGAGGGTCAAAATGGTTAGCTGAGAGAACAATTAGGCAATATCCACTTTTTTTCTTTTTCTTTTTTTTTTTTTTTTAATTAAACCAAATCAAATTCAACTTTCTGGCCATGCAGGCTCTTTTCCATTGTTTGTGCCTGAGTGAGGGTGTGGGATCAAATGTCTCTGATTTGGAGAGTCTCCCTGTGCCCAAGGCAGGCAGGAGGGAGCAGCAGAAGGGGAGAGAGCAGCAGAAGGGGATGGAGCACTGAAATACCCTGGTAAGGAACCCCAGGCAGGAAGGACGAGGCTGCCTTGGAGCTGCAGACCACGGGGGGCTTTGTCTTTAGGTGCAGCTGTTATTTGTTCATAGAGGACATTTCAAGCTCCTGGGGCGGAGGGGAACTGGACCTGTTCCTACAACAAGCACTCTCTTTGAAGGAGGAGATGGAAGTGTGATCTCTTAATTAGTTTTTTCCTCTGTTTTAGGGATGCCTCCCACTTTTCAGGGTTGGAATCTGTACTGCAGAGGTGAGCTAGGTGTGAACTGTAGATGTGAGGGCCAAAACACAGCACAATTCACTGAGCTCTGGCTGTAGACCCTCTTGAAACTGGATGGGTTTCCCCCTACTCTGCACCTCCCCCTATTCACTCTAAGCTGTTACGACATTTCAAAAGGGTTTTAAATAAGGCATGGTGTGGTATATTTTGCATCACTTGTTATGCTGAGGGATGGTGCAGCTTCTGTGCTCATTTCCTTGGTGTTGTCTGTGATGGATAGAACTGCCTTTGTCTCAGTGAGGTCTTTGAATCTAGCAAGCCTTGACATCTAATGCAATCTGAATAATCAACAGAAGCAAATAATCAGATGCCAGTGTTGAGAGGAAAATTCCTGCAGCTTAATGTCCCAGTGCAGAGCGTAGTGTACCAGCTTTGTAACCTGCTAATTTAATAATGGAGCCAACCGAGCTCTACACATAAAGCATCTTCCAGTGTGCCTAGAAATTAACCTTTAAAAGCCACTTCACTTTGTCTCTCAAAGGCTGTGACTTTAGGCCTGTGGGTTTTCTGTAAGATTTAAAATGTTTGGGTTAATTAGGTGAAGGGGGGCTGGATGTACTTGGTTTGTCTGTGAAAACAGGTGGGGTGTTTGGTTTTTTTTTGTTGATTGGTTGGTTTGTTTTCAAGGGCTGTTGAGCCCAGTGCCCAGCAACATGGATCAGGCTGGATAAACCTCCTGTAGCCTTAGTATCTGCATCTGTGAGCATCCAGAAAGGCAGGTAGTAATGTATGGCAACAGGCACATCTCTGCTCTAATGAAATCCTGCTGTTTTGCCTAACAGCACTTGAGTGCTTCAAGTGGAAGTTTACCCAGCTACACAGATCCTCAGTTTTCTTTTTTTTCTTCTTTTTTTCATAAACAACAAACTTGCAAAAGACCTGCAAAGTATTTCCAGTTGCTTTCCAGTGCAGCTGGATAAATATTTTGGCACCTTCTGGGGAGAAAATAAACATGGGGAACAGTAATGAGTAAGCACAGCCTTTCAGCCTCTCTCTTTCTGGGCATTTGATGAAAAGCAGGCCAAATTTTGTGGTGGTATCTTTACTGAATGTCCCAGCATCTCCCTTTATCTCACTGTGAGTGTGCACCATGTAACAGGATTTGCATTTGCTGTTTGTAGTCATGGAGCCAAATCCAACTTGATCTGAACAATTTTGTGGGTTTTCCATCTGAAATTCTGATGCAAACTCACATGTCACTTGTACAAGAGGCTGCAGATGCAGGATGGGAGAAAATTCCTCTGAGCTGGTTGGATGCAGGTGAATGATTTCATCATGCTTATGTGGGTTTCCTTAGTTTATTTGAGCTTCTAATATTTAAATTAATGTGTGACAACATTAACTCTGATATTGATTGCTGGCAAGTGTGATAACCACTAGTACAAACTCCAGTTGTTTTTCAATATTTTCTCCTGCTCTGCTCTTCTATTGGCAACTAATCTCTTTTAAGCTACATATAAAAACATCCTTCTTCAAAAGAACATGTTTGTTTTGGAGGCATTTCAGGCACATTCAAGAACAAACTTACTCCAGTGACTTATTGCAAGCCCAGAGGAGCTCTCTAACACTGCAGCATCTTTTCTCTCTCTTTAGCAGCTGTTTTCTCCTTTTTTCTGCCTGTGAAAGACAGCTTTTGTGAGACAGGCCCTCATGGGAGCTGTTGTGTGATTAACCCTCCCCACAGACAGTGTGTGCCCAGCACATTTTTTAAGCTCTCCCACACCCAAAGCTGCCTTTTGCAGCCCCACATCAGCTCCCCTCACCCATGTTTTCCTGCCTGCTCCCAGGCATCTGGGTCACCTCCTCACATGGTTTAGGTCTAGAGTTGGTCCATCAGGACCAGGGGATTGGTTCCTCTGGGCAGCTGAAAACCTGGTGCCAGGCCAATCATGAAATGTAAAACACTGGCTGTGTATAAGGGGCTGGTAACACTCCCTGTCTCCTGGGCTGTGCCAGGCCAAATCCTCGTGAAAGATGGGAACATTTTGCAAAATTTTGAGTACCAGTGCTAGATGCTGTAATCCCTTCCAGAAGAGCCTGGGAGATCAAGAAACCCAAATTCCACTAAGAATTTTCCATGCCTCTGTTGATTTTGGAAATGGGGCACAAGGTTTGTAACTGCTATTAAACATCACCCTGTTCAGAGCCCAGGGTTTGCTGGAGAAATAATTGTTTCAGCTTTGTTAATGAATGCTGCCAGCACCATTCCTGTTTGTGGGGGAGTCCCCCTGGGGAAAGTGGTGATTTTTGGATGCTGGGTGCCCATGTGCTCCATGGTGTCCTACTGAAACAAAGAGAGCATGAAAAACCACCCAATGGGCCCAGGGGTGCTGCTGGCTGCAGTAAAGGTGGGTCTGTGAAGAGAACTGAGCTTCTGCTGATTATGTTAGCTGAAAATAGGTGAGATTGCATTAAAGACAAGTTTAATCACATTGAGAAAAGTGGTAATAACCTAGTTTTGGGCTGGCTCTGGGATCCCTTTCAGGTTTTTTCTGCAGTTACTGCCTTATGAGAGAAAGGATGGGGGAGAGAAAAACAGATGTCCCAGATACAGCAAGCATTTCTGATAACTTGACTCCTAAAATAATCTTGCTTTATAGAAATTGATTTTGTTCTTTTTCTTTTACAAAGAACAACAGAGAGAAGGAGTTCATGTTTCCACAAATCCTCTCTAAAGAAACAGTACTATATAAATCAAACTATGGTTCAGGAGGTTTATTTTTTTTTGAAATCTTTAATATTTAATTTAAGCCATCAGTTTGGACTGACATCTATTTGTCTCAAAAGGGATAGGTTTTTTTATTTTCTATGAGAGAGTGGTATTTTCTCTTTTAATAGACCCTTTCTATCATGCTAGGGAAAGAGGAAGAAGCTACAATATTCCCCCAATGAGTATCACACTCATGACACCTTGTTTTCTCTGTAATGGATTCAGACTAAAATAAAGTCCTTTAAGTTTTTTTCTTCTCCTAAAACTCTGGCATGTTAGGAGGACTTAGAGCCAGCCAGAATAAAAGCAAGGGCTGGGATGTGTGCAGCTGGCTTTGCTGCCATATTTCCCAACTCCTGGTGATCACTGCATCAGTTGGAGCCAGCACTGACCTGTGCCCCATTTGGGGTTAATGCTTGATGTTTGGAAAAGGGAGGGAGGATGTGGGTCCTGAGCTCCTGGGACCCCCTGTGCTCTGTCATGTAGCATCCATCAGTTTCAGAGAGAAAGTTCCCTGAGCCAGAAGAGCTCCTGAGCAGAAAGTCTATTAATATTTTTTTCTGAAGATTTTTTCTAAAAGAAAACATGCTTTAAGATCCAGCAGTAGGTATTAAAATGAATGTGTTTCTCTTCCAGGAGTTTGTTCAGTGTGCAAATAAAATCAACCTTTCTGCACGAAAAAGTCTGGAAGGTTTCAATTTAAAATTCATTGGGTTTTCTAGAGAAGTGTGTGGGGCTTTTTTCTGCTTGTGTAGTAATGTGTTGAGAAAGATCCTCATTTGCATAAAACATCAGAGAGCAAATGCCAATTATGGATTCATAGACTAGCAAAAAAATGTTATTCTTGATTTATCCTTGTGATAAGATTTATAAAGCACAGTGATAGTCTATGCTAAAAAGAATTACTCTAGTTGGTATAAATAAAACCAATAAACTTGATGGCAAAAGTGATAATATCAGCCCAAAACATGATCTGAACAGTATGAGGCAACACACAAATTGGCAGTCGATGTCCAGAGGAGAGGATTGCATTTCCTATTTGCACTTGAGGGATATATGAGCTCATTTGGGTCTGCAGGAGAGTCCTCGTGTGTGACTCAGAGGAAGAGCAATGGGAATTATTGCCCCACTCATTGAAAAACCAGTTTATACTGAAGTCTCCACTTCTGAATTTGACTTGTTCATTGCAAGATGGGTTGGCACTTTCCAGTGTGATATGCAAGGACTCAAAATGTACATCTCAGGAGCCCTCCATCTAATTTTATTTGCAGACTGCAACAAAATGTAAAAGCAAAGTCCCACATTAGTGGTGTGTCATCAGAGCAGCTCTGCTGTGATAATGTAAAAAACACTCCAGAAAATGATGTGTTTGCCCCGAGAAAGAGCTGCTTGGAGGAGATGCTAAAATGTATTACCTGATGGAGGGGGGCCATCCAGGCAGTGAGTGTGAATGTGCTGCACTGAAAGCTTCAGCCTGACAAAATGCCTTCCTGGGGTGCTGTGCCTCTGCACAGGGAGGGGGGTCAAGGCCACAGCTTGAGCAAGGTGCTACAGAGCTGAGAAAACTACCCCTGGTGTCTGTGGAGATCTCCTGCCAGTGGCAGCCATGATTTTTGCACCTCTTGTCAGGCTGGAGCTGGATAATATAGCTAGAAATGAGTGATCAAAGTATTGATGAGTTGTGACATTGACTTCCTGTGCCTCAGTTTCCCACACAATTTTTAGTGTCGTGCTATGTGATGATTAGGGATGGTATTTTGTGATGTTACTATATAGTTATGGATGATGTTAGTAATGTTACTGTGTAAGTAGAGATAATGGTTAATTTCTGTGATTTAAAAGCCTGCTCTGCCACTAGCAAAAGGACTGAGTCCAGCATTATGGTTTCAGATCCCCACTAATGTTAAAAATCCCATTATTCTGAGCTCTCCTTTGTAGGAACCCTTCCTGGCTGCCTGTCAGCAGAGGGACAGGGCAGCAATCAGCAGGCTGGTCCTGCAGGGATGGAGGGCCCCAGGTGTTTGTGTGCACATCAACAGGTTTTGGTTGTATCTGTACCACTTCCCTGCCAGGCTACAGGGGAGGAGCTGCATCATCCTCCTGGCCACTGGCCTGTGACCAGGAGAACACAGCTGTGGTGAAAACCTGACCATTTAAAAAATGGAAAGTATGACACTCTTGTGAACTCTGCATGGCATGGGCTGAATGGGGGCTTGGAGACCTCTGTGGTATCAGAGATACCAATTATCAGGTCTGGTGTCTGCTCAGTGTGAGAACCTAGACCCCAGAGGATGGCTTGGGGGCAGCACACTGTCATCCCACCCAAATGGGCCATGCAAACCTACTCAGCCACAGAGCAAGGTTGTGGGAGAGGGGGAAAGCTGATTTCCCCCCCCCATTCAAAAACCTCACATTTCTGAAGAAGTTTTTTCAGTCCAATTTTTTTAGTCCATCAATTTACATCTATTTGTTCTCGTGCCAATATTCTTCCTCAGCTGAAATAGCTCTTCTCTCTCCCCTGTGTTTACCCCCTTGATGTATTTATAGAAAATAATCACAGCCCCTCTCAGGCTTCATTTTGCAGAGCTAAATGGAGCAGCTTGTCCACTTTCCTCTTACAACACTGGCTCATGCCTGTTGCTTTTTGCTCTGAGTTGGGCATTGCTGAGCACAGGGGACAGTGTGGGGCAGGGTATTCCCAGTGAGGTGCTCGTCCTTCCCAGTGATCTGTGCCCTGTAAAGGTGTCAGCATCCTCCCCAGGAGCTGTGTGCAGAGCTACTCACCCCATTCCCTTTGATTTTGTATGGCCACAGCCTGTCAAATGCTCATAAGCATCCTGTGCTGGGCTAATGCTTTGCTTTTCCTCCTCCTCCCCACTGATAAGCTCCCAGGTGCTCACAGATATTCTTGCTGCTCCTTCAGTGCAGAATCATAAATGATTTTTTGTGTTTGACCCATCCCTCAGCCTCTTGTTCTGTGCAGTTTCTCCAAGAATGCGTCCCAGCCCTCTGTCTAATGGCACTGAAGGCATTTGTGCCTTTCTGCTCTGTCTACAGATAATTAATGAAAATAGTAACAGAAATGGGTCCCAGACACAGAGGAATTCCTCTAATAATCCCCCCCAGCCTGCTCATCCTCCTCTCGAAATGGCACGTCAGCATCTCTCCTACTGGGTGGGTGGGGAAGTAGTTGGTAGTTGTGAATTAATCCAAATAATTTCCAGTGAACTTAATTTTCCATGTCAGCTGTTTTGCTGAACTCCTGATAGGTTATATGTGCTGCTTTAAAAAATGAGGATTTTTATCAGAGAAACATAATGGTGTCCCTGGGTGTGATTTATCTTGGTGCATTTTCTCCTGCCACCATTTGCTTCCAGAGCCCTTTTCTTCATCATGTATTAAACAGCCTCGCTTGCTTGTGAAATCAGACTGGAGAACCTGAAGCTGCCCAGATTGCTTGTCTGCACTTCTGAAAAATTGGAATATCATATTTTCCCATTCTATCTGATTGCACAGATTTATTAAATAAATCCTTGCCTTGTAGCTATCTTACATCCAGATTTTCAAACCTGCACAGGGAGGATGATGGTTCGTTCTTTCTTTGATGAAATCTATTGAAAACAGACCAGTAAATGAATCCCAGTCACCATGCATTTAATAACAAATGCAGGCAAATAAAACATCCTTAGGGACTCTCATTTTTCAAGCTCTGTATAGGTAGCATGGCTTCAGGCTGCAGCACTGTGTCTCAGTGCATTTAAACACCCTGTCACCTGCAAAGAGCAGTGGTTCAGATACACAAAGAATTTGGCAAAGAATGGCTGCAGAAAGGTTTGCAATGAGCTTTTTTATCACTAACAGGTTTGTCATTAAAGTGGAATATCCTGTATGGACACTTCAACTTTAATCATTCCTCAGAAACAGCAAGCTAACATGGTATTAACTGAACTAGTATGATAGATGGCTGTGTTATAATTGAATTAGTAGGGAAGCATTGACCTTTTTGATGTATGATGTCTCTGAATGTGAACAACAAATACAAACTAATGCTTTTATGACTTTGCTGGGTGAGTTTAGTCATCAATTGGCTTGTGATAAATAAGACATTGTATGTTCCAGTCAACAGAAAACATGTTTGCAGGTCCTGTGCTGGTATTTCTGTACTCTTTGAAATCAGCTCTGCCAGCACATGTTACTGAAGTGTGGCTTTTGTATTATGAGCTGGGCCCAAATGTGAATTCAAGTCCTCAGAAGACCTTATACTGCTGGATAATCATAAGCCCAGCAGCTAGTGCTTGGTGTTAATTGTTTTCTCCCTTACTGTGTGGCCAGATTAGCTGACAACGACCTGAGGAGATTTCTGCTGGTTCTGCAGCACCTCTCCTTGTCAAAATAGTTGTAGATCAATAGCTGTTACCTCTACAAGCCATAGTGAAAGTGGAGGTAGATGGGAAATGCAATTAGAATAGAGGAAGCTATTTGCAAAGAATTCATGTGGTTTGTTCTTGTTCTGTTTCTACACCTTGGTACTTCCAGCTTCAGAGCAGAAAATGAAATTTTTCTGCTTTTTATTCAGTTTGGGCTTGACAGAAAAATCACTATTGCTCTACCCTGGGAGATTTTATTAGTGTTTATCTGACCGTGATGAATTCACATATTGCTGCTTGCCACTGGAGCCAAAACAAATGATGTCCAGTGGACAGAGTGTGTGGGGTACTGATGGATGTCTGATCTGTCTCTTCCAATGCAGCCTAGGTCAGGAAACCTTGTCTTGAAAAACATTTGCTCACTGTGTCATGTGAAGTGAACTGACAGGTCTCAGCCTACATTTTGACATCTCCAAAATGGCATGAGCTTGGTGCAGGAAGATTGCCCACTACCCCTGTGCCTATGTGTGAGCGTAGCTAATTCCTGGTGGCTCTGCTTTTCTTTACCTCACTCCCAGTTTTGTGCAGTTTTCAGGCACTTTCTCGCACACGAGAATTTCCAAAACCCTCTCCAGGTCTGAGACTCAGCCACAGCCCAAGAGCCTGCAGCTATAGCAGCTTTCTCATAGTTACTATTGATTTAGGTAAAAGTATAAACGTTGCATTCTTCCAGTTTGCGTGTCTGTCTCTCGCCTCAGGCTCTTTCTTTTCCTCTGTGGGATCAATTACCTTTTTATCCTTGGATGCAGTCTGGCATGCCCTGCTGGAGCACAGAAGCAGGGCCACTGCTATGATAGTTTTGATCAGAAGAGCCCCTCCAGTGCAAGACTTCATCCCCAGGAGGGCCAGCAGCAGCATTTTGGGGAGCAGTGCAGAAATGCATAGTCATGGCTTAATTTCCATCTAAGAAAACAACATATATTAGGGCCTTCACAGTGAGGTCAGAGTAAACCATGAAAGAGCAAAACCAGACCAACCAGTTACCTGCAGAAATTAAATTTTTCTCATCACTGTTTTTTGTACATCTGTGCCCCGCTCTCTGTTTTTGGACATCCCCCCAAATTCATGTAGGGTTCTGATGCTTATTACTCCAAGTCTAGCTAGTATAATTGCCTATAAGGGACTTTAAAAAGCTTTTTTAGCTCTTAATCTTTGGTAATACTTGGTGGTGGTGAAGTTTTACAGTACTGATACTTAAAGGAAAAGGTCTCCTGTACCACCCTCTCTGGCTCTCTGCGTCAGTGTTGGATGCAGTGAAGATATTTTAAAATAATTTTTTCTTGCAGATTCAGGAGCAGGTTCTTGCTGAGCTCAATGCAAATGTTCAATTGTGGCAAAGGGAGAAACCACCTCAAAAAGCATTTCAAGGGCAGCTCAGGGGTGAAAGTACAAAGCAGGGTGAGCTCTGTTCCCTCCTTATGCATGGAAGTGGGAGGCAACAGCTGCATTTCCATCCTCCCCAGCTTCAGCTGGGAGCTGAAAACACAGGCATGGCATCACTGCCTGTGAGTGCAGCTCACAGGGCATGTACATCCTTGACCTTGGCACTTACTGCCCAGAAGCTGGCACCAGGAGTCAGGCTTGACTGGCCCTTGGTACCTTCTTGCACTGAGCAAACCTGCTCAGCCCCAGCCCAGCTGTGAATAGATGCAGCTTCTTGGCATGAGGCATTCCCTGGGATGCTGCTGCTCCTTGGACTTGTCTGTACCTCCAGGCAAGACTTTCCTGAGTCCTCGTGGATTTGATGCACCCAAGCAGGTCAGGTATGACACCTCACGGATCCTGTCTGGTACAGAGCAGAAGAACAAATCCTTTAAGGATGCTGTCTCCCCCATGAGCAAAACAAATTATGCCAAAAGTGCCATGTAAAATGTGGTTTTACATGGTCCCCACTGATAAAGCAATTATGGAAGTGCTGGGCTGCAGTGTGTGTATAATCCCCCAGACATCACAGGGAAAGAGTAAGGACTTAGAATCACTCACACAGGGAGCAAACCTTGTAAACCCAATAAAATGCAATACAGACACAGAAGGAAGAGAGATTCTTTTTCTGTACGACCTGCCCATGGTCAATGGGAGAAAAGATTAAATGCTAGAGAGGTTTCAATCTATTTGTTGTGGTTCAAGAGCCTTGTACAGGATGTGTCACAAACAGTTCACTGTCTCCATAATGTAATTTAAGTTACTGTGATCCATATGGGTCATTCATCTGCTGTTTTTCCCAGGATGGAGAAGCATGGTTTTTTGGCTTATAAAGACATCTTGTTATGATGCATCTTATTATATTACTCAATCCCTGCTGTGGGTGAGCCAGTGACATGGGAGGAATACAAGGGAATTGGAATATGTGAAGACACTGTTCCCTGGCTCTCCAGTGGCAGTCAGATGGTCTTACCAGCTACTGGAGAAATCCCAGGGCTGCTGAGATCAATAAGCTTTTTGCTGATAATTTCAAATGAAGGGAGTGATTTAACCCTACCAAGCCCAAAGACACAACCTGATGTGTGCTGCTGCCTGGATCTTTGGATTGCATCCAGTGAATTTAGTACCACATTGAGGTACAAACTGGCCTAGAAAAACCAGCAAGGAATGACTTTTCCATAGATACACTCTGAACTATTCTTCACTCTGGGAGCACAAAAACTTACATCGTTTCAAAGGATTTTAAGGCAGACAAACTCAGCTCAGAGGTATGGATACTAGGAACAGGGGGAACAATTTAGGGATTTGAGCTGAAATGTGTGAAAGAGTTCTTATAGAGCTTCTACAAATTCTCTCTCACTGGCCTTCCCCATATCCCCTCCCAGGGAAGCTGACCTTGGCCCCCACACAGCAGCTGTTGTTGCAAAAGTTCACTTTTGACTCTCCACTTTGCATGGGCTCAGTCAGAGCATATTGCTCCATGCCTTGAAAGCCTTGGAGCATCTGGTTAATACATGATCCTTATTCCCCCAGTGAAGATCCAGGAAATGGTTATAAATAAAAGCAGGGCCAAAGAAGCCAAGGTTAAGTGGAGATGTGTTCCTGCCCACCATCAACCATGAACAATCTGGACCTAGGACTGTTCCCACAATGTGATATTGTTTCTTAGAGCAAAACTGACAGAGGAGATGGGAAACTGAAGCTCAGAACAAGCGAGCCAGAAATACTGAGGGAGAAAACGGCAAAGCAGTGCAACTTCTGATTCAGCTGGAGAAGGAGTCAGAATTAAACCACTCCATCACAGCGATGGTTGCTTTCCTCCAACCCACCTGGCAGAAATGAGAACTTGTCCTTTCCCTCAACAACGATTTGCAAAGATTCTTCCTTCATTTTCCAGACTGTAAGGCTGGAATTAGGATGAATAGCTCAGTCCCCTAGGACAATTCCAGACATTTCTCTGCAGGACACACTGTTTCACACTGCTGTGGGGATTACAACCCGTGAGGATGCTGGGCTAGAGATGTTGGTGCTCCCCAGCCAAGTGTCCAGAGGTGTTCATAGGTGGGGAGATGTATTATATACATTTTACTTTTTAACCCAAGAGGTGATTAAGCATCAGATAAACCACTGAAGGCAATGGTAGTTTCTTAATTTCTTTATTTCTTCAGTGGAGACTGCAGGCTTTTCTGGAAGATACTTTTTAATCAAATGCTAACTGCTGAGCTAAACACAGTGGTGGTTATTGAGTGAAATGCTGTGGGATACGTTATTTTGCAGACTGATGAGCTAATAGTCTCCACTGGCCTTAAAACCTGGATGGACATTTTAAGGAGATTCTATAAAAAGGCCATCCCAATAAATAATTACTCAGGGCAGTAAAAGCTAAGGCATTTGTGAATTCCTTGGTGACCACAGGAAATTTGAAGACTGTTTAGTGTATTGCTAAGTGCCAGCAAGCACCATCAGACATCCATCGATACGACTGGAAAGTCTCCTCTGGCTTCAGTGGACATTTGGTCAGGTCACAGTTGTGGGAATTGTGTGAGGGCTAAAGCCAGCAGGGAGGCAGAGCTGTGCCACCCTCCATCACAGAGCATTGCTGGATCAGAGACATCTTCCTTCAGGTTTTGACTGTCTTGGGAAGGTTATTTTGATTTTCCTTTAGAAAACCTTGATGGGCTTGGGGACTTGGGGATGAGCCAGTAACCAACAGAGAGACAGATTGCACAGAAAATTCACCTGAACGTGCAAGAAACCAGCACGTAGTTTGCACAGCTTGGAAATGCCTTCACTCGCTGTGGAAGGTAACACCTTCCCAAGAGCTCACACAGAACAAAAATGTCTCCAGCCCTGACCTGAGATCCTACACAGCCTGTTGTGGAGCTGGGCTCCAGGGAGCCTTGCAAAGTACCAGGTGGTTACCTGTCACACCTGCTGCTGCCTTCACCTGTGAGCTCAAGAGGAAATGGTGCCCAAAGAGGCAGGGTGATGGCTGGGCACAGATAAACATGAGCCACAGTGACTCCATCTGCCCAACCTTCCAGCACTCCCTCCCTCCTGGGGGCTGCACTTGAAAAGCAACCCCTTGATCACCTTTTCCTTCGCTTTTGACCTAAAATCTGTTGCACCTATGCCTTTGTGCATGTTCACTCCAGAACGGAGCTTGTCCGTGCCATGACCTGAGAAATGTCTTAATTTTACCCTTTTTGCTCATGGTTAGCAGTGCATTCACAAAGACCAAAACTGAGAAGTGAAGGCTCATTTAGAAAAGTATTGGTCATGAATATAATTAATAAAATTGTTCTGGTTTTGAGTTTAAGTTGGTTAAACAAACCTAAATGTAACATTTCTCCTCTCTGATGGATTCGCCCACGACCACTTTAATCATCAGCATTTTTCTACATGGTTTTAAAAGTGCACTTTACAAATACTCAAAAATGCAGTATGGGGAGTGTATATTTTTCATAGGTGTTTTTGCAGCAAAAGCCAGTTGCTCCCATACCCACTGAAAAAAACCCCAACAATTTAGCAGAGGGAAACTCATTAAAAAATTTAGACCGATATTCATAGAAATATTTTAGCTTATCCATCTTACTCTACAGTCACTGTTCTGTTTGTTTGTAAATACATTGGGGGAAAAATATCACTTCTGCCTAGAACTGCTGTCAAGTTGTACTGCTTGGAAGAATTTGGCATATTCTCCAGTCAGCACATCTGGTATGGGTGGATGCTCTTCAACAGACTGACTTTTTATTTTTTGCCTAGTTGTTGTTATACTTCAAGTGATCCTGTGCCAAAGCCCGTTTAGCTGAACAAGAAGTTTTCCCATTATCAATCACTCACTGATAACTGCTGCCAGCTCCAAGATGCATCTTTCCAGGCACAGCCTGTGTGCACGCTGGCTGCAGGAGTCAGCTTCAGCAATATTGAGACCCTGCTGAGATTTCAGAGGAAGTGCAAATACGGAGTACTTGATAAAAATAGCAATCTGCAGGCTCCGTATTGCTAAGTGCTATTTAACGATGCAGAAAGTTTTAGTATTTGTCTTTAAGCGAAGAGAGGATTTAATGTTTCCCCCAGACTGTGACAGAGAGGAAGAAGGCAGTGCCCTGGGTTGTCTAGCTCTTCCCCCAGAGGTTGCCTTGCTCTCCCAAATCCTGGTTAGAGACTTCAGGGAGCACAGCAGGCTTAGAGAGACTTGTCTGTTTGGAGTGTAACTAACTGTACTCCCAGCACAGGCTCTGCTTTGGGCTTTAGATATTCTCTTTCTCTTAAAAGCAAACCCAGAAGAGATTAAGGACTTGCTACTAGTACACTGGAAAAATATAAACCAGTCTCTGCACTAAAGGTGATATTGGCAAAGGACTGTTTTGTCTACAGTTTAATACCATTAGAATGCTGCTAGCTGTTTAAGAAATGTCTGTGCTGAAGAAGCTGCTGGGCAAAGTCATGTCCTATTTAAAATGAATTTTTTTTCTTTTACCTCTTAGTAAAAGAGATTCACCAGGAAATAGTTTGGGGGTTCCTGAAGGCAGCTAAAACATCAAGTTGACTGATGAGTTTTGGTCTTGATTTCTAAAGGCACAAATTTGCCCAGAGGTCACAGTAAAGAAGATGAAGAAGAGACTTGCTGCATGAAGACCTCTTAGGGCTTTTAAAAGAGCCCTTGGGGCAGTCCCCTTGCTGTCACTGGGACAAGCAGCTTGGTTTGAAGTTATAAACACTTGCATGAGTCTCTGCAAGGAGGAGCATACAGCAGCTGTGTGGTGCTGCAGCCACTGGCATGAGAAAAGGCAAAGTGAGAGCCCTGAGCCCAGGCTTGCCAATGTTTATGCTGGCTCCTTGGATGCACACTGCTCTAGTGGGGTTGCAACAGAGAGGAAATTCTGCAGGAGACTGTGGATAAGACATGAGTGGAAAAGACTTGCCCCTCCACAGGGAGTTGTTCACATGGAAAGGGAGCCAAAAAGTTTGTGACAAATATCTAGTGAGTGTTTCAGTGATGAAAGTCAGATTTTCTTTCTTAGATCTCACCCTCAAAATCAGTTTCCCCTTCTGCATCCATCAGCTTCAGCGTTCCCAGTCCATTGGAACTATTCCCGTGCACAAATAAAAAGCACCACTGCTGCTGTGGGAGAGGACAGTGGCAATGTGTTCATTTTGTGTAGCTGGAGTTGGCATCATGTATGTATGAGGAATATGCTCTGGCCCTGACAACCAAATTAGGCTGAAATATCTTTATATTAGGGCTGTGCTACATAGGGAAGAGATTGTGAGGAACTGGGCACTATTTCTGCAGCACTGTGATGCCAGTTAAACTGGGAAAGGTGGGTGTGCTCACTCCTGGACACCCCTGGCTCGAGGAGACATGTGCATTCTGTGGGTCACCTGTTTAGTTTGGAAGGAGTTGCTGAAGCAGAGGGAAGGGAAGGTGGAAGCTCTGGGGGAGCCAGACAAGGTAAATGTGCCAGCTGCTGAAGGAAAGAGAAGATGAAAGGGAAAAGAAGAGTGAAGAACAAAGCAGAAATGTCAAGGAAAGGTGGCAAGGGGAGACAGGAGTTGATGGTGCTAAAATTAGATGGAGAATGGGGACGGGAAGAGCTGATCTGGTGCTCTCCTCTTGGACAAAATTCCCACTGAAGATGCTGTCAAATCTGGCCTGGGGAGGGAGGAGAACTGGAGTCCAGATTGGAAAGCAAGGGGAAAGGGAGGGGGGTAGGTGTCCCTGCAGACCTGCAGCATCCCAGCTGCTCAGAGAGGATTTCCCCAGCCCCAAGGGGAGCCAGCCCTGCTGCCCTCGGGACACATCACCCAGTGTAAAATCAATGTCTTGTGTTTATGAGTCTGCACCGTGTTTAACTGTTTCAAACCAATTTTTACAGGTGATTCCTAATTATATGCTGTTGGTCACAGCCCACAAAAACATAATGAAACCCTTGCCATCAATTATATCTAATTTCTACATGCTGAGGTGGAAGAAAGGAAGGCAAAAGACAAAGTCACCAAATTTTCCTCTGGCAGCAGCTGTGGGAGCCAGCTCTGGAAACCTCTCAGAACCTGGGCAAAACCAAGTAAGATCAGCTAGACCTGAACTAGGGGTAAGAAACGTTTTCTGTTTATTCTCTGGTGTGTGCAGTTCTAAAAGGTACAGAGAGCTCTTCTGATTATTCCGATGACCTGAAGGCATGCGCTCTAGGAAGTGGTGTAGGGCTGAAATCATCCAGCCATGAAATTTGCAAGTAAATGGATACTTACAGACTAAAAAAAATCTGACAAAAGCAGGGAAAATGGGACCCAAGGACACTGCCTCCTTTAATACTGTTAAGTAATGGTAAGAATAATGTAGTATAAACATGTTTTTCTTCCATTTACAAGGATGTACGTTTCCCTTCTCCTCTTGTATTAGCTGCTGTGTGTGTTAAGTGTCTTTACAGATATTATGCATATGTTGAATCACACACAATATTCTTCAAAGTCAGTGGAAGAACTTGCACATCAGTGGGTTTCTAACAAAAACCCCCACCTGACCCCTTGTTTCTCTCAGGAAAGCAGAGAAGTCTGTTCCCAAGGCTGTCAGAATAAGTAAACCACACAGTTTTAGGCCAGTTTGTCCATAGTGGTCTGATGGCTGGGATGTGCTTATGCATACAACCCTTCAAATTAATTAATCTAGGAAAAGAAAGCCGATAGTCCACTCCCCAAACAGTGCTAGTGAGAGGAGAAGTCGAGCCTTTGACATCTTACTGCTTTATTTCACCCAGCAACACCTCTATTAAAAACTCTCTGCAGCATTTCTGTGTGGTGTGGCGTGGCGAGGCAGGCAGCAGCAGGGGAAGAGGCAGAGCCCTGATTGAGGTAAGACCTTGCCTGGCCAGACGGGGAGCAGCGTGCGTGTCGTGGCGCTGCACGTGTGCCACAGCACACCTGGGGTGGGGACTACCACACCTTCCTACATTGCCAGAGCCCATCCCTGCAAGGACCACCTGCCCGAGAGGGGCTCTGGGCAGCTGTGCAGTACAGGGATGTGCATTGGGGGCACTGGGGACAGTGGGCATGTGGGGTGGGCACTGGGTGTGCAAGGTGGGCACTGGATGCTGTCACAGAATCACAGAATTGTTTAGGTTGGAAAAGACCTCTAAGATCGTCAAATCCAGCTGCTAACTCACTATGGGCAAGTCCACCTCGAAAACGTATTCCTAAGTGCCACATCTACACGTCTTTTAGGTACCCCCAGGGATGGTGACTCCACCACTTCCCTCGGCAGTCTGTTCCAGCCTTCACCTCTCAGGGAATAAATATTTCCTAAAATCCAGCCTCAGCCTCCCCTGGTGCAACCTGGGGCCGTTTCCTCTTGCCCTATGTCTTGTTACCTGTCTACCAGCTCCTTTCAGGGAGTTGTAAGGAGCGATAAAGTCACCCTCTCCTCGCCTTTCCTGCAGGCTGAACAGCCCCAGCTCCAGCAGTCCCTCCTCCTCAGACTGCTGCTCTCTATGTCCCCGACTGGGATAAGTCGGGCTCCTTTTCCGCCGGGCATCCCCTTTCCCGCCCGCCTTTGCCCCAGGCGCTGTCCCCTGCTTTGCGGGCGCTGTCCCCTGCCCGGACAGCGGGGCTGGCGGTGCGGGTGGAGCCGAGCGCTGTCCTCCGCCCCGAGGAGCGCCGGGACTCACACTAATAATAAAAATAATAGGGATAATGGTTTAGGGAAGCAGAGTCTCGGCCCTCCCGGCGCGCCCCATCCCTGCGGAGCCGGTGCCGGCGCTGCCGCAGCGCC
>VXBB01005684.1:669278-838579 GCA_013399915.1 Illadopsis cleaveri | reverse complement strand
GGAGAAGCAAGAGTGCAGGTAAGAGACCCCTGAGCCCTTGTGGTCCCCAGCGGTGCCCCAGGGTCCTGCCTCTTTGTTAAGCTCTCTAGGAAAGGGGGTACTCCAAAATCGTGAAACTCCGTCTGGGACTTTGGCAGGTCTACTTGAGTCCCGCACATCTGGATCTGCCCGAGAGGAGCAAGTGGGTGACCCTTGGGCTGAGCCCCAGGGACCCCAAACCCCAAACGGAGTCTGAAGGGATGGGGATCAGGGAAGCTGGACCCACCAGAACAAGGGAGCAGTCAGGTCTGGGGTGGCCGTGAGACTGTTACAGGTTTGCTGTGCAAAAATCCAGGTTGCCCAGAGATGGGATAAATGGCTCATACCTGATTCAGTTAGACTTTTTTGTGTCTGTCTGTTAGTGTTTTTAATGATGTCTCCTTATACAAAAAATTCTGGTAAAAACGTGGCTTGGATGTGCTCTAATAATGTTTTGGGGGGACAGTATTTGTGTATGTCTGTATGGGCCAAGAGTTGGCAAAGAATAACCAAGAGTATATGATGCAGTAATAATTCAAGTAATTTATTTCACAGTTTCAGAATGATTGATTGCACTTTCACAGATGGTAGAGATATCTTAACCTGGATTGCATAACTGAACCATGAAAATAATCAGCCTAATGTTACTGTGCAAGAAAAATCAATGGCAAACCCTGTTCGACTTTAGGGGTGAGGGTCCACTGCTTTTTTCCACAAGTTCCCTATTAATTTATGCGCCCAGATCCTTTAAAAACCGCTGAATTCTGGGATGTTGGGGAAACTGAAGTGTTGTGCAGAGTCTTTTTACAGCAGAGCCTGCCTCTGTTACGGAGCTGGGTTTGTAAAGCGCGGTTTCCCAGGGCTCATTCACACAAGATAAGAGCCAGAAAATAGCAACTTCTTGCAGTGCTATTCCCAGCGACCCCCGGTGAACCTCGGAGGAAGGAGGCTGGCAGTGGGATGATGCCCGGGAGGGTGCAGAGTGTACATCCTTCCCGTGCACGACAGCAGCGAGCCGCTGGCCAGAGCGGGTGCACAGGCACGGTGAGCTCCCGGCATGCGGGTGTTCGTTCCCTGAGGCTCTGAAGGAGTGAATTAAAACCACACCGGCGAGGCAGGGAGCCTGCACCCACCTCCTACCCCTGCCCCAGGGACTGAGCCCACCGTGCTCCTGCTCAGCCGAGGAGACAGTCCGGAGGAGACAGCCCGTGTCAGACTGGTCAGGAGGAGTTTTCAACGAAAGGTGAAGAGCAGTTGCCATTGCAAGGGCAGGGCTCCGAAGTGCATGTTTTAGTTTTCTTTCTAATGAGCAGCAGAAGGCTGGAGGGAGGAGGAGGAGGAGGAATAAGGTGTGCGGAAACGGGCATTGTTTCCCCGAGTGCCAGCTCCCGTGTCTGTGTGCAGTGGAAGCCAGATGGGGCTCGAGGTCCCTGTTCCTTCATCAGAAATTTCTTAATGTTTTGACAGAGAAATGGATTTATGAGTGTGGGAGAAAACAAAAACTGAATTCCATCTCGATGGGTTACATTTCATGTGAGGCAAGCGTTCTCTGCCTTGTTTTATAGTATCTGGTGTTGGGAAGAGAGGCTGAATGATTTATGAGCTCAAGTTAATAGTAAAACAGCATATCACTGGCTCTGTATGAATGTTGTGCTATGCTGAAGTAGCTGGCTCTTTCTGAGGGAATTTATGCAAGGATCACTTGCTGTCTGCTGTTGCCGTAGTGGCATTCTAGGGTGGCCCGTTAGTCACTGTGGGGGGAACAAAAACAAGGATGCTCCTTCCCTCTTGGCTGCCAAATCAAAGGGAGAGGGGAAATGATGACTCCAGCAGCCACATCTGTGTGTTAGCTGCACCTGCTGTGGATATTGGGAAATGGGGAGAGCAAATGTCAGTGGTGCAAAGAACAGGGAAAGGAAATGAAGGAGGAAATAAGAGAGGAAGATAACGTGGTCTGTCTGCCAGTGGCCATGATTCAAACTCATACAGGGCACCTTGGCACCCTGCAGCTGCTCAGGGAAGTCGAGTGGTGGGACTGTCTCTTGAATCCTGTGCTGGGGTTTATCTGCCCCGATGTGTGCAGACTGTTTGGCAGGACAGGATTTGGGCTGAAGGAGTCACAGGAAAGCAGCCAGGTAAACTGGGAATTTCATGAATTCCTGTGGATGGCAAATTTATGGGGTAGTCAGGAGATGAGGGGACCACCCCTACCCCATTGCTGATTTGGAAGGTGGTGAGGATGGGAAGTGCATTCTGGCTTTTCTGCTACAAAGCAAGATGCATGGAAGAGTCTGCAGGTTCCCCTGGTCTGGAGAAGCACAGGGGAGAGGTTTCATGAAGGCTTGGTTCCTAAAGGCACCAGAAAGTAGAACAGTATATTCCCTTTGTGCAGCAGAAAGCTCCACTGGGGATGGAGGTTGCAATGGTAATATTCTTGGACTTCTCCTCCAGAGGCTGAGACAGTGGGTTAGTGGTAAGATGAGAGCTCAGTTCATTTCTCCTGGTGCAGGGCAAGAAGACATTGATTTGTGGTGAGTCTGGAACTCATCTGTGTGCAAGAAAAGCCAGCCCCCATCGACTGGCTGTGCAATATGATGCTCTGCAAGTCCATGCTGGGATATAATTGTGCTATTAGAGCAGCAAATGTCGAATCTTGGGAAGCTGAGTCAAAGCGACCCTTACAGTGTTAATATAACAACATCATTAAGGATGAAATGTTAAGTGGCTCCTTTGGTCAGAGATGGTCTTGGTGAAGATAAATAAGCCAGATCCCATTCCTTTGTCTGGGGAGCTCCATGTGCCTGGAGACCAAGGTCTGTTTGAGGGGGGATTTGGAGGGTGTGTGTGGCTGTTGGCAGTGAGGGTAAGGCACGAGGACCTTGGTGGAATTGAAGCCACCTGAGGAGACCGTGTGCTGCTGCTCTTGCCGTGGGTGCTGCCATTCTCTTTGCTGCTTTTGACTGATTCGTGACCCTGTACCCTCTTTAAAAGGCCTTCCTGTGCTTATTTCGGAGCTCTGCATTTCTGTGCCACGTCTAGCTCTATTCTGGTCCTGCTTTGAGAGATACTGAATGAACGTGGACATAATGGCTGCGATGGTGCATGGCCAAGTGCTTGGCACCCGGGCTGTGGCAGCTCCTGGGGCGGCCTGCCAAGAGGCACCTGTCTTTGTCTCAGGCTGTTAGGAGGCTTGACAAGAGACAGGAGAACTTAATGTGCCACTAAAAATTTTGGCACCAGGTTTTCCAATCCCTGAACCAGGAAACAAGATTCCAAGGCTCTTATATATTATCCTTATGGGGTAGTACATGCTGTTCTTCACAGCCCCAGCCTGTTGATGCTCCACTAGCAGCAATGTTTCTGATGCTCTGGCACAAGGGAGCACCGATTTCCATGCTCGGGCTGAAGCCCAGAGATACCTTTCACACCTAAAATGCTCTCACACCAAAAAGCTGTTTGTGAACAGCCAAGGAGTGAAGAGGAAATTGTTCCAGCTCCTAGCTAGCTTTCTTTTCCTCAAGGCCTAGATCTGAGTTTGCAGCCTGCCTTTTCAATTTCCACCTCCCATAGCTGAGTCTCAGTTGAATGAACTGGCTGAATTCCCACCTGAGCAGGTTCAGCTCCCTCCTGGTCACACTTGTCTCAAAGCCTCTGTCACCTCCCTGACCTCTCACTGCTTTATAGCTGACTGTCACCTGCCAGGCTTGGGATGGGGACACAGGGGCAGGGCTGAGCTAGCCCAGCCTAGCTGAGCTCTCCTGCTTTGGGTCTGTGCTTCAGTGCCTCTGCCTGACTGCTTGTGTATGAATTGGGGTTCCCAAAACAGCACAACAAGGGTCCTTGCTGGTGCTAAGTAGAAGCAACATGGGATGGGGGTAGGCAGCAGGGCTTCCACTCAACTTACTGAACTTGTCATCACTCAGCAGCCTTGCAAATCAAGCTGTGCCTGAGTTTTACCAGATTCATACTGTTTAGAAACCTGAATTGAAGATGAAACCTCTGATGATGCTAAGAATGGTTTGGTACAAAGCAAAAATTTTCAAGAAGCTGTACCTAGGATATCCTCACTGGGTTGAGGAAGTAAAGACAGAAAGAAGGGGAACAAAATGGGTTGACACTTTTCGAAAATACATTAGCTCAAACTGGCTACTTGGGTGTTGGGGAGAAGGCAGGCTGCTGGCAGGCCAGAGCATGGAGTGCATCAGGCTGTGAAAATGTATATCCAGGTGAGAGGTTTGCAAGAATCTGTGAATTTACAAATAGGAGGAGATGCTTTCCCTGGTATTCAGCCTGGAGGTGACAAAAAGACATATTTTCACTCCTGTCCCAAGTGGCAGATTTATAACATGCAGAAAATTGACTTGCAATGCCCATCCCCTGGCAGCTGGGACTGTCTCTGAGCTCCACATGTGAAGTTTATTCTGTGAGGACTTGGTAGTCTTGATGGTAACTAGCAGAGCTTGGACCTAGGGTGGGAACATCATTAGTGGTTACATGCCAGAGAAATACAATGGCAGGCTGTGAAATAGGCTGTGCCTCCAAGCACACACTGCTGAGAGAAAAAGGATGCCAGCACCCTCCTCCAGCCTTTTGCATTACTTCTTGGAGCTGAGCACAGAAGAGTAAAACATTTTTTCTCTTTTGTCAGCTGGCAGAAGAGTTGTGCTGCTATGCATAATACAGGAGCTTTAAAAGCAAACATGCATGCAGCGGAGGTGTTGGAAAATCCCTGTAGCCATTGCTTTCTGAGACTTGTGTTTACAATCACACAAATACATTCAGCTGTTGCTCAGCTCCTGATCACACACAGTAGAAAGATGTTATTTAAATAATCAACTGACTTCATATGGAGACTTATTTTGTATTCTTTTGGGTAACTCTTTGTTATGAAAACTGAAGTACTCTGGCTTCTGATACTGATAGCAATCCCTGATGTGTAATGTCAGGGCAGGAGATGAAACAGGAGCCCTGGATTCTGGAGTGGTGCTCAGGAGTCCTGAGGTTTTTGACCAGAAGGTGCCTTTTAGGATGAGTAATAATAAATAGTTGCAATGTTGACTTCAGTGCTTTGTCATTTGGGTGGATATTCTGCACTTGATGGAGGAGAGGCCAGTTCCAGGGGTCATCTAAGGGTGGGAGTGAATGGGGGAAGATAACATACCTTTTTGGGAGACAGAGAAGATTTTTGTCATTCCTATCAGTAAGAATAACAGAGTGACAAACATAGCAATTGGCACACTGCATCGTCCTGTGCCCTGTCTTTCCTAGCAGCCAACAGCAGAGACACTGACAAGGATATTCACAATAGACAGATGAAAAATCATCAACATCCTTTCCTAATCCATAATAGCTGAAGGTTGGTTTCAACTCTGAAAGTGCAGGGGTTTACATTCTCCCCAAGATGTTTGCTAGTGGTAGCTGTGCTTGTTCAAGCTGTTCCTGTTATCCACATAAATGTGAAGCTTTTGCTCTTCACCTCTGCCCTGTCATTTCAGGATGGTGAATGGAAATGCACTACTAGGCTTCACTGGGAGCACATCACTGAAGAGGATGTTCTCTGTCCTTGATATTTCTCTGTCTTCAAATCCATCCTGATTGGCAGCCAGCCCTCTAGCATTTGCTGGATTGGTTTCAAGCTTCAGTAGGATTTTTTTTTTTTTAACTCCTTCTGTTCTTTGCTATATTTTTGACTTAAGAGCTGAAACGAGGTCCACACAAATTTTCACATGGGACCTGGCAACTTTTCCATTCCTGAATCTTATACTTAAGAAAAGGTATTTCTGGAAAAAATATGTCAAAGTATCCAAAGGAGATAATTCAGAGTAGAGGAGAAAATAATGGTTTAAAGTAAGGAAGATGGTAATTATGTTCTCAGATAACTTCTACAAACATGTCAGAAGTTTACTGTCAGAAAATCTTCCTCAGAACCATCTGCATTCAGATATGAAAACATGTCATGGTGCAGTAGATGAGCCCTGGTTAGGCTAGGACTGGAATTATTACAGACAATTTGATGCTCAAACTGTGCTTTGAACCTCTCATAAGTTGGTAAGAATTTCTGTGACAACCCCATAGAAAGCAGGCTGAGATTGTCTATCTGCCATTAGTTCAGCCTCTCCAAAGCTTCTGCTGTTTATTCACTTGGTTGCTTTAGTAGACATTGACATAAAGGATAAACCCTTGTATCCATTTAAGTATTGATTTACTGGATGCTAGGACTGCAGCCTGAAGTTCAGAGCATGAGGATGAGTTAGAAAAGCAAGCCCTGGATGGCATGGTTAGGGACTCAGTCCCCATCTCTGGCTGAGTTGCAAGGCCCTGGGTATTATCTGTGGGTGACTTACAATCTTTTTTGTGTTGCTGTAGAAGCAGAACGCGGTTTCCAGGCTGAACGGCAAAATACGCTCAAGCCATGGAGTCCAACCAGGAATCCTCACTCTTCCTGGTGAAGATACTGGAGGAGCTGGACACCAAGCAGAACACTGTTTCTTACCAGGATCTCTGCAAGTCCCTGTGTGCAAGGTTTGATTTATCCCAGTTGGCCAAGCTCAGAAGCGTGCTGTTTTACACTGCTTGCCTGGATCCTAATTTCCCAGCGACTTTGTTCAAAGACAAAATGAGATGCACTGTAAACAATCAGCAATCAAAGAAAATCATGGTTGCAGCAGATATAGTAACAATATTCAACCTCATACAAATGAACGGGGGAGTGGCCAAGGAGAAGCTTCCAGTTGCAAGGCACAAAGTGAAGAAGAAGGAGTCCTTCGAGTCCTGCAGGTCTGACACAGAGATCTGCAATATGGCAGACTGTGTGCCTGACTGTGTGCCCAACTGTGAGCTCAACGACCAGGACTTTAGTCGGGGCTTTCCGGTCAGAAGGTCTTCAAAATGCAGGAAGATGGACTGCAAAGACTGCCAGCAGTTCGTCCCCTCATCAGAACCCAACTTCTTGCTTGGTGTTAATAAGGACATGAAGGGCCGGGCTGCCTCTCTGGACAGGCTGCAGGCGCTGGCGTCCTACTCCATCGCCACATCCCCACCATGTGAGATGCAGAGTACTTACTTCCCCATGAACATTGAAAATGAATCTATTTCAGACCAGGATTCCTTGCCTATAAGTGCAGGCATAAAAGAAACTTTCATTTCAAATGATGAGCCGTTCATGATGCAGTCGTGTGTCCAGAAAAGAAATATATTCAAAGAAGATTTTCATAATCTGATTACAATATCTCCCAACTTAATACCATCCAGCAAAACACCAGAAGATGGACACAGAGAGCCTCAGAACAGGAAAGAAAGCTCTAAGCAGACTTTCTTCAACCACAGCTTTGAAATGCCATACAGCAGCCAGTACTTGAATCCAATTTATTCTCCTATACCAGACAAAAGGCGAGTGAAGCATGAAAGTTTAGATGATCTTCAAGCTTCAACATATTTTGGCCCAACTACTGTTCTTGGACCACAGGAAACCAAAAAGTGGACTGGAAAGCCAACTAAGCAAACTGCCTGGCCAGCTAAAAGCTGGAGTTTAAATACTGAGGAGGTCCCTGACTTTGAACGTTCATTTTTTAATAGGAAGCAGTCTGAAGAGAAACCACGATACCAGAGTTCAAGCAACCCATCTCCAAACTTTCCTTCAGTTGACAGGCATCAGTCCTACCTAAATGCAAAGGATCAGCAACCAATTATACAGGCAAACTATGCTGTGAAACCCAATGGGCATAAACCCAAGGAAATTCCTTCCATTCTAGATGTGGAGAAACACGAGCCAGTCAAAAAGTTTAAGGATAAAAGCATTAACTGTACTTCTGTCCAGATCTTAAGCATTGACAGGACCATGAGTGTTGGGACACAAACGGAGCAGCAGGTTCTGGACCACAAGAAATGCAAGGATTTGTGTGCAGCAGGCCAAGCCAAGTATGGTGAGAGGCACTCTCTGAAGCAGTCGGATGATGACTCTGAAATCGTGAGCGATGACATCAGCGACATTTTCCGGTTTTTGGATGACATGAGCATCAGTGGGTCCACGGGAGTGATGCAGTCCTCCTGCTACAACAGCACTGGTTCCTTGTCTCAGGTGCATAAATCAGACTGTGACAGCTCACCTGAGCACAATTTGACTAAGATCTCCAATGGGAGTGCTTGTAACAAACTGGATAAAGTGGTCAGGGCAGATGTCAGTAACGCAGATGATGAACTGAAAACCAGTGTCTGCAAATTAGTCTTGAGGATTGGTGAAATAGAGAAGAAACTGGAATCTCTCTCAGGTGTCCGAGAAGAAATCTCTCAAGTCCTGGGAAAATTAAGCAAGCTAGATCAAAAAATCCAGCAGCCAGAGAAGGTCAGTGTACAAATTGATCTCAACTCTTTGACAAGCGATGCTGCATCAGATGAGAGCAACTCCCCACAGATATTTCAGTGCCACAATACTCCTCATGGAGGCAAACTGGAGAATAATCCAGAATGGTGCTGTTCAGATGCCAGTGGAAGTAATAGCGAGAGCCTTCGAGTAAAAGCCTTAAAAAAAAGTTTGTTTACAAGGCGATCATCAAGATCATTAACAGAAGAAAACAGTGCAACCGAATCCAAAATAGCAAGTATTTCAAACTCTCCCCGAGACTGGAGAGCTATTACTTACACCAACCAAGTTGGCATTACAGAGGAGGAGATGAAAGAGAGGGATGGAGGAGAAAATAAGGACTGGCACAGGAAATCTAAAGAGGTAATTTCAACTTTAACTCACATAACAAATGCTTAAAAATAATGTGGTTATGAATGCCTTCCATAGTCATCACAAGCCTCGGGGTATGACAATGCTTTGCCCTGCCATGTTATGCCTGCCTTTATTGTTATCATAATTGAGTGATTTTGTAGCTGTAGGTTCTTGTTTGGCAGCTGCAAAATGGCCAAGTTGCATCTTAAAAGCTTTGCTTTTTTGTAAGTGGAGGGTGGTAATGTGGGTGACATCTTGGGAAGGTGATAGTATTCTTCATCATCTGTAGCAATACAAGGAGGCCCAGTAATTACACTTGGTGAAAAAAAAGGGTGTGGGGAAAATTGAAATTCTGTATTGATTGTTTTAGAAGGGATATTTTGAAATTGAATTGTGATGGCTTTTATCAGAAAAGTATGCACATATTTAAAAGCCAACACAATAGATTTATGGATTCAAATCCCTCAAGGAAAAAAACCCTTGTATGTGTACTGTGAGATGCCCATTGAAGTTATGTTCTCTCCATCTGACTTTCATGGTCATTTAAATGAGTCTTAAGCCTCCTGTTGTGGAACTGCAGCGTAGCTGTGCTCTTGCTCAGAAAAACTTTGCCCATCCTTCCAGCAACTTCCCTGTGCCCCCTTCACTGACCCCATGGATGTCCTGGCTGCCCTTGTGCAGGGCTCTGGGTGCTGCTCTGTTGACACTGCATGGGGTGGGTGCTTGTTTCTGTTTGGGGAGGGAGTTCTGCAGCCCCTTGTCAATTGTGACCACATGACAGGCATGCTGTGCCTTCTTACAACAGGGTGTGAAGGCAGAGAAGGGTTGAGAAAAGAGAGGAAGAGGTTTGATGGAAATAAGTGTGGTTGAGTGAACAAGAAACCACAAACCATGGGTGATTGCTAGACTGCAGAGGGGGAGGAAGGCCATCCTTAACTCAAACCTTGTCTTTTCTGTACATTGCTGTGCTTAGAATGACATCCTGATTTTGAGAGTCCCTTCCAGACTCCTTCAGTGGCCTGTGGCTGGCACTGGATGGTACCATGGATGCTGCAGTGTCAGGATGGGGGCATCCCTCAAGAGTAAATCATGTTAGGACTTGATCTGGAAACAGAAACCTGGAAGCCTGCTTGTGTCTCTCAGCTTTTGCAGATCAGCTGGGCTTCTCTGGATGCCAGGGCCATTTTCAGAATAGTTTTTTGATCCCTAAACAGCACAAACCCTAAATTTCTTCTGCTGCGTGAGCATTGTGTTTGTGTTATAGAGAACACGGAGTTGTGTCTGTAAAATACCCCAATGGTTCTTTGGTTGTTTTGTGAGAAGAAGNGAGAACACGGAGTTGTGTCTGTAACATACCCCAACGGCTCTTGTGAGAAGAAAGTGGGCAAATGGATGAAGGCCATCCAAAACCTTTTTCCTAGCTGGTCTATTTTTTATCATATGTTGCTTCTGAAAGGCATATCTCTGTCTTTTGTGTTTAACTCCCTCATAGTCTTGTTTTTTCTCTCAAATTCTTTTAAACCCTGTTGCAGGCAGACAGGCAATACGAAATCCCACAGCCACATAGACTGTCTAAACAGCCAAAAGACGCTTTCTTGATTGAACAAGTCTTTAGTCCTCATCCCTACCCTGCATCACTCAAGTCACACATGAAAAGCAACCCTCTCTACACAGACATGAGGTTGACAGAGCTGGCTGAAGTGAAACGTGCCCAGCCATCATGGACCATAGAGGAATACACGAGGAATTCGGGGGATAAAGGCAAGATTGCAGCCTTGGATCTACAAGTGAGTCTCATTTGTTTAATCTGAATGGCTTGATTGCAAATGGATGTTGCCAGAATATACATTTAAGAAGGGATTTGGATAGCTCAGGAAAGAGCTGTGGATTGTTGAGCCTCTAATCTTGCTGATCCCTATCCATCCTGGCCAGGGACAATGAAGAATGTGAATGTTTCATTGCTGAATGGTTTCTTTGACAGGTTGATGGTCCCAGCTTATTCTGCAACGGAGAGATGTCTTCTAAACCATTGTGACTTTAGTAGCCCTAAAGAAGAGTTGGGGAGTAAGGGAGTACAGAGGTGAACTGGTCCCTAACTGCAGCAAGGCAGAGTGGTGCAGCAGCTGGCACTGCTGCCTTTTCCTCTGTCTTTGTTCTCTCTGAATTATTCACAGAGAATTGCAGTGTTAGGTTTGGGTTTTTTTCCATTTTACTAGGAACACGAGACATCAAATACTTGTAGAAGACGTTCAATACCACAACTGGTTTTGAAATACGTCACTGTTGAGGCTTTGAAGTGGCTGTTGGAAACCAGCCAGGCAACTAATGGTGTGTCTAGTTTGCATTTTGGTTCAGCATGTAAATGTGCAGGCTTTTGTGCAACAAGCAGAGGAGACAAATTCAAATTTTGCATTTACATTTTCCCAACACGAAATCACAAACCTGACATAAAATGAGCACCCGCACTGGATACCCTTAATCTGATAAACACAACACATCTTTTAGGAAGGAAGATTATCTGAGCAGAGGTTTAAAGAGAAAACCTGAAGAATGACATCCAAAATGGATAAAGTCCAAAGAAATGTTGCATTTCTTGGTCTGGAAACACAAAATGTGTCACACAATGAAATCCACACTGACGTGCAAATAACTCTGTATCATCTATATGCACTTTGACAGTGGAATGTAGGACCAGTGAGGTGCTGACCTCAGCTTCTGTGGGTTCTGTGGGCAGCAGTCTGTGGAGTGCAGCTGTGCTCAAGGAGGGAGTCTGCTTGTCTGCACAGCTTGTCTGCCCGGGAAGGTGGCCTGGAAGAGTCTGAGACTTTGCTGCTCCATGGCAGCCCTCAGTGGCCCAGTGCTGAGATACCTAAAGCCAGCTCCAAACCCACCAGACTAATCCCTAGGAAAACATCAGGATGCTGTGCCTCAGGACCCTGAGCTGGCTGATTTGCATTTGAAACCATCACCCACACAGTGCTGTAGTGCAACTCTCATGAGTGTTTGTGCAGGAATTTGTGCACAACAAATTCACCTCCTTGCCTGGCTCATGCAGACTTCCCTGTTCTCAGCAGCCCCTGCTCCTTGCTGTGGCTAAAGTGCACTTGGAGAGAAACCAAGCAGCACAGGGACCAGGCTGCATTTTGCCTCAGCTCCTGCTGCTTTTTGGGTCTTAAAAGCTTTAGAGAGCTTACTAAATTCCTAACCCTGGCATTGCAGGCTGTATGCTAGAGTAGGAATAGGCTGCAAGAAGCTCCTCTGCAGCAGGCAGCCACAAAGCATCACTTACCTGCTGTGTGAGGCAATAAGGGAGGTGATATTTGGGAGCAAAGCCCCTCTGGGAGAAGTGTTCTCCATCTGCTCCTCGTTGGGCTGTGTTGTTCTCTGTAAGCAGCTCTGCATGACTGTGAGCAAACCAGAGAAATCGGCTTATTGCCATCATTTATCTTTAGGATAAAGGTGATAGAAGTTTACTGGTTTGATTCTCTCCCTCCAAAAAGACTGTCAGAATTGCATCTACCCTGCAAAGCTCATGTCTAGACTTTATAATGGAGCTTACTGACAAACTTAAAAAACAGACACAGACTGATGAGTGGGTTTTTTTTTCCTAGTGATTAAGTTTATTAGAACTGAAAGTAAATACATTATGCCTTAATGAACATTCCTACGTCTGGCAATGAAATGGGAAAGGAAGCTGATTAACAGTAATGGGCCTTTTCAATAATGCATCTTCCTTCTGAAGTAGTTAAAAGGTCAATGCCAATGCAGACTGGTCCAAAACTGCAATTTCCTTGAAGCACAGTATGCCTATCTTTAGGGTTTTTCTACCTTTGTTCACTTAAAATTTCTCCTGGAGCCTGACAAGTCAGCTGGGTTTTCCTCCAAAAAAAGAAATTGCAAAACTAGTCAGGCCCAAACTTGTCCCAGGTGTGGGCTCTGTGTGAGATTCATTGCTTTGCTCTGTGTATGATGGTCTACTGGGAGGAAACAGTATCAGCCTGTTTTCTGATGCCTTTGGAGATGAGCTTGCTGCCTTTTTTCACAAGGCTGAAACAGGTCATTCAAAGCCCTAAAGACACAATCACAGGTGTGGCTGATGGCCTTTGTTTCAGCATCCTAGCACTATCATAGAGATGTCCATTAAATAATCATAAAACCATTGCTCAATTTTCATCATTTATTTCTGAGATCTGAAGCTATAAAATCACTTCTTTTAGTAGTTCTTTACATAAAACAAATGCTGCCATCAGGCAAAGCAAAGTTTCAGCCAGTAGCTCATGGCCACAAAATCTGAATTAGTCAATTAAAGGCTTACTCAAATCCTTCTCAAGTCAGCTGGAGTTTCTTTGCAGGGTCCAACAAGCTTTGGATCAGGACTGTTACAAGCACAGAAATGGTGTGTTAGGGTATTCTCTCTGTAATATTTTTATATGGAATATTTTTCTGGGTTTTTTTTAAGAAATAGGCTTTTGGAGCCTCAGATAAAGGAGACAGCTCTGGGGAAATGCTATCATTTTTCAGAATGTTCTTTTTGCTTTATTCCTTTCTGCTGATAAGTAAGTTCAATATAATGTGTAGTGTTTGGGTTTCCCCAGTTTTCCCCTTATTTTCCTCTAACACACAGGTTGAAGGGGAAAAAATAAGCAAGGATAAAATTGAAAGCTTGAAGAGCTCATAAATACTTAGGAATAAAAAGCTGTAAGATATAAAAAATAAATAATTCAGTTGGGAATACTGATAAAGCTCTGCAGGTTGTGTCCCCAGGCAGTGCCATTCCAGAGGAGTGGTCTGTAAATTGCCCCTGCAGCAGGACTGGGTGCTGGATGGGCTGGGTAATCACGCACTGCAAGCAAGTCATGGTGCCAGAATTAGGGTTAGCTTTATAAAATGTAGTGCATGAGGAGCATATATTAAGAACCTTTCCCATCAGCTGAGCTTTAATAATTTAAAAATTATTAACAGTAACAGGCTGGCTCTTGCTGACACCTCTGCTGTCGAGCAGATTAAAGAGATCTTATTTAAATGCCACCCAGGATGACGAAGTTTCTGGTAAATCAGAGGTACGTGAGGGATTTTGGAGCAGAATCTTACTCTTGCAGGAGTCTATTATTTGCAGCATTTTGTTACCACTTTCGTCAGCTTTATGGAATTGGGACCAGGAGATGAAGGGGTGTTGAGAAGTGTCAATAACCCACTTTGTCCTGACAGCAGATCCAGGAGCAGTTGGGAGGACTGCAGGCACATCTCCTTTGTTCACTTGTTTTATTAACGGCAGGCCCCAGACAATTAACAACCGTTTCCTTTTAA
Source organism: Illadopsis cleaveri (assembly GCA_013399915.1). Lineage (NCBI taxonomy): Eukaryota > Metazoa > Chordata > Aves > Passeriformes > Timaliidae > Illadopsis > Illadopsis cleaveri. The sequence continues at coordinate 824,541 of VXBB01005684.1, read as the reverse complement.
TTTTTTAGACTCAAGAATCTTTAAACCCAAACAACTTAGAGTACTGGATGGAAGACATTTACACTCCTGGCTACGACTCCTTGTTGAAACGGAAAGAAGCCGAGTTCAGGAGGGCAAAGGTTTGCAAGATCGCCGCCCTGATCGCGGCGGCCGCTTGCACAGTTATCCTGGTCATCGTGGTTCCCATTTGCACCATGAAATCCTGAGCCTGGGCACACACCTGGGACCCCCAGCCACGTGTGTCTCGGATAGCCCACGCTCTGTGTCAGATGGCTGCTGGCAAAACTGTAAGGAATGCACTAAGGAACACTGTTCTGAGGATATCCCGGTGGAGGATGCTGTTAATGAAGGCAGAACGCAGGACAGCTAGAGATACACTTTTGGAAAAGTCCTATTTTAAATTACAGACTGCGTGGTGGAGTTAATGGGAACTCGGTTCGATTTTTATGCATTTTTAAAAGTGCAATATTCTTTTTTTCCTAAAGAAATGATATAATGTTTTACAGAATCAGAGACTGCTGAGAATCCAGGCAAAAGAGGAAGGTTGTCTGAGCTATGTTGCATTTCAAGGAGGTGCGGGTACATGGAGGTAGCACTGTATAGAAGGGAATGTTTATATGCATTACATCAGGGAGCGAGGGAAGTCTTAACAGCTCTCTACAATGTAGAAAACTCTGAATGTATTGTATTTATTTTATAGTATTTATGTATTTCATGATCATTTGTTCGAAAGCAGACTGTGTAGCTGTGAACAGAGTTCATTCCTATGTTCAGATTAAAAAGGGCTCTTTGTCTTTGGTCTTGCCCTAAGACCCACTCTATCATCACTGAGTACTTAGTTAAGTGCAATGTGCTGCAGACCAAAAAGATTATGTTTTAAAGCAATCACAAGAGGTTTTAGTTACTTCTGTTGAATAACATTTGCATAGAGCTGGCAAACTTGCCTTGCCAAAAGGGTATTCTTTACCTCTGCAGACAGTGAAATTGTCTCAGTTTCACTCCTGCCAGCAAGCAAAGCTGGCAAGTCAAAGCAACACTCTGTTAAAGTTCTTGGAAATGTAATCTGAACAGTTACAATTTTTTTTTTTCCACAAAGTCTTTGTGCCTTTTTTTAGACTGTAGGTTAAACAGAACAATTTAATTTTTTGCTATTTTAAGCCCATAACATAAATCACAGCATAATGGGTACTAATGGAGCTCCTTTTCCCGCAAGCCTTCTATACAGTTCCCAGTGCTCCTCAAGCAGCAGGGCTGGTGGTTACTGAGCACTTATATTAAGGGCACAATTTCTCAGCACTGGTAGAAACTTGCTGCTGACACAGTGCATTCAGCACAGGGAGATCTTTTTGCTTCCCTCTTGCTAATGTACTTAAGGATGATGGTTGAATCTACAGGGCAGCAAGCAGTCTGTATGCCATGGGAAATGTCCATTTGATGCTTTATCCCAAATGCAAATAGCAGCTTCGATGGAATTCTCAAGCTAGGGCAGAAATTGCCTGTCATGGTTAGTGAAAGCAAAAACCCAGACAGTATTACTCTTCTGTCAAGTATAGAAAAAAAGGGAAAAAAAAGCATTTTCAGGAAATAATGTGATCTTGCTGGTCCTCCAAGGGAAAGGAGATTCTTTTAGTGAATGCTCTTTATGTAGGGTAATTCGGTTTCTTCAGAAGCAGCCTCCCTACACCATGACACAGCAGCTAAGAAAGCCCTGGATGCTCTTTCCTCTGGCTCTCTGGGATGTGCTGCACTCACTGTTTGTTTCTGACTGGTTTAAAAAAAGTATTTGAGGGAAGGATGTGTGGGAGGTGAAGGCTTTGTTGTGACTTTAGGTGTGTGTCAGTTCTTTCCTGCAGTTGGAGAGCTGTTTATGTGCTGCTCACGTGCTGTGCTTTATTTAGGGATAGGTGATTCCTGAGACTGTTGATCTATCAGAAAAATAAGTGTAAGCACAGGGTTGGATGTCCCATCAGCAAATAGAGAACAAGAATAGGCACACAGACAAAAATCTGTGCCTGCCTGGCCTGAATCCTGACCCAAATTCTGTGACTTCAGCCCATTCTTAATACTGAGATAATTTCTCTTTCCTCCCAGATGCTGCAGGATGGAGTCACAGCAGGGAGGGAGCAATTCACGCTGTCTATTTTAGGCTGCCTTTGGTTATGGTGTGATTCAGAGCACCTGAGTACAGGAGCTCAGGATCCATACGTAGTAAATATAGGCAGGTAGAGAAACCTCTGGGGACGAGTCAGAGCTGCCAGTAAGGTATCTTATATTAGACATGTGAAAAACACTCCGGAGGACACTGCTCTGCAGTTTACCTCATGCACAATTTACTTTGATTGTATATGTAACAAAACCTGTTCCTGGTTTCAGGTAATGTCAGAAAGCTCCCTGACACCCCTTCTTGGCTGTTGGAGGGAAAGGTGTGGCCCTGTGGGGGCACAGTGTCAATCCCCCTTCTGCCCACAGCAGCAGTGACAAGACCCTTGGAGGGGCAGGATGAGTGGGGACAGACCCTCTGCCTTCTCCAACCCCTCTTGCACTACCATGAATGGTCTGGCCCTGCTGCCCCCAGCCCCAAAACAGCAGCACTTTCACCAGGGCATCTCAGTAACCTGACTTTAGAAAATATCAACCTAAGGGGAGGCAGGAGATGGGTGTGGGAGATGTTACTGATCACAGGGTTTGTCTGTGCAACTCATCCAGCTGGCACCAGATGAGTCTTTGCATTAGAGATGCCCAAAATCCTGGGAAGGCTTTGCAGGTTATGGAGCTGTGGGTGATGTGAAGCTGGCCCAACCCAAGCACTCAGCATCCCAAACATCTGTGCTGCTTCATAATTTATTGAGGTGCTTTTGCCCATCCTTACTTTGCACAAGCAGCCAGTGGCACCCACTCCATTGGTCAGTGGTCTCCTCACACACCAGGCTGTGGTTTGTCATGGATTCCCTCCTGGGGCTCAGTTGAGCTCCTGCTGTCCCTGGAAGCATTTCCATGGTGCCAGGAGCCTGAGGGGAGCTGGGAGAGCAGAGCCTGACTCTCTGCTCCACAAACACCTCTGTGAGCAGCTGCCTTGCTGCCTCCTCCACTCCCTGGCTGCTTCTGGCAGCTCCTTGGCACCACTGGGATGTGCATCCCAAGCCATTCCCAGTGGGATCTGAATCTGGCACAGAGCCCTTGTTAAAATAGGCAAGGAGATGGAGTGATGGGATGCTGCTGCTGGAGGAGAGCAGCCAGGGAGGGAGAAAGCCTGCACAGAGTGTACAAACTAGGTGAAATCCTGACATATTAACCTGCAAGAATATTGTGATCCACCTTGTGAACCAGTTACCAACTAGAATACACTGTATACTATATGATAGACTTTTGTACAAAAAAAAGAAACTAAAGCTATAGGTACATTGTAATCCTTGGTGTGATTGAAAAAGTGTCCTAGATTGTATTACTTAATTAAAATTATGATGAGCATATTGAACTGTTTTTCGTATTTATGCCTTATAAACTTGATATATTACACATGATAAAATGAAACTGCAAGAAACATAAGAAAAATTACTCTATTTTGGGGGCAAATTCCATTTTGCTTTTCCTAAAAAAAAAAAAAAGAAGAGTACTGCTTTAAATGAGCTTAATAAATCATGTGTGCAGAAGAGCAAGAGTAGGATATGTCCCCAAATGACTTTTTAGGAATTTTTTTTTTTAAATGAGGCTTTGGTTAATGTACTATGTAATAATTTTATTTTATAATGTTACTGTACAATGTTGCCTTTTGGTTCATTTAAATATTACACCAAATAAACTTGAAAATTACAGTGTCCTAAGTTTTAATGAAACAGTTATAATAATTTATTACTCCATTGCTTTTCCTGTTGTTTTTTTTCCCAGGGACATCAAGATAGCCATGGGATGTGAGTGTCTCAATGTTAGATAACTAAGCAGCCTATCTAGTTCTTGGCAGAATTGCTAATGGATTTCTAACTTGTGAAATAATAAGATGGCAGAAGATAATGAAAAATGAGTTTGTTTGGTTTATTTTAAAAGCTCCTTTGCATCACATTGTTTGGGCTTCTGGAAGATTAGCTCTTGACACTAATCGTATTTCATTTTATAGGTTATTTCATGACTGAGTTTTGCCATATCAACTGTTTTAACAAGGACATGACTAATATTTTGATACCTGTTTAACTTATATGTTTATGCAACCACTGGCCCTTTTATGTCAGTACTATAGATAAGTGTTTATAATCACCTGTGAACAGGCAGTCAGTTTGCTTAGGGTCCCTCTATGAATTTAATTTGCTGCTTGTGAGTTGTTAATTGCAAAATCAGGTTGTCTTAAAATTCCAGGTGTTGAAACACAGGTAGAGCTGAGCTTACCACTGTCAGAGGTTACAGAGGGCAGCTGTGGAAGAGGACACATAAACAATGAGCAATGACAAGAAAACACAATAATGTGAGATCCTGATTTCCTCCTCTCTGCTGCACAAACACCTTCAATGCATTGCTTTAATAGTTTTGGTCAGGATGGGGAATGCTGGGTGCTCTCTGCAGGGCCAGCTCCAATCTCGGGTGTTCACATGTGGTGAGTCAGGCTGCAAACCACCACAGGTCCCCGTGGAGGGATTGTCAGTCACAGTTTGGTGTTGGTTTCAGTTTTGGAGATAGTTTTGCATTAATTTCCACCAATGGTTTATCATGGGTTTGCATGGATTTCAGGTTTTTCTCTTGTACCCATCAAGTCCAGAAGCTTACAAGTAGGAGTGCCCTTTTGATTTTTTGCATTGCAGAATGAATCCAGGAACATTCATAAAAATGCTAAGTGGGACCAGGCTCAAGCCAAAAACTCCTAAGCACTCTGGCACAGCATTCCTCAGCCATGAAGCTGCATATATTGGATATATAGATCTCATCTGGGTCATTGCTGTGCTGGAAGATGGAGCAGCTGCCAGGTTTCTGTCTGCTGGATGGAGTCACTGAATGTCAAGGTAGAAGAAAACTCCTACACGCAATGTTGTGTTGGCAACCAAGACCTAGCCCCACGAGCTTGGTGCTGTGTCACAGCANCAGCACAAGAAAGCAGCTGTGCTTGGACTGTGCATGGCACCACAAGGCACTGCTGGTCCTAGTGGGACAGCAGGGGATGGTGGGGAGATGAGCAAAGCACTTTCTGGATGTGGGAAGTTTTCTACAAGGCATAACATAGTACAGGGTTGAGGAAATTGTGGGTGACTGGAGACATGGTTGCTGCTGAGGCTGGATGTTTTTAGAAATTAAGAGCATTGTGGCAGCAATTACCCATCCCTAGTCCTGCTCCTCCCTGCCCTCCTGCACCCTGGACCTATGGATTTTGGGGTATTCCTTTGAGGCACTAAGCAGGTCTCTGGACATGCAGTGAAGGCTCAGATCCTGCCTTTTCTCAAAGTTAACCCGATTTCCTGAGTAAAAAGAGGGAATTTTCTGCCAGGCATTGATGCTTTGGCCTCAGCTAAAGAAAAAATCCTGAGGTCTGTGATCACCTTGTCCTACTAGAGAGGCTGACAGCTCTAAGGGAATGTGACCTGGCCCCTCTTCTCATCATCCCCAAAACATCATGAGACAACCCTGGAAATGACAGGGCCACAAAACAAGTCCCATTTGCTTTCACACTGGTCTTTGTGGAAGCCACATTTTCTGCCAGTCTCTGCAACCAGAGGGCTGAAAACTGATTTCATTTGTTAAGGATGGAAATATATGAGTGAACTCCTTGGTTAGGAACATGCAGTTCTGATTGCTGGTTCTTTAAGAAAAATGGAAAATCCTGCTATTCACAGCAGAACCTCTCTGTTTTCCCTGCTCGTTTTGAGCCTGTATGCAGTGTGCTGTCTGTATGTTGTTCCCCAGCACGTGGTGGGGCTCCAGCCTGTGTCCACAACAGCAGGTGTCCCCCTGGAAGAAGGGGAAAAGAGGGAATTATGTCCAGTAAAAAGAGGGACTAGAGAAATGCTAATGATTTTGTCTGTCGCTGGAAATTATGTGGAATCTGCTCCTTTTTGAAAAGCTTTGCTGTAAACTCTGCTTTAGTGACAGACATATCTCTGCATTGAAAAATCCTCCTGATCTGCTGTCCTGCCAGGCTGCCACCCTTCCAACAATAACAGAGATTCCTGTTGTGCAGCGTGTTTTTCCTCATGTAATGTTGGGGGGGAGAGGAGAGAACCAAGGAAGTGGAGTCATTTATCTTCTTTGCTTGTCTTGCTAATGAAATATTGCTGTTGAACTTTACCCTGCTTCTCCTGTTACTAATTTTTTAAATTTTTTTTTTGCAATGGTTACCATTTAAGAAGCTCACAAAATTGCATTAGTAAAATTTATGACCGTGTAGCAAATATGTGCATGTGCATTAATTCTGTTCAAGGCCAATACCTTGTAGCTGCAAAATTAATGTTATGGTGCAGTTTCTAAGTATGGCTAATGGCTGTTCAATAAAGCAGGGTCCGTGTTTTGCTCACCTTACAGCTTTTAATTCCTTGAAACAACCCTGCCTTGAAGAGTTTGCCAGATAAAGTTAAAAAATGGTACATGCAACACACAAATATGTGGGTTTTTATACATTTTTGTTTATACAATTAAGCCTTGAAAATTTTGGCCTAGTGAGTTGGTTCAGTTGGGTTTCTGCTGCTTGTCATGGCTTTTAGTTCCAAGTTTCAAAAGCAGATATCTATGAATGCAGTGGATTAAAAATGGGCCTATTAACCATGATTCTGCTGTGGAGAGACTGAGCTGGATGTTAGTATTACCCTGAGGGTTACACCTTGTGCTCTTTTGGAGAGAGTGAACAATAACTGTTCAGTAAATGATAAATTAATGGACATAACTTACATTTCAACTTTCATTTTCTTGCTATGTAAAAAAGTCACTTTCTGCTAGAAGGATGAATTAGTGTTTGCAGCCTTTTAACCAGTTTAAAGAGAGTTGCTAATCTGGTATTCAAGGTTGGAGACATAACATAAGACAAATGACTGATGACAAGGTCTTGCTTGTGTGATAGTTGAAGAAAAGAGGTTGGAGAAATATTTTCAGGATGCTGAGGCAGGAATTTAGATGTTACAAGACAGCACATGTTTACTTCTTCAAAGCTTTGTCTGACAGCCAGAAGAAAGCTCAGTGCTCATGATCTTGAGTGATAGCCTGATGTTTGGGATGTGGTATGTGCAAGATCACTGCTGTTAGAGATAAAAAGCTGATCCCTTGGGGCTCAAAAGTGTGAAGTGTTGAGATGTACTGGAGCTCTAGGGCAGGCAAATGTCTGGGTATGTCCAAGTCACACTAAGCATGAGCCCACTGGTCCCAAAAGTGGCTCCAACCACAACAGACCCTGGGCTCATGATCAGTGATCAGTGGCAGCAGCCTGCAAATATCTGATGGAGGACAAAAATATCCATTTACATTGTTGTAGCCTCTAGGAACAAGAGTCATTGGAGGGGGTGGGGGACAGTGGCACTTTTCTTTCTCTGCTGGAAGATGTGAGCCAAATGTAAGGCATCTGTGGGATGGAACAAGCAGTGCTGTGGGAAAGATAATTTCATGTGAAAGCTCTCAAGGCAGTACCGTATGCCTTCCATGTTTTGGGACTAGTTGCTTGATCTCTGTGGGCTTTAGTTCTGTGCCAGTTACTCACTGTGTCTCTCTTCAGGCATTTGCTTGGAATAGAGCTTGTCCCTTGCTGTGGGGTCATGAGATGCCCAGGAAAAGAGGGGCCGAACAGGGGCTGAGAAATCTTACAAGCACAACCTCGATGCTTATGATGGCAGTGCCAGTATCATAAATAGTTACAGCCAGATCAGTCATCAGATTCGTAACTCTGGTGGTAATCAGTAATATGACACCAGGGAGGCGCTTGGCTCAGTTTGTCAAAGTGTTTTGGTATTGTGAGAATGATGAATGTCACTGGGAAAGCTTTTTGGGGAAGATAACATGAGAGAGAAAAGCAGGGGAAGCATGATGCCCTGCTGGGAGCATGGGGAGCGTGGAGAGAGTGGGATTAGTACTGCAGAAGACAGGCAGACAGCGAGCATCTGCTCTGGGCCACCAGGATCAGAGCGCAGCAGGACTGAGAAATTCTTGGACTAGTTATCAAGGAATTGGGAAACTCCAGGATACTGTACTCATGGGGGATTTTTACTACCCAGACATCTGCTGGGTAAGAAATGCAGCTAATCACAGTGATAATGTACAACCCTAATTCACTATAAATTCCCTCCCATATGTTTAGAATTGTATTTACAGTAGGAAGTGAGGGATAGTTATTCATGAATCAAGGTGAAGTGAATTGCTGGTGCAGTGTCAGCCATGTATCGTGGAAAATAATGTGTGACAGACTTGAACGGAATTCTTCTGAAAGCATGGCTGTACTTCAGGTGTTTTAAGTAAAAAAAAAGTTCCTGTAATTACTGACTGCTTTTAAATGTGCCAATTGAACTACTCATTTCTCCATAACCTTTGCTGACCTTGAAGCACAAGTTCATGAGTGGAGTTGATGAAGAATTATCCTCCAGGTGAAATACACCTCCTCAGATCCAATTCTGATGAGGAGGTGGAAAAGGGTTAAGAAAAAAAAAAAGAAAGGAACCATGATACTGGCTGCTTAGCTCACCAGTAGCACATGAAAGGATGCTGTTTTGTTGATATACTTCTATGGCCTTTCTCCTGTTGCAGGCAATAATTTTGCCCTCTAACTCACCATGGGCCCAGAAGAGCAATGTGAGCTCAAATATATCTGATGTTGAGGGGGGAAGGAGATGGCTCAGCTGCCGGAGTTCAGGGCTGAGCACAGTTAGTTACCGATGAATTACGGTGCCTTTTCCAGCCGCTCAGCAATCCCTGCGCCCCGGCTGTGCTTGCCCCCGCGCTGCCTCCTCGGAGCCGTGGGTTTATTTTGGTAAGGATGTGTAAGCCGAGCTCTGGCTTCGGCCACTCAGAGCCCGGGGATTTGCATAATGGCATTACCGCTTATTCCTCAATTACAGTCCATGAATATGCAAAGCTGTTGATGCTGGTTACTGTAATCTGCCTGCCCTGGCAGGTCCCCAGCTGGGGAAGTTTTTGAGCCATTTATTGGCAATGAGGGTTTTCCCTCATGGGTTTCTTATTTCCAGCTGTGGGTAAAGGGGAAAACTCCTCAATCAGCTACCTGAAATAGAGGAGAACAAAATTCAGAAAATGGAAAGAACATTTTTTTAGAGCTCCAGTGCTTTTCCCCCTGTTATTTTCCTTGCAGGAGCTCATGTTGATGCTGGTGAGGTGGGATGGGTCAGCTTGCTCTGTCCTACACACTGCAGCAGGGTTTGTCCTTGCAGCAACTGTCCCCTGTTCCTCTTTCCCAACCTGAAATTTGGGTTCAAGGCAAAAGAGCTGAGAGAACAAGCAGTGGTTTTGAAGGTTGTCTGTCCACTTGCTGCCCTTGGTGGCCTCCTGGCTCTGGAGGGGCTGGGACAGTGTAAAGCAAGAGAGTTCAGCAGAGGACTTGCAGGCTTGGGGGGAGAGATGGGAAACCTCAACTCACAGCACTTGAGCTCCTGTCCCAGCTTAGATAAAAGAAAGTTTGGTGAATTGCAGTGTTTTGCCATCTGCTGAGCTGTATATGGATGTCTAGAGCTGGAGCTCTTCTTATCAAAGCATGACTTCAGTGACCTTTCTCCCAATATTTTTCTAGTAGTATTGTCAGTAGTACTTATTTTTGCCCCTGCATCTTTTCTAATAAGGGGGGGAGAGTTTTTTTAAAATTTTATTTTCAAATAAGAGAGAGTCTAAACTGCCTTATTTTCTAGAAGAAATAGATTATCACAGGAAAATCAATGATTTTTCAATGGCAAGGGTGAGATCCTGGAGTCATTGAAGTCCTCCTTCCCAGGTTTTCTGAATAGGCAGTATCTCACCCACCAGGCCCTGCAGTTTAACCTCACTCAGTGCTGTGGGGGTCAGCATTCCATGAGCAGAGACTGTCTGCTCAGATCCAGCTGCTGGGCATCATCCTTTTCTTACAGCTTCATCCCTCTCTGCTTAACACCCTGTGGCTCCCAGGGCACCCATGATGGCTCATGTTCATCTTCCCTCAGCCACGGACCTACCAGCTCCATCTGCAGAGGCAGCATTTGTTGAGAAAATCAGCTATTTTGCATCTGAGTTGATGACTGTGCTGTGAGAACGTCACTGTCACACAACTCAAAATGTCCCAGGAGTTGGGGTATCTAGACAGATTTGAGAGAAACATTTCTGCCTATGTATGGGAATATGTCCCATGCCATTATGTGTTAATGGATATGATTTATTTCAGGGTGGGGGGGGGAAAACAAACAAAAACTTGAACAAAATCCAGGCAAATGTAGAACAAATGATTTATGGGAAACAAGACTGTTTGGAATATAATTACAGACAAGCAGCATATTTGTTGCTGATGGTGCTGTGTTCCCTGGGAGAATAAAGCCATTTTGTAACTATTTGTCTGTGTCTTGAGCTTGCCCACATTTTGTCTCAAAGTTTTTCATTCCTAATAATTTCATAATTTAATTTCCTATTCTAATCTTTTTCTCAGATCAACAAAAATGGTTTGACACTCATTTCTAATGGACTTCATTGTAATGTATTATTTCATTCTGTTCCCAAACCAGTTCCTTCATTTCTCAGGAGTTCCCCAGTAATGCTTTATCAGCCAGATGTGGGAGATGATACCTGAAAATGAAGGTATATGTTGTACCAGGGCCTGCTACTGAAAATGTCCTGAGCATTCCTGAGCTCTGCTTTGATGCCATACTTAGCAAAAGCTTGTCATGCTCCTTTCCTGCAAGATTAGTATGATCTGAAACACTTGGAAAGAAATGTTCCTTGAACGTTTTTTACCCTTTAAGGGAATAATACTTTTGGAGCTTTTAATCTTACTTCTACTGCAGGCATTTCTGCTGTTCAATAAAAGCAACAAAAAAAAAATAGCCAGAGAATAAGATTTTAATCTTATTCTATGATAAACGAGTACACAAGTATTAATTTTCACTATGTACAAATGAACTGTATCTTTTTTAGGTAAATTAGATTCCTGGAAGGGGAAGAACCTCTTGGGAAATGAAGAGTTATATTCAGGTCAAGTAAAGGACAGCATAGCATGTATGATTTTATCATCGTGTACCTCTAATCTGGAAGAATTCCTCTACAAACCTTTAGGAATAAGAGGATAATCTGGTGCTTGGGTTTATTCAGTGTTTGGCTTGTCTGATGAGATCAGTGGGAAGAGATGTGTTCATAATGTTGATGTTTGCAGGAAGCTGAGGTGATATTGCTAGAACTCTTAAAGGGTGTAAAATGCCAAGGTTACAGGAACTCTTTATGTTTCAGAAAAGGTGCAGATAAAATATAACCATTCAGAAACATGGAGAATGCAACCATTTTTGTGTTCTGGAATGATATGGCAATGTAGAGTAAGAAGCAGTCCAGCAAAAGACAGGACATGAGAGATGTCACTTGATATCCAAACTGTCCCACCTCTCTTCTTGTCCTGACGCAGCTTCCTTGTAGTAAAATATAGTAGTCACTGGGAGACCTGAAATGCATTAACCAGGAGATAGATTTCTCCCCACACTGTCAGCCTATGAAAACTGTCCAGCCTTTCCATCTGAATTTTGTTTTATTCAAATTTCCCCCAATAACAGTGGGGGGGGGAGTTTCCTACTTTCCTACTTCCTTCAGTTTGCCATACATTGTAACTGGTGGAAGAGAGTAAAATTCTTCCAGTGAAAGTTCTGCTGCAGTGATCTGATTTACTTAAATATGTGATCAAATGAAAATGCAGCTTCTGAAGAGCACTTTAGAACAAGAGCAAAATCTGGCATCTTTGTTAGATGCCCTCAATGACTGCAGTCTTACTGGAGGCTTTGATCACTGCTTCCTTCATCTCTTTTCATGCTGCTCACAAAGTTACTCTATGTAAAAATGGAGTGTGTGATTTACTTCAACCAAGGAAAGACAAATTCACTCTGAAGGCAGGAGATGGTCAATCTGTGAGGTTGAGTTTGTGTGTAGATCTTGAATGATTTTGGAGCAGTTGCTCTGGAGAGGATGTCCCAAGTGACTGACAGCAGGGCCACACCAGTGACTACAATGAAGTGGAAAGGTGACCTTCTGCAGTCATGTTTCATTATTGCAGAGTTGGAGATGAATTTTCACCAAGATTGTGTGGTATAGGGGGTGTCTCTGTGCTAACCCTTCCACCAGCCCTATCTGTGCACATTTTGAGCCATCTGGAAGCTCTCATGGGCCAGGAGCCATACCTTGAAACACAAAAATCTTCTCCAGGGGAAGCTGTAGTGGTTACTGAAGGAATCAAGCCTTTATTTAATCCATAAGAGATCGCTGAACTGCAGATACTGCTCAGTTGCCACTCTGTGACTTGCTGTGCGACATTGCAGTGTTTCAGGAGGAAACTTTTCCATGTGAGGCCATATGAGGGGATTCAGCCAGACAGTATGTAATTACCCTAGCTGGAGCTGGGCCAAGCAGAGGATCTGTGGCTCCCCATCTGCAGGCTTATTTTCAGCACTTCAAATGAGGGATTTCGAAGGAACATGTTGAAATTAATGAAACAAAGTTAGTTTCTCTCTGGATATCTCCTCCATCATACCCACATTAGACGCAAATAACTCACCTGCCCTGCTGGACTGCCTTTCAAAGGCTCATTTTATGAGCCCAAATGAAAGAGCAGCTGGAGGCAAGGAGCCTTTCCTGTTCTTTCAGGTGAGTTGTGAAGTGGGCAATGAAAATGCTATTGTTTTCCAACATGGCCAGAATAGGTTATTCAGGCAAATAAATTCTGCCTGTGACTCTTCCTCTTACAATACAAGCCGTGGCCGTAATCCAGTAAAGCACTTTAGTATGTGCTTAAGTGGAAATTCGTGAGCGGCCCCGCTGATTGCAAGGGATCAGCCCTCGTTCCTGAAGTTAAATGTGAGGAGTGGGAGCTGGGAGGTGGGCGGTGAGCAGGGCCATTGCCCAGGGCCCTGCCCTATTATCCGTGATTACAGGGGTTTAGGGTTTAGTGTTTGGCTGGATCCCGGCCCGGGGGAACAAAGGAGCGGGATTAGCGGGTGTGCAAAGAGGGAGCAAAGCCAGAGGGTTCCAGCAGTGTCGAAACACAACTTTGTAACTCTGACAGAATGTATAAAAGTGAATGAAAAGGCTGTATGATTGCTGTTGCCAGCCCGTTAATTAGGCTGAACTCATGCTTCATTAGTGCTACAATATGCTTCCATCTTAACAAAGCCCTATTGGGTGTATGGAGCCACTTCACTATTAGTAAAATGAAGCCTTATCAGAGAGCCCTGTAATTCATTCTGTAAGACAAGTCATGACATATATTGTGTTGAAATTGCACTGAAGAGACAGATTACTTGCTTAACACTTGCTTTTCCTAATGAACAGGAAAAGATGTTTCCAAAACTAAGTTATTTATTGTATTGGGAGTTCTTCTGACCTGGTGGCTAATTACATCACATAGTCCTTTAGCAGCGTTTCAAGTAGTTCCTAAATAATCCAAATTGAACTGAGCTGCTTTTGCTCTTGCACATTCTCCCAGTGTCACTGTGAAAATACCATCAAACATTAAATTCCTTGTTTCCTGCCGTCACTGTGATGAAGACTTCAGCGTATAAACAGCACAATTTCCCTGCAGCAGGAATGCAGCAAGAGCACTAGCACTACCCACATTCCCTGCTTGCAGCAGTACTGATTAAGCAGCACAGTGAAAACTTGACACAGGAGCAAGAAACAACAAGCTCTGTCCTGTTCACTGCCCTCAGGAAACTCCTGTGGTCCCCAAAACCACCGTACCGGGGGCAGAGCACGTGTTCGTAGGAGAGCTATGATAGATGCTGACCTGGTGGAGATTTTTCTATGGATACCCTGTGCTGGGAAGGGAGTTCAAAATGAAACCAGGGCACAGATCCACATTAGCCTCAACTGGAGGGCTGACTGAAGTCAGTCCTGCCCTACCAGACACCCCCAGAGTGGGTCATGGTATAGTTGGATTCAACTCCACCCTAGCTCTCAGGTCTTCCTACTTAAATGATCTAAATTTGTGATTACTGCTCAGGAAAGGGAGATGTATAGCAAAATCTTTTTATTTTCATGCTTTTTCCTTGTACATTCTCTAGTGTTACTGTAAACATCCATGCTTACTCATGTTTTTCTACAGTACACCTAAAAATATCCCCCTCTCCATTTTAATGCTGTGTCCTGCAGACCTGAGATGACCCTGAATGAGAGAATCACAACAGCACAGTCTAATGGAGAAGAAAAATGGCAATGAGGTAATGTAGCAAAAGCAACTGCCTGAAAGAGCACCTCTGAACTGCTCACCAATTCTCATTGCTCTTACAGCTCAGACTACTTGTATTGTCTCCAACTCCAGGGCTAAGGGCAGTTCTTGGTGTAACCCCATGAAATCCATGGATTTTATCCCAGGATGGCTGCAGTCATTCAAGTGAATGCTGTGGATGATGGGCTCAGCTTCCCATCTGCTGCACAATTGTGCACCTCCAATGAGATCAGCACCAGCCCTGAGAACTCAGGGGAGCTGCACATGGTCACACTAAATCAGATCTGCCCCAGAGCTCTGAAATCAGCATGGTGGTGCAAAATTTGGAACAATGACAATTGGGAACCAGGATGGGTTTTGCAGAAGAATTGGTATTTACTGCTTAAATAGAAATATCTTGTTCTTACAGGCATGGAAATTGCTGTACTACAATATACTTGGAAACATCCTGTAAGATTTTGTTCCAAGATGGAATAATGCCTTTCTTAATGCCTTAGGGCCACCATAAGACACAGTTGTTGGTTTTCATCAGGGTAATTTGAATCTAGCTCAGATCCCTCCTCTGTTTTGCCATGCAGCTGTAGAGATGTTTGACTGAAATGCAGGGATGGGACAGGATGAAGCAAGGCAGGACAGGAACAGCTGCTTTGGTGGCAGAGCCAGCTCACAGTGATTTAAAGTGATCACAGAGCTCTCATACAAAGTAGGTGACAGCTCATGTTCTCAGCTGCTTGTGGCCAAGGACACATCATTCTCTGGTTCCTTAACCAAGTGATTTCCTCAGCTAATTTTTGTGTAGGCTACATATATAACCAAAAGTGAATAAAGAAAACTCATGGTAAATAACAGGAAACTGTAGGGTTTAGTATATAGAGGCTATAAGAACATCTAATTTCCCATTCTTCTCAGTGTGTTTGTAAATGTGAATATGAAGTGACACGTTGTCAATGCTCTCCCACAGAATGAGTTCAACAACATTAAAAGATGCAATCCACTTGCAAATGTCTAACCAAGTTATTCTGTGGGGGTTATTTAGACAGCTTTCCTGGGGTACATTTCAGTTTTTTAGAAAGTGGATGGTTGATATTCAGGATGTTGAGGAGCACAGACACCCCTTCCACTTCCCAGTGCTTGTAACCTGAGTTTGCAGGGGTGGTGGGTATCATTTGGTACTGGGTATATTTTGCTTTACCTGTCATATGCCTTAACTCATCACAGTGTTTTGCATCTGGGTTGGCTGTATTTTTATCAAGCATTAGCATGCATAAGGGTTTGCCAGTACTTAATAAAAATGCTGCTGAAAACTGCATTCTTTCACCTGTTTACTGAAGCAGATTATATTGTGTTTGAACTGAAGGTACACTCATGTGAAAACTGTTATATTCATAACTCACACCCAAGCAATAAGAAGGAGCTCAGTTAATGAAAATCACTGCTCATCCCTTCCAAGATCAATTAGAAGATTATTCCAGCATCCCTAATGCTGCTACACTGCTGTTAAGTTCTGCTTCCCTTTGGAAGACCAAGGTAAGGAATTTGACAATAATGTGTAATAAAGCATTTATGATGCTATTACCAGCATAAGTTTCTACAGCAAAGGACAACACTTGGACAGAGTAAATATATAAGGTCTCTGTGAGTCTCTCATTCAAATGAGCACAAGAACAGAAGATTTGGGACCAGCCAAAACTGGACTGGGGAGTTTGAGCCACCTGCTCAGATAAAGGCTGGCAAAGCACTTTCCCAGGGGGTCTTTCTCTTCAGAGGACACCTCAGTGTGGTTTCCTAACGCTCAGTAGAGCAAGGATCATCTGGAAGATGGCTGTTTCTCCAAAGAGAGAAGAAAACATCCTTTCTGGCAGCACCCCAGCAAATTCAGATGCTTTAACAGCACAACAGATGGAGTCTCTGCCAGAGAAGAAATACTGTTGCTGAGTTGCATGAGCATAGCAGTGTGGGCAAAGCCTTGGCTGCTGGGACACTGTGATGTTCCACTGCCTTTGGAGACATAGAGCAAATTATAACTGTTGGGAGCCTGGCTTTGCTGTGGGTATTTCAGTTCTTAAATGTGTTTGTTCTCCTTGCCTTTTTCCTCTCCTCTGGTGCCTCTGCTGACAGCAACAGGTTTCTCTCAGAATTTATTTTTCCCACTGCATTAATAAATGGGCCTGAGCTTTAATGTGCAGAGCTGTCTGCTTGAGTTTCTTAATAAGTAGCAAAGGACTTAAAAGCTGAGACTCTAATATTTATTGATAATGAGAAACCTTCAAAACTGCTTCAAATATTTGTTTGATGGTAAATGTTCTGCCAAAAATAGCCAATTCTTTAACTATATGAAAAAATAGTATTGGCAAAGCATTGCTTCTCATTGCAAAAAATGCTCCAATCCTTCAAACAGCATTAGAGATATAATTCATTGACTTATGCAAATGAAAAATGTTCATAATCATTTTGGTAAATATTTCATCTAGTGTAAATACAGATCCATTTTAAACTGCAAACATATGCAAAGGCAGGTAAGGTTTATTTCAATCAGCTCACCACACAAAGAGCTGCAGCCTTTTTCAAGTGAATTTTCCTTCTACCCACATCTGGAGGCTAAAAGGGAGGAAAGAGAAGTGAGCGAACTCTTTTCTCCAATGGTCGTGACTAAATCACTGAATAACTACTTTTTTTGCTCTTTACAGCAGCATTTTTTTATTCAAAGTGATTCATGTATTGCACTATGAGGGGGAAAGTTAGAAAATAGAAGTGCTAATCTTCACTACCCTTGCGTTTAAATAAGAGGATTTAGGAGCACAGTTGGAAAAAGTGAAGCATTGGTTCCCTTTAAAGTAAACCCCCAGTTTTTGCTCTCCAGCCATATATACAATTCATTCACCTGGCACGTTCTGATGCATTAGTTTGGCCATGTTAATTCCTTTGAAATATGTTTTATCCCACTGTACCTTCAAAATCACAAAACAGTTGGTTTAGCTTTACATGCTCACATGTTATGGGAAAGAGAGGACATTTCCCATTTGGCTTTATAGCATTCACTAACCACATACTTCCTTTAATAAAAGCTTGTGAGCCTCTGACTCGTGTGATTACAGTCAGGAAATGTCTTTTTTAAACGCTGACATTGTTTGCTTTTGTCAAGCCAGAAAACTGAGAAACTCCTTTTAATTCCCTCCACTGATGATTTTTCTTTCTGTCATCCCTGAATGCTGCTGAGTGCCCAGTGCTGTCAGTGGCTACTGGAAGCATCTCTGAACAGCTTTATCCCTGCTCTTCTAAGAGGTGTCTCATTACCTGAAGTCCTGCACAAAGTCAGGAAGAAGCCAGTATCCCCTCTGGTTCCCCCTTGCAGAGCAACGTGGCAAAGAAACTGATACAGGGTATGGATTTTCCCTCAGCCAGAAGTTGCTGTGCAGCATGGCAGCAGGATCAACAGCCTGGATTGTTAGCATGAAACTCCCAGGAAAGCTTGGGAAGTGAAATCCTGGTCACCAAGGACGTTTTACCAATAACTTCAGCAGACTCAGGCTATCACTCCCCACCCTCTCCAGCAGTGAGAGATGGGGTCCTGCTGGCCTGGTGCTTTGCTCAGCACCTTCAGGCTTGTAATCAATCATATGTCTTTAGATTCAGCTTTAGTCTGTCCTTAAGATTTCCTGGAAAAGCTTAGACAAGCAGATACTGTCTACGTGGTTTGTAACACAGAAGAGGAACAGGCACATCTCTCCCGTGGGAATGGGAGAACGTCCCGGCTGCAGAGGTTCCTCCTTCCATCTCCCTGTGGCTGTGGGGACCTGCAGAGCAAAATATGAACAATACCCAGCCTGCAGGCCCTTGTTTGCATCTGCTGCCTGTGGGGCACTGCAGGCTCTGCAGAGCTGGTGCTGTGCTCAGAACTCCCAGCTCCAACCTGATGCTTTTTCCTTTGGCATCTTACACTATTTTATGCGTTACAGCTGCACTCCAGATGTGCCACACTCCAAGATCTTGCTCCAAGTGTTCCCCGAAGATGTACACAGCTTTTCCATTTTTTAAAATATTAATAGAATGATTAGCATCATTATTTGTTGGTTGATGTTCTCTCCCTCATGCACATACTTCTGAGCAGACACACATAGATGAGCTGGGATTTTTTTCTCTTCTATGTGGGGCAGCCCTAATGTTCTTACCCACTGCTCCCATGAGGGATTTAAGCAAGAAATAGCTCATTTAATTGCAGTTTTGTACAAGATATAAACTTCAAAGTGTTTTCTACTACCTCAATGTGGTCAGCTGAGTTTTTCTGGTGGTTGGACCAAGATGAGGGAGATCAAGCGCTGGGTAAGTCCCTGCTCTGGCCAGGCTTTAAGGGTTTTCCTTTTCTTGTACAGAAAGATAAAGATATAAGCAGATCCCTCATTCCTGTTTTTCAGGAATGCAACAATCTTGCTGGCTCTCCAGGTATGAGACCATTTTCTGGTCAGAGAACTGAGTTTGGCTGATGATAAAACCAGAGCCTCAGTGATCATCAGTGATGATGCAGTCTTTACCACAAGGAAAAGAATTTCTGCATTTCCCACTTTGGTGAATGCTGAGGAATTGTCTCTGCAGATCAGAGAAATGCTGACAAGTGCATGAATCTCTCTGTTGTTCTTCCTCGCACTTAAAAGGAGAGGTAGCTTGTACCTCAGTTGTTCTGGTGGTACCAAATCAGCCAACTACTGCAATAACATGAAAGTGTCATTTCTTGCATGATAAATAGGGATGTTTCATCCTAGAAAGGATACCCAAGTGAAAACTTGCCAGTGAGATGACCCAGCTCCCTACTTATCAAAGTCAAGCTCGCTGGCAGGCTGCTCGTGGATTTCAGGAATAATCTAAAACAGAGAAAAAGCAGAGCCTGTACCTGAGATTGTCAAACCTGATGTGAACAGCAAAGCTGACAACTCGCTTATCTTAGAAAATCACTTGCAAGGGTTTTGCATTTTGTTGGAGTCTCCTCAGTGGTTTAGAAAAATAAATATAGATGTACTGAAAAGAAGAGGTTTGCTTAGGCAACATGCTGCGTGGAGCCTCTGCACAAGACGATTTTTTTGGAGGTTTATGGACTTCTCTTGTGCACATAATGATGGCTGCAGTGAAAGGAGAGGACTGGGAAGAGACCAGTAATAACCCAGTGCCCGGCAAAGGTGCTCCAATAAGTAAGGTTCATCTCACAAAGTGAGTCTTGGCAAAACCACAGTGTTATATTCCAGATGAGGAGGGGTGTGAGGAGGAATAAATTGAGAGGGAAGATAATAAGCACATGCAGTAGAAGGAGAATGTTTCACTCTGTAGAGTCTTGCTCACCTGTAAAGAGATAACTCTCCTTTCTCTGATTAATCTTGGGTCTGTAAATGTCATGGTCCATGGCTCATTCTCAATCACCACACACAGGGAATCCCAGCTGGGACAAAAGCAGCCAAGAATGACAAGGCAGCAGTGCTGGTGATAACCACAGAGCTGGCAGACTTCTCCAGGTCTGAGCCTGGGTTCACATAAACCCAGCTGGACCCAGACTCCAGAGAAACCCATAAGTATCTCCTGCAAAACTAGATGGGTAATGGCAGCTGCCAAAAAGATGCTCAGGGATGTCAAGACATTTGAAATAATATTAAAATATTTGTTTAAAAAGGTGTCAATCTATACAAATAGCTCAAAACGTATCTCTGCAGTTTCAGAAACCTGAAAATGCAGGAAACAACCTCAGGTTTGCTGTTATAAATTCTGACCTTTGACTCAACTGCCCAGATACTGCTTGGATTTTGCATTGGTTTACGTCATAATTGGATGAAGCTCAGCAGTTTCAGCTGAGTTTATGGGTTCAATAAAATCATCATACATATGAACTCACAAACCTACCATGAAAAACCTACTGGGAATTCACATGGCAGCCCAAAACCCAACAAAATAAGTCTCAGAAGTGTTGAGGTGGCATCTTGTACAGCTGCCCAGGGGAAAGTGTGAAATATCTGTGGTGCTTTTGACATGACCCAGCTCTTGTATCCCCTGTCCCTGTCCCTGCCTCTGGCTTCCAGCTGTCCACATCACAGCAGTAATTGCTTCCTGCTCCAAACTGCTCTGTGGAGTTCCTTAGCTTGCACTAAGCTTGATCTATTTTTTTCCCAAGCAGTGCAATAATTTAGTCTCCTGGGGAAAGGCTGCATGAGTAGTCTTGTGTTCAGGTAAAAAACTCAACTTTTCCTTGAAAACTTGTTTCTCTGCTCTGATGTGTGCAAGCAACACAGCAGGATGTTTATTCCCCAGAGGCCTCCTGCCTGCAGTTTTCCATAGCAAACGTGCCTCAGTTCTCCCTGCCCTTGATTTCTGCCTGGCTTACTTATGGGTGCAGGCCATCTGAAGAGTCACAGTAAAGAGAATTAAGTTTTTAAATTCTGTGTCTCCCTGGAAGTAGTAAGGAGTTTGCTTTTTAAATTGTATTGTTTTTTATTTGGGTATACCTACAGAAGACTTTAGTCATCTGTGGGGTTTTTTTGTTTGTTTGGGTTTGGTTTTTTGTTTGTTTTGGGTTTTTTTAATAAATAATTTGAAAAATAGCTCTGTGTCAAATATTGCTTTTGCATTTCTGTTCTGTAGGGTCATCAAGCATTTCAGTATTTGCATTGCTTGCTTGCAGCTAATGCTATGCCCCCGGAGGGTCTCTTAGCAGAAAAAGCATTTTCTGTAGAGGAGCCATATGTGTAGAAGATATAAGATTTACAATTGCATATTTTTAAAAAAATACATAGGTCAAATGAACAGCTGGTCTAACTCCTGTTCTCAGTGAGCTTCTCTGTGGCCAGGCTCAGCTCAGAGCATTTCTGGAAACGTGGCATCCACTACAGCACTGGTGGCTGAGCTGTTATGAAGCAATTAGTAGGAAATAGCCCAGGTGAGAGACAAAGATCACAGGAAAAGCCCTGCAAGCTTATTTAGTACAGTGAGGTTTTGTGAGTTAACCTTTTCAGAGGGTTACTGGGCCTGAAGGAACAGACTTTGCAGCTGGTGCAAGTTTTTCTGATGATGTTGAATGAGCTGGTGAGTTTTACATTGGAAAAGTACATTAAAAAGTTGTTCTGTTCTCATCCTTATTTTTCATGCTTGGGGCCAGGCAGTTTAGGAGGTGAGTGATGGTTCCTATCTGTGCTGGCACCTCACAGGAAGAGGATGGAAGTGCTTGTGCCATCCTGGGAGTGGGATGGGAGGCTGGGGTGCCCTCAGACATTAGCTCAGAGTAGTGCCTGGGGGTCTGCAGCACCTCCCGCTGAGTACAGGAGATGTCACAGGGCTGTGACCTTGGAAGGTTGAGGAGACATGTGCTGGTGGCTCAGATCTGCTGTAACTGTGTCTGCCATTTGGATTGCTCAGTCCCAAAATTACCGTTCCAGGTGTCATTGGTCAGAGGGGTTAATAGAGAGATTTTCTGTGTGGTGACTTACTGATTTTTGGATCACCTGAGCTTCTCTGAGCTGAGCTCCAGGGCCAGAGATCTCCCAGCTGGCCATGGACACACCAGTTTGCATAGGGATTCACAAAGCAGAAATCCTACGAGTATTTGAGACTGTATGTGGTGATACGAGTTTGGCTGAAGTTTTCCGTCCACTTCAGGAATTTGAATTAATCATGAAAAAGAATTGGGAACAAGAGGTCCAGCCCTCTGAGAGGGTGTCTGGGAATTGTGGCATCAAGGTTGCTGGAGGACAGATTTATGTGTTTTCATCACATGCCCCATTTCTCTTGTGCTGTTCCTTGGCCAGCTCATTTGCTGAGATCCTTCTGATTTAGGATATAGATTGTGCACTCTCCTCCCAGTCACTCCCTGCTGACAGCGACATGTTTTTTTGAGAGAATACCTGGGAACACAAATCCATCAGGAATTTCAATGAGAATGGCTTGCTTGGAAAGCAGTAGCTCTAAGTTTTGTACATCTGTCTTCTTGCAACTGCACAAATGTTCTTATGTGTGTGAAAAGGCAAAGCTTCTCTGGAGAGGTGTTTGTGTATCCTCTGTCTGAGCCCCATGCTCTGAAAGGGGCAGGATGGAATCCAGGTGTCTTTCAAGTGATGAGAATCTTCCTGTTAAGTATTTCTATTTTATTTCCACTGGCTTTTCTCTGTTCTGATGGTAACATGTTCATGGCACCTTCTCTATGATCTGTTTCTCTGCTCTTTTCCATCTCAGGGCACTAAATGCAGGGATGATGCCACTTGTTTTATCAGATGAGAAGTGATAGCTGTATATTGATTTATTTATTGTTTTTTATAAACTCAGGAAATGAGTGGTACAAGTTAATTGAGCTATGAAGTGATCAAGGAATGTTAAATACCCCAAGCATTTTGTGTAAGTGGTTTCTTGGTAAAGGGCTGGTCAAATTTAGCCTTAATTGCTGGGTTAATAAGGCTGCTGTCAACAAGCTGGTATCCCTAGTGCTCTGTGAAGCTCCTGTTATCCCTGAATGAGAATGGATGAGGACGGATTCCCTTGAGGGTTGTCTGTAGCCTGCCAGAGACTTGCCTGGGTGATCCAATAGGAAATGCTGCAGAGAGATGTCTCTGCATCCTCCATCCTGGAGGATGGACCTGGCTGGTGCTGAGGGAGGAGGCAGAGGTGCTCACTGCTGCGACCTGAACCTCAGCTGAGGATGGCAAAGGCCAGGGGACAAGTCCCTGTGTGCCTGAGGGGATCAAACCCTCCTCTCCCAGCACCCTTTTTGGGGGACACTTTTTGTTTGTTTTGGGGTTTTTAGCAACTGTGGTGCTTCACTCCGTTGAAGGTGTCTTGGGATTGCTGGTGTTCACCTCCGTGGCACAGGGCTGGGGGGACACAGGGACACTGCCCAGGAGGAGCCTCCCAGATGGGAGGAAGGCTCTGAATCCTGCCAGGATTCCAAGTAAAGCAGGGGCAAAACACAGGGCACAAATGAACTTGGTAAGTTTATTGAGGGCACCTTTGAGAACAGCACTTTGAATTCAAGCACCCAAACTGTCCTCTCACTGCTTTGGGCTGTCGATCCCTTTTGTTGGCCTAACAAAGGAAGAGGTATGTACTGAGACAACTGCCAGGCACCCTGCTCATCCATCATGCTGATTTGAGGGGAAAAAATTATATTATGGAGTGCTTCTTCCCTAATTCATTTTCAGTTAATGGGTAAAAATAGCTGGCACAGCTTGAAAAGTGCAGCACGTGTAGTTTGGGCAAGTCTCAAGTCACAGTGGGAAGAGTTAAACTGCACTTAGTTAGTCTTGTTAATCTGATTTATTCTAAGCAAAGGCACTCCAAGCAACACAACAATCCCTTAGATTTTTGTAAGAGATCTGACGACTTTTTTTCAGAGGGATATGATAACATTTAAGAATACTTAAAAAGCATATATAATTGCCTCCTAGGAGAGGCATTGTGCAGTGGAAGTCAAGAGAGTATAAAATGGCAGATTTGATGACTAATACTAAAAAAAAGCTGAACTCTCAAAAAAGTATTATGAAAGTTTGATGTTTAAAGACAATTTTCATACTGGGAAAATATTACACAAATATTTAAGGAGTAAATCACTTGTTTTCAAAGTCAGAGACAGAATTTATTCAGCAAGAGACACAGACTTCTTGCTTTCTTGAGTAGCAAATATTGGAACTTATCTCTGTACTTTAGAATTCTATGGGCAGGTAAGTAGATCAGATCTTAATATTAAAGATAGGGGAGAAGCTTTGGCCAGTGGAATTTTTTTTATTTTATTTTTAAAAGTCCACTTGATCCTGTAATTTGTCAGAAATTTGACATTGATCTGAACATTAAAAATGTTCAGCTCGGGGTACAAAACTAGCAAATGTATTTTTCTTGGAAGGACAATACATAGAAAATCAGCCTGGGATGGGAAGAAACATGGCCTTACTGGGTGTGTATCTGTGGGATGGACTTGCTGGGCTCTACTTTTGGCCTGATGGCAGCAGGAACCCTTGGGACACTGCTGCAGGGGAGCTCAGCTAATAAGGGCATTGAGAAGATCCCCTACACATAAAATGGGAGATGTCTGAGGTCCTTTCTTCTAGCTGTTTGCCCAAAGAGAGGATCTGTGGAAAAATTCCCTTCACCTGACATCAGATCAATTTCCCGAGCACTTAATGTATGCAGTTTGTCACCCATTAACTTTCAGAGAGTCTGTTTAGCACTGTGGGTCTGGCACATGCTAATTCTTCAAAGGCCTTGAAACTAAATAGGCTACTCTGTCAGTGACATGTGGAACTGTTAGAAAGATGGATGTGGCAAAGCCCTGCAGCACCCAGGCACTGTAGCTCTGCTGTGGAGCAGCTCTTTGAGAAGGCAGCAAGGCTGAGGGGGTGGAAAACCCTTTTCCATGGGAGCAAAGTGCCCTGTGGGGGTCCTGCAGGCTTTGAGGGGCTGTCAGCCTGATGCTGGAGCAGGATTTGTCCTAGAGCTCTTAGCTATGGGAGTTTCAGGCTGGCAGGATGAGGGCTGGGAGCTGCCAAGCCTGACCCAAGAGTCCCTTCCACAGTGGGGACCTCAGAATCCCTGTCCACCTCCAGCTCTTCCCCATGCAGGGAAGTGACCAGTTTCAGGGGGATGATTTTCATTTTCACCTTGAGAAAGCTGTTACTTACAGCTGAGGTGGTTGTGTGTGGGTTTTGGTTTTCTGTCTTTTCTTTTTTGTTTGTTTAAAATACAATGTTCTCTTCCTTTGCTTCTCAGATTAACTCCACAGCATTTTTCTGAGGCTGGAGGCGTTGAAACTTGCAGGGACCAGTTGTACTTTATACTGCTTTCAACATCTTGAGGTTAAGAAACACATTAAATGAAGATCTATGAATTACTTTAAAGACCTATAAGGGGGGGAAAAAAAGGTGATGAAGGGAAGTTTTTTAAATGGGATTCCATGACTTGATAACACCTTCAATCTCTGTGAGTTCTCTCATGGGTTAATATTTTTATACAAGTTTAAACTGTGCAGTTCAGATGGTATAATCCAAAAGTCATTATAGAAGAGGATAAACCTAACTTCCAACCTTTAATTTAAAATAAAAAAATGTCCTAGGGGGAGTTTAATCGTACTGTGCTAATCGCTTTCATTATCACTGATACAAGCACAAGACTTTGCAAAGTTCTCTAAAGAGCAACTTAGGGATGTGCCATCAGCTTTTACAATTTTGGGTTGCTTGTTGTAGCCCCTGTGAATAAGCTCTGTGTGTATCTTGGCTCTTTGGGGATGCAACTCGTGCTTTATTTCTCCCTCCCCCTAACGCAGAGCGCTCTTCCAGGAATTGCCTTAATGACACAACCTCGGAGGATCCACCAGAGTGGGAATTCTAAGGATTCTATAAAAATTTAACAGGGTTCCACAGAAATTGCTTGAAAAACCCCAGATAATTGGACTCTGTCTGTGGGGGGTTTAACCATCTAAAATAGGTCTCTTGTGGGAATGTAAGTCTCAAACTCTACCGAGTATTTTCCTGTAAATTGTGGCTTTTCCTGTTGAGACCCTGAAATTCTGCTCTGTTCCACGTGAAAGGAAACAGGAGTATTTTATTCATAATCTCCTTGGCCCTTTCAGATCAGGGTGTTCTGAAGTGGGCTCTGCACCAGAAGGCTCTTCTCAGGGTATGTTTTTTTCCCTGAATGAGACAGCTCCAAGAGCTGTTGTACCAGAAACACTGTGCAGAGCCCCAGAGCAACACATGCCATGCTGCAGACGAGGCTGCCTTCCAACACCCAGCACTCTGTACCATATTCCAAGTGGTATTTGAATTATTTTTCCTGCTAAAGCCTGGAGAATTAAGACTTTCAAAAATGGTTAATCTTTTGGTGGGGAAAAATCTTCCCTTACAGCCAGGGGTTCTAAGGCAGGACACAGTGATGTTCAGCTGTGCAGGACTCAGGAGGGGCTTAGGGCTGCACCCTCACCAGCTACAAGCAAGGTTAGCCCTGCCAGGTAGGGATGATGGCTAAAATCAGATATCTGTCAATTTTAGCACCATGTGGAGCATCACTCAGAGGAGCAGCACCAGAAATATTTAAATGTCTGCAAAAGCTGAATTTTAGTACCGCGCTATTGTGCTTTTCAGTGGTTTTTTTTTTCTTAAACCCCATTTGGGGCCAGTCTCCTCACTGGTGTGCATTGCTCCGACTTTGTGAAGCTGTGCTAATTGAAAGCAGCAGAGGATCTGCCTCTCTTGTGTTCCCTTTAAAATATTCATACAATTAAACAGTGCTTTGAAGTGTTCTGGAGCTAGATGCTCTCTGCTTTACTTTGGGTGGTCAGGAGATGAAAATGGAAATGTTTTAATTGGATTTGGTCCTCAGAAACTGTGCCATGTCCTTGTTGGAATTTCCTTGCTAAGCAATACTACACCTTCTCCTCACAGCTCGGAGCAGTCGGCCCTGTGCAGAGGGGACCAAGATAAATGGTTCATTTTAATCATCTCTGCTTCAGAGTGAATTAGGAAGGAGGGGCAGGTTTTATTCACTGAGCTCTATTACTCCACAGAGAAGGATTTGTACCAAGGAGAAGACCCAAATGCATCTTGGCTGTAGGACAGGTTTGGATGTGTTTGTTTGTTTTGTGGGTTTTATTTTTGTTCTTTTTTGGTTTTTTTACAGTGGAAAAAACCATTTACTCCAACATCTTGCAGCTGCATAATGAGGTGCCATTTTCTGATGTGCAACGTCTAAAGGTCAGAGAAAGCCTTGCTGCTGTAAAGCAATGGCTTAAGCTCTTACAGAGTGTGTGAGCACAGAAATTTACTCTCCCTACCCCAAGCTCCAGCCCAGGTGCAGGCAGGAGCTGTGTGCAGGGAACTGGAGCTTTGAAACATTCCCTCCATGGCTGTGCCTCTCAAAAAACTGCCATCACTGGTGACATAGCATTGAATTTTAAAATTTGTTGTGCTTTTGGATGGGTATGTTTGACACACTTGTCTCATTTCAGATTAATTTACAAATTGTTCAGTCTGTTTTCGCAGAGCTTTCACTCAGTTGTCACATTCCCAGGCTTTGTTGGGTAACATCTTGTTGGTGATATACCTCAGGCATGGCTGGGAAATAACAGCAGATGAAATGCATGTAGCTTTCCCTCTTTGACAACAGCAAACATTGATACTTTTCACAAAAAAGCTTCTTTTTTTCCTCTGGAGTCCTAAAAATTTACATGTGTGTATATATTAAAATAGTATGGGTATGTATACCTCAGTAAAATTGCATATTACATGTGTGTATGTACATTAACCACTTGGTGATGTTTCTGGAAGGTCAGATGACATTGTAACCAGTCAGAAGTTTACTTTCTTCAAAGTTTAAGCTGTAAATCTGTAGGTAACATTAAATACACTGACTTTAGTCACCAAATGAACTTGCCCCTCAAATGTCTATTTCTGTGACACTCTCCTTGCACTGGAGGTCTGTTTTCTGATTTTATTTTCCTCTTTCATCTTTCAGCTGCTTATCAGTCCTTCCAGATTCATTACCTCTCCTTTCCTTTCTCCTTACTTCTTTTCTTCTCCTGCTGTGTTCCCATTTTTAATGATTTATCTTACACTTTATTTTATAATGTTTATATCTGAAGAATGAAATGGTTTTATAACCCCCCCAAATGAATACTATAATTTATTTTCCTCACAGAGTTAAGGCTCAGTGCTGCTGAAGAGGCTCTTGCTGGTAGTGATGCACACCCTGGCTCTGATGCCAGGTGACTCCACTGCAGTTCCAGCCCCAGGTTTGGGCTGTGTCAGAGTCAGGACTGGATGATGCCTGTGGGAAGGTGACCAGGGAGGAACTTAAACAGACCCATTCTGAATCAGAACAATCATCCTTCCATCTCCAGCTCATGCCTTAAACAGGATGCTTAAATGAGAGTATGAGCTGGGGACCATGCAGAGCAGCACTTCCCTAAGCATCCAGCTCCTCTGCTCCTTCTGGCAACCAGAATTTGGTGATTTTCCAAGCATCAATTGCATCTCAAACACCTCATTTAATTGCCATTACTTGGTCCTGTTTTCTATAAATTTGTCCAATCTGCCCATGAATTTATCATTCAATCTCCATAATTCCATGGCAGAGAGTCACTTAACATGGATGGTGGGTGAAAAATATTTCCTCCTGATTGTTGTAAACCTGTGGCCTGATCATTTTGCTGGGTGCTTCAGAGTTCTTGAAGTGTGGAAGAAGGTCAGGAACACGCAGTGCTGGGTTTATAGTGGGTTATGAGCTTCACTTCAGTGTCAGGAACCTTTTTTCCTGCTCCTCAAGGCAGAAACACCTCACTGCCAGCTGAAAACTGAAGTTCATAAATGCATAAGCATTAGTGAGGGGGTGCATGAGGGCTGCAGAAGGTGCATAAATCATTCTGGGTATTTTTAAATAATAGCATGTCTCACTACATTCATCTCCCCTGAGTTTATTCCTCAACCCCTAAGTACATTTTGACATTCAGAGTTAATCATACCTTCCAGTCAAAATATGCAGCACAGAACTGTCCTGGGAAAGAGCTGCAGCTCCCCTGAGCCCAGGCTGGGGATCAATAGGGCCCAGGCAGAGCCAAGGCTGGGCTGATGTTGTAGATTATGGCACTAAAATGGTACCAACTTCACAGCATCCCTGGGAAGCCCCAGTGGCAAGGAGCACAGCTGCTCCCCTGGTTATGCCTGTGCCTGGTGGGAGCAGCTCGGTGTTAGACTCTGTTTCTGCTTTCCTCTCCCTTTCTTTTAGCACAGTTACTCTGGTCACTGAGCAGAGGAGGGGAATAAGTGGGTGTGCTGAATCTTATCCCATGGGATGGATTGTCCTGCATCCCTGACCTCTGGCTGGGATTTTTGGGATTGTTTTCTTACCTGGCCTGGTGTGCAATGATAACTGCTTTATCTAAATGCAAATGCAGAAACATTTAGAAGCCAGGAGGAAGGGAAGCTGCCTCCAGGAACAAGATGTGATTCCTGGTGGTCTTCACTTGGGTTTTATCAGAGGGCAGGTTTGCCCTGTTTGACCACCCAGGTCCCAGGCAGTGTGACATGGTTTGATGGCAGAGGCAAAGGGCACATCTCCCACTTGACCATCATCAGCACTGAGCTTTGCTGCCAGTGGTATGAGAGAGAGACTGGAAAGAGCAGCAGGAGGCAAGCAGTGCACTCGTTTTCAATTCACCCATGCAGGAGGAATGGAAAGGGAGGGATGGTGAGGTGGCCTGCAGTGCTTTGTGGAACATCTTTTTCAATTATCCATGTCTGCTCTGTGCAAAGTATCAGGAGTCCCAGTGCACACTCCCCAATATCCCACTTATGTCAACATGGATCAGCTTAATGCACAGAAATGTTACATGATGGGAACAGCTTATTCAACACAGCAGATAATTGCTGGATGCTCCATCCAACCCACAAACCAAACTCTGGGAAGCCCCAGTACTTTGGCTGCAGCCCTTGGGAGTGATTTTAAAACTCAAAATCTCCTTTATCTCCTCCTGCAATTAGGAACAAGAATTATTTTCAGGAGTCATTCAGGCTAAAGATCCACTCTGTGAAGAGACTTTGCAAGGAAAACACCAAAGGTGGGTGACCACCTCAGAAATATGGGATGACAAAAGGAAAAGATGTGTGTAAAACCATTTCAATTAGAATTGCCCTCTGCTCTCTGTAGTCCTGGTCTGACACACACCTGCAGGTCTCAGGCTAGGACAGACAGAAATTCTCTTCTTGCAAAGCCCTGCAGAGAAGAGCATCCTCAAAGCTTCATAATATAGCAGGGTCTGGCAGAGACAAACTCTCCTTCCCCAGTGTTGCCTCTTGATTATATTGGTATATACTCCAAAATAAGATAAAAAGTCCTCTTAGCATCAAGGACACTATCTCCCTGGCAATTCAGTACTTACCAGCCTGGGAAGCAAAACCAGATGTGCTTTGTTGCTCTTGAAGTAGCAAAAAAACCCACTGGCTGCAGGGTTATTAACTTAGGAAAGTTGTCCATCCACTGAGAACCATAAATAATCCACGACAGCCTCTCTGCCTGACTCCACATCCCATCTCCCCTGCTTATGTTGATTTGCAGCCAGATGAGATTCTCCTCCTCACAGCTGTCCAGCAGATTATTTTGGGGAAAGATGTGATGAAGGCAGCTGAAAGCACCTGCTGCCTCTTTGGTTCTTTTATCTCCACACAGCTCTTGGAACTAGACTGGGATGTTGTTGCTGGGAGCAGGGAAGGCTGGACACACCTGATTATAGTCAGAGACTACTGCCATGTTCCTGGGGATGGCAGCCAGAGACATGAACTTTGGTACTCTGAAAGGGGTTCTTGCCAGCTGTCACTTAGATTTTGGGTGATTTGTCACTGCCTGGTGGTTCTGGAGATGAGCATCTCCCACCTGCTGCAGGAATATTGGTGCTACTCAATGCTGCATCTCCAGTTCTGGTGTTTGAGTGCTGGTAGCAACTTACAGAATTCTAATTTCAAATAGATGAATGATGGAGAAGGGGGGAAAAAAAGAAACATCATGGTTTGATAAGAGGTTGTACCCACATAAATTTCTCCTCATTTCTGGTAAAACTATGATATTAGAAATAGCCTGATGGTTTCTGTCTAAATTTCAATTCCTTTCTCATGCCTGATGCTCAGACATGGCCTTTTCTTGCCTACATACATATGTATCTGCTCACATGGCACAAAGCCTACTTGCATGTTAGCAACATGCCTCTTGCACTGGGAGAAACTACCTCTTTACACTTAATTACCTTCAGTGAGGAGAGCTGCCAAAAGGGGCAGAAACAGCTTCAGCCTTTGCTTCAACCTTTGCTTCTGCCTTTGCTGTGTCTCCCTGATCTTCTGCTTAATGTGAGAGGCTTATAAAGGTTGCTGTGAAGAGGAAGAAAATAATCTTTTCTTCTCTCCAGATAAAGTGATGGCTTAAACTTCAGCAAGGAAGATTCAGACTAAATAAGAGTAAAAACCTTCTAATGGCAAGGATGAGGGTTTCCTGGGGAGGCTGTAGGGATTCCACAGGAGGAGGCCTCCAAGCAGAGGCTGGATAAATATTTATCAAAAGTGCCATAGCCATGGTTGAGCTGTCGTGGGGGAAAGGACTAGAGAGAGTAAATTGTTGAGATGCTGAGGTTCTTTCTACCCTTTTGATTCTATGAAGCAGGCGAGAACATTTTCATATTTAAAAAAAAAATCTTCCACTTCTGCTGCTCATGCTGCTGCTGTAGGGCACCAAGTCAGGATATGAATTACCTGTGCCAGGAAATGTGAGCTGAGCAGAACAGAACAGGACAGAATATGCTTTCCCAGCCGGTACAAGTCGGCAGCTGTGATGTTACATGGGGGATCAGCTGCACTCTCTGAATGTCTTTACTGTCCTAAACCCAGCAATAGGGCACTAAAAGGGAACAGAAGTTCTGATATCTGTCTTCATGTGCTCATATCTTTTTCTGATGTTAATTTTCTGGGATGATTAAAGCCATCTTTAGGAAATATAGTTGACAGTTATTTGCCGAATTAACTTTTGCTTCTCTTTCCATTTAAAACTTCCTGCTTTGGTTATTACAAGTCTTATATGCACCCCTTTGGTATCCTCACTGTACTTGTCACAGTAACCCCATTTTGGATTTTGTATGGGCAGTTCATGTGCTTTTCCTGGCTAATAAGTCTGAGACTGAGAATGGGATCAAAGCTATAAAACATTTTTCATGTGTCCAAAAATAATTTATTATGTAGAACTGACTCCTGGGTGCACAACAAAAGAGGGGAACCCATTGGGCTGCCTCAGGAGCAACCAGAGATGTACCCTTGACATCTCAATCTGCCTCCCTGTCCTGGGAGGGCAGAGCCAGCAGCTGGTCCAGCACACATTCCCCCAGCTCTCTGGGGCAGCTGGACCATCTGCTGCCTGTGAGGGAAGGAGCTAAACTCTGCTTCTTGCAGGGAGAACAATTACCAGGTATGGGGGAGATGGTTATTTTCACTCCACAACCTTGTGTTCAGACATGAGGTGTGGATGGCAGGATGAGGATGCACCCCACAGTAGAGAGAGCCCAAATTCCATACTCACTGAGCACTCCCATCCATGAGTGTATGAGGTGGTTTATTTCCAGGGAGTTGGCACAAAAGGAGCCTGTGGAAATTCACTCGGCAATCAGCACTCGCTTTTGGCAATGGCTGTTACCACAGCAGATGAGGCTTCTATGACCCCAAGACCATCCATCTTGAACAGCAGAGATGCTGTGAGCACAGGGTGAGGTAACTGGGTTTTTTCCATCATTTTGCCATGGTCCCAGTTGCTCACCAAGGGCTGTTGCTCTTCTCTCAGTTGATTTGGAGCCAACTGCTTCTCATCCGGATCTTATTTCACCTGGAGAATGGCACTTTGTGGGTAAATCTGTGTTAGTCACAGGTGTGAGGAGAAGAGAGGAGCACTTTTAGGTCAGCAGGGTGTTGGAAACCTGTAAAGATTGGCAAAT
This sequence comes from Illadopsis cleaveri, assembly GCA_013399915.1. Taxonomy (NCBI): domain Eukaryota; kingdom Metazoa; phylum Chordata; class Aves; order Passeriformes; family Timaliidae; genus Illadopsis; species Illadopsis cleaveri. Next base: position 791,740 of record VXBB01005684.1, on the reverse strand, counting down.
TTTTCTTTAAACTGACAACCCACTGATGTGGAATGTTGTTGTTGCTGTAGGTCATGAATGTGGCCTGCCAGGCTGGGTGCCAGCCTGCAGGGATTCTGATTTGGGACCGAAATAATGGCAGTTTGCTGGCCTTAGGCTTGACTGTGTGCCTGTGTCCAAAGAATCCATCATGAGGGAAAAGAGTAGTGCAAAATAATTCAGGGTAATGAACTTTTGCTTTATGAGAAGAGACTGGATCTCTCCATTAGGGGAGAAGAGAGCATGAGGGAAGACAAGTGACTTGTACAAACACAGATCCAGAGTGAAGTGAACTCAGGACTGTGATTCCCAATATCCCACAGCACAGGGAGTAACTGGTGTGGGAGATGGGCTCCAGGGAGGTTCTCCTCATGCTTTTGTGACCAGGAGGAGCAGTTCTGGGCTGCGTGGTGGCAGCCACTGAAGCTTTGCTGAGAGAGGGAAAGAAATTGCCTAATTTGTCAGTCAAACAGAGACAAGCTGGGCAGTACTAGGCCAGATGGGAAAACTGGGCCAGCAGCTGACAAAACCAGTATGGTCTGTATTGTGTGAGTGTGGAAAGCAGAGCAAAAATTTCTAGAGGAGGAGCCTCCAAACTTCGTTGTGCTCATGTGAAAGCCAGTGCTGGAGGCCAAACATGTGTAAACATAACTTAATTAATGATGAAGGTGGATGCCATACCTGATAGGATAAGTGATGGGAATGGAAGCTGAAAGCTTTCACTGGCTGTGTGTGGTACTCCTGTGCCAACACAGTCAATGATCAGTGTTCATAAAGCTGGTCTTGAGTCTGTTCCTAATTTCACAGTGTAGACAGATAGGGAGACCATCCTCAAATTAACCTGCCACCAGCACCACGTTACTGCCAGTGGATGAGTTCCATGCAGGCAGCAGCACTGTTACTTCAACATAAAAATCTACAGCTTCAGGGAGATGATGTGTTGCACAGCTCACCTGCTTTAATATTCACTCCTTGAATTGCTCTCTTGGATGTGTTAATTCCAGAAGCCTTTGTCTGCTGTTCTGCTTTCCTCTCACAAAGCCAGGAAAGAATAAATAACAGTGTAATGCAATGTGCAACAGTATAAATGCCCTCCAAAGAACAACTGCTGAGACTGTTGACATGAGAATTTGTAAGAGAAACAAAGGAAAATATGCTGATTCTGCTGCTTTGCTGCCTTACTCATGCTGTGCCTGACTAAATGTTATTCCAGGGTTTCATTGCTCATGGTTTTCCAATGTTTCACTGAGGAATAAGAGTCATTGTTTAAGTTATGCTGAATCTCAAGTTGCAGGGTAGGAGGATTCACTCCTCTTCTATCAACTGTCTGTCTAAACAGGTTTAATGAAGTACAGATATTAGGTGAGAAATCTTACTTAGTTTCACACTATTCTGCAACTATTAAGAGGAGGAGAGAGATACACAAACCACCCCTGGCTGCAGCACAGGGGCAGCACAGCCCACCCACCTGTCAGTTCTGCTCAGCATCACCCTGAGGGGGGAATCTGCCTGCTGGAGGCATCAGCAGGATGGGATCCTCACCTGGTCAGAACTGCTGTGGGACCACTGAGAACTGGCTCACAGCCAGGTCAGCATCCAGGAGGAGGTTGGTTTCAGAAAATAATGTAAAGATACTTGACATTTATGGGGGACTTAATGAGGGAGATCTGTATCACCCCCACCGTCATCCTCAAATAGAAGAAGTGGAGGCACAGGAAAGAGTTTAATCCCAGGTCACAGAGGAGGCTGGGACTGAAAAACTTGGAGCCCAGGTCTGAGCATGGCTTGTTACGACAAAGCAAGAATACTCCCTAGTTCCTCAAATACATTACAGGGCTGCCCACTCACAATGACCTAAGATGGTTTTTCTCACTCACGTTGCACTGCAGACTAAAATAGCAGCGCCCTCAGTGCAAAATTCCAAGTGACACATATTTAAAAGATGGGCTGTGGAAGGGTTAACATATTAATTCACTTTAGAAGTGCATTCTCATGATGGCCATGAGACCCCTGAGTCTTCTTTGCTCTGAAACAGTTCATGTCTGGAGAGTTAATGGTATTGGATAAGTGTATTACAGCAGAAGAAACTCCCTTGCAATTAATGACAGGAGATTAATAAAAGCCAGGAGCTTAAGGTGGTTGGCCCTCCATGCTTTCAGCCCTGGTGACAGCCAGTGCCATCACATCCAGGGGTCTCAGTGGAAACCTGACCCCTGATGGGCTGCAAGGAGCAGATGTTCCTAAGGGAACCCATGGAGAGGATGAGTCACCCCCACACTGAGCAGCAGAGAGGAATTCAAGGTCAGTGACAGAGTTTTGGAGCCACCTTTCCTGTTCCAGCTAGGTATTTGCCTAAGATCCACAGTCTCTCTTTCCCATTACATATTTTTATCTTCCCACCTAATTATCTAAGACTTTCAAAAGTGGAGCAAGGCTTAACCCCAGAGGCAGTGATGATGATAGTAATAACTTGGTTTTTATCTGCTTTTGTCCCATGGTGAAAAGTGCTGGGCTGATCCTTAGTGCTTATTGATACTGGTTACCCTCATGTATCAGTCTGGGAATTTGTCAGGTTGCAAAAGCATTTGGTCAATAATTTCCACTTAAAACTACCACAGAGCAGGACATTACTTGGATGAAGGCAGTAGGAGCAGGGGGGTTGGGCAGAGTTAAATGGGGTCTGGGCTCACAATCTGCTTCTGAAATGGAAGAACACCAAGCAGCAGAAACTTCAGGCAAGTGAATCTGGCTCTGAAGATTTACTACAGAGAGATTTTGGGCACTTGGCACAGGGTAGATGCCAAGATTTTGTAGTCTGACTGCCCAGGCAGGTGTACCCAGTGGCATTTTTGCACACCTGGTCACCTCTCTTCAGATCTGCAGAGGTTTCATGTTGGGTGAAACGAATCCAGAGCTCAATAATTATGTGTTGTAAACTTTGGATAACCCCCAAGCAGGCTGAATCTTTCTGTCCTGGGGCAGTTTTACCACAGCCACTGACTAGGACAGCAAATTCCTCCAGCCCTTGGAGCAGCTGCTGTCCTTCTCTCAACCTGGTTGCTCTGGCCAGTGTTAGGGAAGAAAGGAAGCAGTCTCTGTGCTTGGAAGTGGGGTGGGATTTAATGGCTAGGTGGTCCATCAAGGGATTACCTTTGGCTGGGGAGAATTTTTGATCAGCCCTAAAATAGACAGATACAATCTGATCCACAACAGGCTTCCAAAGTCCCTGTGACAGCTGAATTAATTGCACAAAGCCTCTCACAACAGCAGCACCTGCACATGTAAAACTGAGTGGCAACTCCTGTTAACTGCATCTGGCAGCTTCAATAGAAGTGTCAACAATCCATGCAAAGGCTATTGGAATTAAAGGGAATTACAGAATTGGTTTTAAAAACTTAATAAGCTCACAAACTCAGAAGATGGGATACACAGGCCCTGGTTTTCAAAGCTGTTCTAGTGCATCCTTCTGGCAGAGGTTATTTCTTTGACCATCTGTGAATTTCAAGCACAGAAGAGGTTCTTGGCAAACTCCTTTCATTCTTTTCTCGAGCAACATTGTTTACAAGTTTCACAGGAAGAGAAGGAAGTAATTAGAGAAAAAAGGTAACACTGGGTGTGGGTGATGCAAAAGTCTACATCACTTCATGTCACAGGAATTTTGTCATGACTTTCAGGGACTTGACAAACATTTCACTTGTGTAGTCTGCTCATAAAGAAAGTGCAGGGTAGCATCAAAAAAAGGCATATTTTCAATGGGCTTTTGAACTCCAGCCCTGGACAAGAAGCTCAAAACCCCTGAAATCAGTGGAAATTTTACTGATGATATCAGCAAGATTTCATCTATTAACATCTGCCTGATTCTGAACTGGGTTCTGCAAGCTTTTTTATCAGCCAAGCTGGTTTTAGTGGCAAAGGGACTGTCCTTCCTTCAGAGGCTGCTTTCCTTCACAGAGACAGCTGAGATGAATAATGGCTACTCACTGATGGGAGAAATTTTCTGAAACTTCCCACACTCTTCCAAGCCAGGTTTCATCATTCCTTTCTCTGCTGTGTTAAATGCCCACCACACACGTGAGCTGCAGAGGAAGTCTGGATGCTCCCACGTAAATTAAACTGTTGGAGATTTACCAGCAGGGTGAATGTGAAAACCCTCCTCCACAGTGTGATGGCAACGATGTGTCCCCATACCTGTGCATCTCACCTCTAAGCCAGAACTTTTGTTCCTTCCAAAATCCTCCCAGCTACTGCAAAACCAGACTGAGCTACCAACAGGGTACTCATAGGCTTGATCTGCACACAAACAAGGCACAACGTTGCACTCCAAAATCCTTAACAATCTGCAAACCCTTTTAATTAGAAGAAGAGGAGATGCAAGTTCCTCTGTGAGCTACTGCCTGGGAATGAAGGAGTAAATGTTCAGCCTCCTCCCCATCAGCTCATCAATCTCTCATGTCTGAGGTTGTCATCCTAAGTGTTTCTATTTTTTGTGTTAAACAAAGAACAGATTTATGGGTAAACAGGCAAAAATAAGTAAAAGGAATGGAAATGAATTACCATCCTTCATTAGGCCACTCCCTGAGTCCTTCATGCAGACATGAAATATTCCAGTGTAAAATCTTTGTTGCTTTGCATGCCTGCTTCAGGAAACCTCTTGCAAACATTCCCTTTAGTATTTCTCTTCGTAAACTGAATAACTAAGACTTAGATTAGTATTTCTAACAGAGGCTGCAGGCAAGGAAATGTCAGCCTTCCTGGCCTGGGGAAGCAATACCTCTTTCAACTCTTCAACAGCATAAAGTGAAGGGAGGGGACCACGGGCTGCTGGTTTCCACCTACAATTTACTACTCCTGTGCTGTGTGGCCTTGGGCACATAATTTAAACTTCCCATCCTGTTTTTTTCTCTTGTAAAGCTGCAGGATGAATACCTGCCTTCCTTGCCGCTCTCTGCTGCCAGGGGTTTTATACAGCATAATAGAAATGGGTTCAGTTTTATAGAAAAGTGAGTTAAAGACCCAGGCGGTACCACTCTCCTTTTAGCACTGAGTTATGTGTCCATCAAGCCCAGCTTTGGGCAACAAGGAGTGTGAAGTAGCAATGTCATGTAACTTAGACACCTGCTAAGTGCACCATTTGTAAAATTTGCCCAATATTTGCAGGGAGACAGAGGAAGAAAGGCAAAATTTTGGTGTATCTGCAATTTGTGCTTTGCTGCTTTCATTGCAAATTCTTCTTAAATCAGTCGAAGGTCTGGTTGGCCTTGAATATTAGAAGAAAAAAGGGAAGTCTTCTGCTTCCTTTTGATACACGTTTCTTCCCTTTGAAAAAGTGCAGGGAAAAGACAAACATTTAGAATGTGCCTGTAATCTGTGCTCTTCGTCTCACCAACTGGCAGCAGAAAAACTAAACACACAACTAACAGTATTTCAATGAGTTTTTGCATTTTCAGAGTTGGAATAATGTCATCACTGCGTAACATTGCCAGATTCTGTGATCTCCACAAAAATAAACTGTATCCATAATGTTAGAGAACATTCCTCATTTGCAAAAATTTGCATCCCTAAGATGTGCATTAGAAAGGCAGAACTCACTGCAGAAGCTCAGACTGTGCAGGGCTGCCCAGTGCAGGCACGTGCTCACAGTGCTGTATTCCTGAAGGAGCAGGGAACAAATAAGGGGAAAAAAAACTGGATTCCAGAGGCCCTTGGAGAGAATTTCAAGGACTAGCAGAGCTGGAGGGTGGGGTGGTTGTAGAGCAGCTGCCTTGTGCCTCTGGAGGGTGTCAGAGCTGGAGCCATAGGCAGCAGCAGAGCTGGGGTGTGTGTCACTGCTGGCTGTATGTGACCAGGATGTCTGAGGAAACCATCCCAGCAGGATTACCCAGCCCAACATGGAGAGCCTTAGGGGTCATTTCATCTCCTTCCATGAGTGATCCTCAGAAATCCTGTGGCTCTGCTGTCCCCAGAGCAGAGAGAACAGGTTGTTGTGATCCTGGCTGGATGAAGAATTAGGGATTTGCTGTGGTTACCTCGGTGGGAGCTACTTGTGTCTGTTTGGTATGCAGGGGTTGAGGGACACCTCCCCTGGGCCGGGTCAGTGTCTTAGTTCTGTGCTCAGGTTTTGAGGCTGTAATGACATTAGGGCACTTATCTGGATTCCTACTTGACGTGTCTTCTAGCAAAAAAAATGAGTTTTTCAGCTGCACTGCTGCAAAATGTGTCTGTCATTTTAAGTCAAGGCTAATAAATGCAAAGCAGATGGGGAGGTGTCCTCTTCACCCCTGAGAGACAATTCCACCAGCTGCTGGCACACACAGCAGGTCACAGCTTGAGCAGTAACACTGATGTCCTCTCACACCTTTTGGGCTGGTGGGCAAGGACAAACATCTTATTTACTTTATTTATTTGTGCACAACAATTTAAGGATGAAAAAGTGAAAGGCAATATCTGAAATGAACTTTGGCTACTCCATTTCCAAGGAAGAAACAAACTAATTTTACTTCCAGGCTCAAACTGTGTCCCTGGTTCCAGCACAGGCAACAATTTTTAAGGAAACTTCTTGAAGTGAAAATTTTAATGAGTTCTCAACACCATATCACATCCCTTGGATTTGCATCATTTGAACCATATTTCTGGAGGTAATTTTTCAATGTGTTGCACAGCATTTTATCTGCCTGAATGCCTCTGCATGAGTGATTCATACTTCTAAACTGTGGATGTACAAAAGGGGTGCAGGCATTTGAACAAAAAAAGTGCGGCAATTTTCTTGTTTCCAGTGGCTTATCGGGGAAGGTCAGTTTATCATTTGTTCAGGAGAAAATTACACAACTGTTTTCAGCCTCCCCTGGGACAAAGACTGTCTTGGACTGCAGAGTGCTGTGCCCTGCAGAGCAGGCAGGCTGGGGGGGCTGCACCTCCTCCCTGTGCTGTGCAGAGGGATGCTCTGGGACCCTGTGCTATGAATGCAGCACACTGACTTGTCTGGTGAATCTGTGGCTGATCAGATCCCCAGGAACAGTGGAGCCCAGGAACAGTAGAGCTGCCTTGGAGGCATTCATTAAATTATTGTTTTGCTGGAGGTTATCAGAGGTCCTGTGGATGGAGGTCTGCTCTTCCCTGTGCCCTCATCTCCCTTTTCCCTGGGGTATGTCCACAAACTGGAGTTTAATCTGACAGCTCCAAACAGAAAGGAAACCTAGGAGACCACAGCAAAGTTTCATTCACTAATGTAATCATGTTCTAAAAGAAAATAGCCCTCTTGTCCTGGAAATGGATATATTAAATAACTCTCCAGTGTTCTCAGTTCAGTGTTCAGCCTGAGCATTTAAACCCTTTAAAACAACCAGGGAAGCCATCTGATTTCCCTGTGTCAGTAATGATGCCACAGCTTTGAGAAATTAATTTCTTCCCCACTGCATGCTCTGTTTGAGAAATGATATCACATTGTGAGGTACTGCACCAAGCTCCACTGATCACATTGCATAACAGGATGCTGGCTAATGATCCAAGATAATAGAGGGCGAAAGCTGAATACATTTTTAAAAATCATCACATGATACAAAATAACGCCAGTACTTGGTATGTGCAGGAGAGGAGAAACTCTGCTAAATGTGCTGCCCAGATGCTCCATCAGAAAAAACACATTTTCATAATCCAAACTTGAATGATTCTATGATTTATTTTTTGTTAATGGTGGGATAAACGAAACACCTCAGGCTGGGTGCTCAGCAGGTGTAAATCAGCAGTGCTCCACTGGAGCTGATGGATCATTATTTTCTACTGATGGAAGAGGAAACTAAGAATAGACACAGTCAGCAGCTAAAAGTTCTCCGGTCCCAAGCAAGTGCCTGCAACGTTGGCATCATTAACATCAAGCAGAAAAGCTGCCCTGGCTGTAGATTAGCAGCAAATTCCCATCAAAGCCTCGGAATACCTCCAGCAGGAGCCCCGGGTGGGATCCAGCCGGCGCTGGTGGAACGGAGCTGCCGGTGCCGGTGGAGAAGGTGAAACTTTGCTCCAAGGACACTGCAGCTGCCGCCAGCCCTGCCTCGCCTCGCCTGACCCTGCCCTGCGGCGGGGCTGCACCTTCCTCACCAGCATCACACACAAACTCCAGGGCACATCCAGCACCCCCTGCAAACACAGGGATCTTCCACTTCCCAGGGCTTGGTGATGATCCGGCTTTTACAGGGATGGACATGTGAAAATCAAGAGGAGAGGACAAGAAGAGGAGACAAGAGAGAGGAGTAGCTCTGAGTCACTCTACCCAGTCAAGCAGCCCTGTGTGGTTTTGGCCCCTTGCAGTTCATTCCTCACAGCTCCTTGGGTGAATGGATTTATTTTTTTTTCCTATTCAGAATAATCCTCAGATCTTCTATCAAAAAAATTCAATCAAACAGGAGTATGCTGGTTCAGTTTTCCCCTGAAAATTTTTCAGAGTAATTAGGAAGCAGAAAGAATACATATGGCCAGACATATAGGTGGAATAATAATCAAGAACAGCAGGGGGGTGGGGAGAGAAAGAGTCAGACAGAGCTGCTTGTGAGACAGCCCGGGCTGTTTGGAAACTCTGTGCCCAAACAGCATCTGGTCAATTATAAGAAATGCATCAAATGAAATTCAAACTCATTCAGAAATGAATTAAGATGAGATGAAAAGGGAAACATTTGCAAAGTATGTAATTGGAATGAATAATTCAGTCCTACCTTACCTTTTGTAAATACTGTACAAATATTTACTCACTTCCCAGGCACAGGAGTGTGGTGGTGCCCACCTCACTGCTGCCACCACAGAGGGGTATGTTTGGGTTATTCTCACAGCCTGGTGCACTGTGTGCTGCAGAGTTAAGTCCCTCAGAGTTACCAGTTTGCACAGCATTTATACATACACAACATGCAACAGGAGGGAAAGTTGCCTTGTGGTTCTATGCAGGAAAAAAATATCCTGTGGTAATGACAAGGCTGGAGGGTCTCACTGGGAGTGTGTCCCCTGTGTGCCTGGGCTGGGGTTGCTGTCTGAGCCCAAGCATCCCTCCTGCTTGCTTTGGAAAACCTCTCCCCAAGAAAGCCCACAGCTCTACATCACCTCCAAAACCCGTTAGATTTCATGGGTGGCATTTGGGTACCAGGTGGGGTAATCGAGGCCAACAGAGAAGGAAAAGCCTGGACAGAGATTCTCTTTAATGAGATTATGATTCATGGAACACAGGTGCTCCTCTTTCGCCTCCCTTTGCAGTGTGTTGTTATTCAGGATGGTGCTTCTGCACGTACTTGAACTCCTGCAAAAACAGTTTAATTTTAAACATGAACTTAAACATCATCCTGAACCAGTGCTGTGCTTGCTCAGCACAGGAAAACAAGACATCCTGTTATCAAAGAGTGGTTAAAGAACAAAACACTCTGCAAGTAAGAGTTTAGTTTTAATATTTCTCCTACTGCCTGTTTCCCTGTCCCTCCAGGGTCAGGCACAGCACCACACCTCCTGCACTGCAAGCTCATTAGCCTCATTTCCTCTCTCCAAGGGGTGGATACAGATTCTGACATTTGCCATGGAAAATCAGAACTTCAGCACCAATCTTGAGATTAATTGTTGACATTCCTCTCCCTTTCCCCCTTTGATGTGTGAGGAAAAAAATAAATATATATGAGGATTTAAAGGGAGGGGAGTGGGAGAAGAGCAGCCCAGGCAGAGAACAGCCTGGTGCTGTGGAGCAGAGGCCACCACGCTCCCCTGGGACATGAACAGTTTGGTGATTGCTCCTAATGAGAGAGCCACAGCAGTGGTGAGCGAGGTGAGACTCACAGAGCCTGGCTGAATGTGGGAGGTGTCAGAGAAATCATTTATCTCCCGTTTCCCACTGATCCTCCAGCATATGGCTCAGTCAGGCAGAGGCTCCTCACACCAGCGCTGCACGTGTGGAGCCAGCACAAACAAGTGCTGCCTTAATGCTGTTTCTTTCCTGCTTCTTGCTGTTTTTCTGTAGGGCAAAAGGGAGGACCAGAGCTCCTTAGGCTGTTTTTGATGTTTGCAGCAGCCTGGATGAGTGTTTGTGTGGTTTGGTAACAACAGGCAAGGGCAAGTTGCAGTTCAAAACCAACTAAACTGGACTCATCACAAACTGGACTTCAGTCCCCTGCACTGTACTCAGGCAAACAAAGGCAAGAGAAATTAATGAGCAAGCATAGCATGAAACCTTGGCCCTGCTGAAATCTGTATCAAACAACCAGGCTTCAGGAGGTGCAGGATTTCCATAGGAATAAGGTCCATCTTCCTGCCCTGTGGCAGTCCCAAGGCTCAGAACTCTCAGCCTCAGAATGCTGGGATGGGGCAGCGCTTGTTCAGCCCTGAACCCAAGTGCTGAGGGAGGTTTCTGACATATCACAGCTTCAAAGTCCTGTCTTGGTGCAATGAATGAATGCCTGAAACCAGATTCCCAAAGTTTTCTCCATTTTGGACCTTCCTCTGAGGTAGCAGACAGATAAAATGTATTGCTTCATTGTAGGTCCATAATTAAGATTTTTTCTTGTTGCACATCCTGCTGGTTTCCATCCAGCTCAGCAATGTCAGAGCCTCTCATTGCCTCTAACCATGACTGTCAGGCACTTCTTTCAGCACTGGAGCTGAACCTTTCCCAGGAAACAGCAGATGTTTGCTGACTGTGTCCTCCCAGAGCATCCCCAATCTGCCCATGGGTTGCTGCCACGTGGCACTGACAGCATGAAAGTCAAATGGTGCCTTCAAACACAGAATCACTCCCAAGCAAAACCTGCCTCGTGCAATAGAGTAGCACCAGGTGTGATCTTTCCCTGATAAAACACTGTGGATAAGGATTTGATCTTCCCAAGAGGAAGAAAATTCAAAAAGTTGCTAGAGGGACTAAGAACCTAGATCTTTTAGTGAGGAAAAAATTACCATTACTGTTACTGTAGCAGACAGGAAGACAGTGCCAGACAGTAAATCTGTTGTGGTGGTTATTGCCATTTAATATTGAGTCAATATAAGTAATGTCTTGGAGTCTTTCCACACAAACTGATAAAAGAGCCAGGACACGGGCTGCTCTCCAAGTAGCAAATAGTTTGAACTTGAGATTTCTGCAATATTTTTTCTCACTCTGTGTTGAGGAGGAAAGGGTAGACTTAAAGGCTAAGGCATTTGCTGGAGAACTGGATTGAAATCTTGGCTCTGGCTTTGGCTTCCTATGTGACCTTGGGCAAGTCACTTAATCTCTCTGAATTGCTGTACAAGAGAGATCCCCCTTCTGCCATCCTGGGTGATTTATGAAGGGTATCCCAGATACAAGTTGTCTCTTATTATAGGTAGTATTATCTCAGTCTGATCCAAGATCTGGTGCATTCTTGGATTTGGAATTTGGGACACATCTGTGAAAATTTATATATTCCATAAAATTCAGTTCACAAGAATCTTTTAACCTTAAATCTTTGACCAATTCAGTAAAATCTGGTAGTGAATGTGATAATGCCATGATTTTATTTAGTTGTGTACAGTTTTGGGAAACTCATCAACATGCCTTGTCTTGGTGCTGGGTTCAGACTGTGCTGCTCATTGCCACTGAGAAGCATCCTTAGTGCTGCAGCTGTTGTGAGGACTTTTTGCTGTAAATCATATCCCAATGTTATTCCCAAGAAAAGACTCTATGCAAAGATCACTTTGCCAGTGCCTGTGCCAAGAGAATTGGACACCAAGAGTTCTTCAAAGCACAAGGATGGAAAACTTGTGGTGGAGAAGAGGCCCAGAGCTTGGCCCAGAGCAGATGGGGAAGGGCAAGTGGAGGTTTTGCAGCCAGGGAGGGGCTCATGCCAGGCAGGGGTGCACACTGTGACAGTCTTGCACAGGCAGCAAACCCTCCTGCACTGCTCCTCCTCCCTCCTTCCCCCATCCTCCACCACCCCAGTAAATCAAGGCCTGCCACAACTGACCTGGCACAGCCTCAACAGGTCCTGGGGAACCACCTTGTGTACTAGCACAGGATTAAAAGGAGGAAGGAAGCATTTGGTTTTGCTATCAGTGAGGTGTGGGGTTTTCAACTACAGGTGAGTCTGAGTCAGACAAAAAGTGTAAGGCTAGAAAATTAGCCAAGGAACCAATTGAGACAGACAGTGGTGACAAACAGAGCTTAAATACTTTGTCCTGCTGTGATCTTCATCCCCAAGTTCACTCCTCTTCATCCCAGCAAAACCCACCTTGAGGGTTCAAAGCCCTGGACACTGATGTCACCTTTCCTTCACTCTCCATATTTGTATTTGGTTGACTCCTTTGCTGTTTTCCTTTCTCTTTTCCCAGCCATCTGCACCTGTGTGATCCCCTGTAGACCTGGAGGGAGGGCAAACATTGCTTGTTGCTAGAAATGCTTGCCTTCAGCTGCCAAATTGCCCTCGTGCCCCCTGCTTGTGGCTGGTGGCCAGCAGCCTGTGGGGTGATGCTGGGGTGCTGCACCCAGCCCCAGCCACCTCCTGCAGCTCAGGCTGAACAGTAACAGGGACAGGATGAGACAAATCTTAGTCTTTGTTGCCTTGAGAAATCTTTGCACTTTTCTTTGTTCAACATGGACACGAGCAAAGAGGTCTAATGGGGTAAACTTGGCACTACACTCAGATAAAACTGTCCCAAAGGGAAAACAGCCTAAATCTTTCTGGTTTGAAAAAGCCTCAGTCAAAGGTTTTTGTCAAGATATTGAATAGATGTAGCAGTTAAACTGTTATTTAATATTTATATATTCATGTCTAGCATCCAAATAGGTCAGGAACCTATTGTGCTCCATAAGGCACAGACACGTTCACATGCACCAAGTCCCCAGCATATTTCAAAAGCATCACTGATACCTCCAGACTGCTGCTGCATCCCCAGTACTTGCCTAAAGGGAAAAATGGGGGTTGGAGGTGTTGTTTAATGCAATGAAAACCCTTTCTAGTTTCATTGAAGCATTCAGATTATTGAGTTTTCTCTGTAATTCTGTTTTTGAAAGCTTCATTTCAGACAAGGAAGTCTTCTGAATTGGTGGCTTTTAACTCCTGCCTCAGTGTGAGCAATTCTGTGTTTTAATCATGACCCAGCCATGCTGCACCCAGGGCTCTGGTCTGGGGCTGTTCCACAAACTGTGCACCACAGTTTGCATTTCTCATTTTCCTTCCATCTCTCTCTGCCCCCAAACCTGTGCTCAGGTTGTTTACATGCTCTTGTACATGACTGCATGCAGGCATTCCTGTGTTTTTAAACAACAAATATATTTATAGGATATAAATATAAATAGGATGATGCTGGGCTCTGGCTAGTTTGATGTTATTGTGCCTGCACATTAATTTAGCAGCCCAAACCTTTGTGGCCCTTGAATCAGTGGAGGTAGAATATGCCCAAAGGGAGCTGTGAGCATGCAAACTCGTGGCAGAGAGGAAAAGGAAAAAGAAGGAAGACAAACCATCTCTGGGCATGGCTCCCCCTTGATAGCAGCACAGCAGATGGCAGAGGGTTACTAGACAGCAGTTTTTTGAGACTTAGCATAAGCCAAGAAACAATAAAAGAAAAGGGAAAAAAAGAAGATAGAAAAAGGAATTTAAGCAGATTGTCGTATCACTGTTTTATTCCTGCCACCTCAGCAGGAAATTAATCACATAATGTCACGTAAAAAAGATAGCCCTGAAGGTCCAGTGTGAAAATGTCTCTGCCTGAGGGCAGGAGTGAATCAAACCCCAAGGGAAGGACAAGGAAAATGAGGATGAGGAGGGCAGCACTGGCTGTGCTGGGAGCAGGGAGCAGCTTATCCAGCCAAAACCCAGGCTCACATCTGTCCCATCCGTGTGCCCAGTGGCTGTGAAGTGGGAGAAAAGAGCTGCAAAGTCAGCTTGAGGAGATGCAGCTCCCCTGTGAAAGGCTTTTTTTGCCCTGGGTGGGGGTGGCAGAGTGTGGGGCTGCAGCAGGGGAGGGGAGAGGGGCTTGTTGGCTGAAGGAACCTGCCAGGAATCAGCATCTTGTCATGGCAGAGAAGTAAATGGAGCGTTCTCTTAATTGCAGATTTAGAGCCAAGATGGGCACTGACGAGTCCATATTTCTTCAGAGGAGTTGGATGGCCGTGGAGATAAGGCTCCCTGGAGAGGTGTTTGGGATATGGATGGACGTTACCCATAAATACAGTGAAATAAGTTTCCTATTAGACTGAAATCCAGTGAGGCGGCATGAATCACCTTAAACATGCATATAACTCTCCCCTGTATATCACCTCTGCTGAAGCATTAATTAACCCATAACATCCATCCCTAGACATTCTAAAAGATCTAATTCCTTGCTCTATTCCAGCACAGCAGCTGGAAAAACAAAATAATGTTCTGGGTCAGACCACAACCTGTGTGTTTGGTACTGCAAAAGCCTGCAGTGAGTTCTCCATCCTTCCTCTGGTCCTGTGGGACCACACGGCCCAGGTGAAGGAGTGGATTTGAGAGATCTTCTTGGCTCTTTAGGGTACCCATATGCTCAAGAATTTTGCATGTTCAATGCTACTTCTGATGGCAGAATCCAGTAGGCCCAAGAGACCTGCCTGAAATATGATTATTTTTCCTTTTCATTTACTGGCTTTATACAACTCTGCCATAAAAAATGTTGGCTTGCATTAGGTTGCACAGATTGTTTTGAACTGGACTTCCAATAACAGAGAGGCAGCTGAAAGAGCAGAGCAAGGGAAAATAAGAAAAGGCAGGAAGCAGATAAAAGGGCTGTTTAAGGTGGCTGAGTCCCCAACTGGAGCTCCTAGTACTTGTGTTGGTGCCAGGAGAAGCAGAAGCCAAAACCAGAGAAAGAAAGGAAACTAAGTGAGAAAGAGAAATGAATCCTCAAGTAACTGAGAACAGGTGCTTCATTTGGGCTGCTGGATGTGAATGTGCTGCAGTTGGTTGCTCTATTGACAGGGGAATTCAATAAGCGAGTCTGGTGCAATGATGACAGAGCTCAGAGGATGAAAACCCATGTAAATGAACTCCCTTCCACCAGACTGTGCTTTATTAAAAAGCACAAGTTGTCAAGGCTATACCTTGAAGGTCACAGCTCCAGCAGCTTGGGCAAAAAATGCTCAAACCTGAACCTCCTAAATGCCTTGTGTAACTAAAGGGACTTGAGTTACAGCCCTTTATTCTTCCTTCTGCTGTCAGGAGGCTGGTGCCTGCCTCACTCCTGTGGTGAGAATGTGCTTGCTCAGGTCTCCAGGCCATGAGAAAAGATGAAGGAAAGGTCTCCACAGCTTCCCGCACCACCAGGAGGGTGGCAGAGGAAAGCAAGGCTCTGCTTGGCAGGACTCAGCTCCAGAGGCATGCTGCTCATTCCAGGGCACCTGAACCATTGCTGGAAATGCTGTAAGGATCTGCCCAAATGATCCAACAACAAACTGCTGCCTCTGCTCCCAGTGCAAGGAAGCAGCAGATCGGGGATGGCACCTCCCAGCGGGGTGTCCAAGCAGCAATCCTAAGCAGCATGCCTTGATTTCAGTTTGCAGCTGAAGGAATGACTTCCCCCAGTGGGTTGTTCCTATTGAGCTGGGACCTCTGTGGGGCATCCAGAGGGGGCTGGGAAGAGCAGCAGCCAGGACACCCCAGGCCATGCTGTGGCTGATCTCTGCTGCTGCAGACCAAGCTACGGCATCCCGACTCCCTTTGGCACACGATGATGTCTCAGAAAAGAGTTAAGAGCATCATGTCAAATATAATTATGAGACAATAACAGCCTATTAGTTCCAGTGCCTAATTTTAAACCTCAGACTGTCTAAAAACCCTCAGTCTGCTTTTAGAAGAGCTGTCAGCTCCTCAAGTTATAAATAAGAAGCATAGAGAATGGATAATCTCTGCCTGTCCTAGGGCCAAATACCACCTTCTAGAAAAGGTAGAATTCCCATTTCATCATTTACTCATTCAAATTTTTATTTCTGGCTAAATGTGACCAATTTCCCCTGGGATGAGTGAGCTAACATAAGGACTTTATCTGCTTTGACTCAGAGCCACTGCAGTTCCTCGAAATAAGAAAGGTGTAGGAGAGAAGCACCATGCTCTGAGCAGCTCAGTCCATTCCTCACTTATCCCAGGTCTGCAGTTCTTCCTTCCTTGGAAGCATCCCCTCTTTCATCTCCCACACCTGTGCACTCTTGGTTCCCTGTACTCACCCCAATGTTTGCTCTGGAACATCCTGGGTAATTTTCAAGTCAAATTATCTACAGAGAAAAGTCATGTGGGCATGAGCAGATAGCAAGGTTTTTATTGTTTGAAAGTCTTTAGTTAATGTCATACATATGCAAATAAAACCATTTAATTTTAAACACTGTTTGGATAACTGTAATAATTTTCTACACAAAATACAACCCCAACAAGCCTGTGATGTAGAGCTGAATATTGTATGTATGAATGATGCATCAAAAGTAGCCCATACACTGAGTCAGGATATCTTCCACTAATGAAGTCCCTAAAGAAATGCACCACAGACCTTCTGAGCTGAGATATTATGATGGCTTGGATATATCAAGAGATAGCTAAAATAGCATTAGATATAAGATCTTCCTAGTAAAATTCACCAAAAAAGCACATAAACATCAAAGAGCCTTAACTCATAACTGCTATAAAATATTCTTATGTTTGGACTGATAAGAAAGTAGGGTAGTGCCCTAGATGCATAGCTATGAGGAGTAGTGTGGCCTTAAACTGCCGTGCCTTTGTCTTATAGAATTACAAATATTTGGAAATTAATTAATTTTTTCCTGACAAAAACCTCACTTTTTAATTTGCAAACCTACAGTGTGTAGTTAAATATCGTTGATTTTTCACTGTTGACCAAATGCAAACACTAATAAGGCTCAAAGGTTGCACATTAAATTGATCTAAAAAGTGTCTGATGTTTGCTCTCAAAATACTCCTACTCATATGAGTGAAACAAGCTAATTCTTTATCAGATCAGACCTTATCATTTGAACATAGACCCTGTCACAGACCATTCCACACGATGAAATCATAAGTTCACATCTTCATTTCTTATCATGAAATAATTAGAATATTTCATTTCTGCACAGTGAGTCAAACAATGATAAAGAGCCAGTAGTTCAATTAGAAAGCAGATTATTTTTTTAATGAGCAGCTATGCATTATGATATCAGTATTCAAGCATAATGTTAAAAAGTAAATGTTTGCAGGCTTGCTAGCAGCTTTGCTGAGCTCTCTGGAAAATATTGACTTTTTGGTGCTCAGCCTGGAATGTCTCTGGTTAAGCTGTGGGTCCCTGCCCTGTAGGGTGTTCAAGGTTAACATATTCACGTCACATTTAGCAACTGAAAATTAAGTGGTTATGGAAACACGTTTCAGTAACACCTCTGTGTGTGAGTGCTTTCCAAACCCCTCTCCATGCTGGGAGCATTGAGCATCTCCATACCTGCCCCTGGGGAAGCCACCTGGCACCATGCAGGGAGGAGCTGAGCCTTGCCTTCTGCCTGCCCTGTGCCCCTTGCCCCGAGGAGCAAAGCAATCTCTGCTCTTGCATCCTGAGTATGTCTTCTCCCAAAAATTCCTGGCGCAGACGCAGGAGGAGTTCTGCTGCCTGAGCCTTAGTACGTGGCACTTGAAAACAAAGTTATCAGAATGAAGCTTTTAGCTATAAATTGCAGGTATTAAAGATCCATGTGATAATTGTCTTATCTGGCTCCAAATGTGCTTATGATGCTGAGAGAGGACAAATTGGATTACGCCTGAAAGAGGCTCTTCCATTTTCATAAATTACCCGGCAAAGCAGCGAGGGCTCAGAAATGCAGGCGCCTTTGCTTTTGACAGCCTGTGATTTTGTTGAAGGATCTTGTGGAAGAGAACAAGCAAACAAACATATTGAGACAGGTCATTTTAGGAGGAAGGGATGGAAAGTTAAAAACCAAAGTGGTGAAAAGTCAAATGAAAGTAGCAAAGCTATGACAAAAGAATGGGGAGAATATTATAGTGAATATCCCCAATAGAGGAGAATTTTTGAAGGTGTGATTATCAGAGGAGAACTAATCTGTGTTCCTCAACTCCCACAATCTGGAACCCTCAGATCTAGATATTTTTCTCCCCCCAGTTCTCTACACTTTGCTGTTTGCTGTTGGAATGTGCAGATACAGGCAGTGGTCAGCTCTGGTCATCTGCTGCATGGCACCAGTGGGGACAGTTGTCTTTGCTCCCACTACCCTGAAAGTCACAGGAAACAAAATATTTCACTGAGTTCCTTCAGCCTGGAGTTCATTCTTGCCCTGATCATGTTGGCTAAGTGATGACTGTGACAGAAGCCACCATCCAGGGGCAGCACCATCAGCATTATGAAAAATATTGGAGCAGGTCTGTGCCTCAGTGGCACTAAGGAAATGCAGTGGGCATAAGTTATTTCACATGTATTATTCTAGCTGTTGAAAGGCAAGTGGGAACAAAAGTGACAGAAGATCTGAATGGTGTTTTAAACCAGGGAAGCTCTTTCAAAATACAGTAAAGAATTCAAAATAGCTGTAATAAATATGAAAGCTTTTAGGGCTCTGGCATACATTAAATCTTGAAAGTGTTTGGTTAGCGATTTGCCGTATCCCTGACACAGATGATTTTTTCATTTCTCCATCTTTCTTACACTTTCAACTCCTCTTTGGAGAAAAAAGGCTAAAATATTTATCTCAGAACAGGCTCCTGAATTCATAAAATATATTTTAAGTTATTTCTCCCCTTTTGTCAGCTCCTTGCAAAAACTGCTTGGTAAGGTCTTTGGAAATCTCAGGTGGATTTTCCTCTGATTGGTTTGCTCACAGTGCTTATTGTTGAGCATTATTGGTTTAAAAAAAAAAGCAACGAAAAAACAAGATTTTAGAAAGAGAAACTTGGAAAGGAAACTAAGACAGAACAAGCAAAGGGTTAGCACTAAAGGGTATAATGAAAATGTGACAAGGCTCCTACAGCAGCAAGGCTGGATCTTCATCTGGAAAAGCTGCTTTTGCAAGTTCACGGTGGCTCTGGGACAGTCCCACCCGCAGGGGTCCCCAGGGGACCAGGGATGACCCATCTGATCCCTCTTTCTTCTGCTCACCTCCCACTTGTGAGAAGGGAAGCCAGGCTAATACATGATACTGAAATTTTACTATCTTCAAGGCTGCTCTGTCTAAAGCCAACTGCTTTCATTTTTAGGGCAGTAAATTGCTGGCAGCAGAGAATAAAAAGACTGAGCTTTCTTTATTAGCCTGAATTTTCTTTATGGGTCTGCCAAAGAACTGGGTTTTTTCCACTCAGTTCTGGCTCTCTTCATGCTCCCTTCACATTTTCTGCTGATTTTTCTTTGCTGGCAAGCATAACTAAAGTCCTTAAAAGTTAGTGCGGGGTTTGTTTCTCCCTGTCACCTACCTGTTTACCCTAGAAAAAGTCATGGGCACCTGACAACACAACTGCCATTGAGCAGCTGAGCAAATACACAATTTATTGCTGGTGGTTTCCAGTTGGGAGACAATTGAACATCAGAGCCTCACAGCTTCAGAATAATCCTATTTATGTATTAGGAATGGATATGAAAAATACTAGTTTCACAGACAAGGAAACTAGAGTAAGAAGTGCTGTTGATGTGTCCAGCACCCAATGTGACTCAGCACTGGCCTCCAAAAGCTTCATTCCAGGCTGTCCTGCAGCCCTGTTTGTGCCATCATCTCTGTAATGCATCTCTTGCTCCTCTTCCTCTCTTTCTCACACACTTACAGCACCCCTTGCTCATCACACACACCCACACATATCCCCAACAGTGTCCCTTTACAGTGAAACCCCTTTCCCCACATCATTCATGTTCTCAAGAGCCTTGGCAGGTGTCCTTGTGGCAGTGTCTGGGTGTATTTTGGGGAGGACTCCACACAGACCAAAGGAAGCAGGCCATGGAGTTGAAGAGAGCAATTAGAGACAAAACCAGCAAGGAGAGGGTGCTCTGCTTAAATCTTTGCACGTTCCCCTCATTCATTCCCCCTAAGGCAACATCTTTATTGTGGTCTTTGCTCCTACACAAGCCCACACATCATTATAGTTGTTTACATACCATCACTAGCAATAATAATAATAGCTAAGTAATAATTCTTCATTTGAATGTGATGAACGGCTGCATGTCTCAGTAAAAATAAATACATGGGGAAGGGGAAAATACATCATTGTTACTAGCAAATGAGGCATAGTGCAAGAAATTAAAGTATCTGGTTTATGGAAAAATGGGGAAAAACAACTTTGCAAGGAAGTGTTGAACCAACAGGCATAAAGGATCATTTATTGAATGTAAGAGAAATTAATAGGGAATAGGGAAAATTAAGAGAGATATAAATGCTTGCTGATGCTCTTTATAAGTGACTACCAGCAGGCATAAAATTAGAACTCAAATAAGAAAACAGGTTACATTTTCACTGGTCAGCTGACACACTGAATTTGTACAGGATTTTTAAAATTTTCTACATTTTTGAAAGATAAAACCCATCTCATCAGAAGAAACCCCATAAGTTTCCAAAGACTCAAATGCCTAGCTCTGTAATACAGCAGATGAAGCTAAAATTCCCCTTTCTGAAGCTAAAATTCCCCTTTCTGAACTGCAGGAAGACTTATGCATCTCTCTGCCCTGAGCACTGTGGCAGTCACAGCCCTGCCGAGCTCCCAGAGCTGGGCCAGCACCCTTCAGCCCCTGCAAACATGTTCCACAGGGCAGGAGGATCAGTGCTCCTCTGCCAGCAATTCCTCTATCATTTGTGGAGCAATCAAAGGGAGAAGACAGAGGAAAACATCCCACCTTGGGGTGCTCCATGCTGTCCCCCTGAGGCAGGCACTCGCAGCACCCTGCCTGCTGGGCAGATCCCACTCCCGGTGCCCTTGACAGCCCTGCTGAGCCAGGCAAAGCCGGGGATTTCAGGGGTTAATACCCTGTCAGGGTTCAAAGGCAGGCCAGGGAAATGCTTCCAGTGGAGAGCTAATAAGGCAAATCTGAGCCTGCTCAAGCTCAAGGCTTTAGGAGGAAAGGAAGGAGAGGAAAGCAGCCTGTTTGCTTGGGGCAGGGAGATGTGGGCTAGGAAGAGAAGAGGTCGGTGATGGGTCATGTTATGTGCTGCTCTCACACCTTTCAGCACTTGGCTTTGGCATTTGCAGGCTTGTCAGGTCCATGCAGCAGGTTTTCAGGCCTCTCTGCTTTGGGCAGAGATGATTTTGCTCAGACCAGGCTGTAGGGTCACTGGCCCCAGCTCTCACCTCCCTTGCCCCTGCTGGTCCCCCTCTTTTCCTCTTGCAGAAGCAATTGTGCTGCAGTGGGGGCAGAAATGGTGCTGGACAAGGAGGGTATTGACCATTAGGGCTCTTGAGTCCTCCAGGCATCTAGAAAGTCAAATTATTCTCTGCTGGGATCAGGTTCTAGTTTTCAGTCCTCAGATGTTTCGGTTTTATCTGGTGATGTGTCTGTGAGAATTTAGCTCTCACTCTGAAGCTGGAGTAGCTGGATTCATGACTTTGACAGAGCTTTCTGTACCAGCAAGTGGGGGAAAGCAAATAGGTTGGAAATACTCATTTAATAGCACTCTAAAGCAGCTTGCCCACAAACTGCTGCACAGCCAGAATATGTAGTGGTGAGAGGACACAATGTTTCAACTTATTTTCTTTTTTTAATTGCTTACAATCTCATGCTGAAAAACTCTCATGCTTGTACTCCCTAGTATAAATATGTCAATATTGAAATCATGCTGTTATTATACTTCTAAGTATTTTTCTATAAAGAGGCTGCAGGATATCTCTGCCAGCATCTGTCTTGAAGAGCTGAGTTTTATCACAGCAGAAGGCAAGAACCTAAGACCTGTTTCATCAAAGGGAGTCTATATTTCTGTTTAATGTTTTTCTTCTCCTCCTGAACTGTTTACAAATGCCAATTTAGCTCCTGGTCTCTGTTAAGATGTTCCAGCTACAAAGCCTTCAAAGATGGCCAGAAGTGCTCCTATCTTTTTGCATTAGAGATGAATTATATTGTTTGAAAACAAAAATTCAGGAATGAGTCAGAGGCATGAAAGCAAGTGATAACAATTAGGAACTGATACTCATCTTTGATGTTCATGGAGTTGTTCAGTATTTGTGCAGTTATCCCAAGCCCTGCTTGTCCTGTGTGTGGGTCTGGTCTGGAGGGAAGGCAGAGCACCAATCTGTCTCAATTTGCACCAACATGGAAAAATAAATTCGAGGGCTACTGAAGTGAATTTTACATAAATGTTGCAATAAACTACCTTCTGCAGACACATGTATTTATGCCAGAAAGCAAGAGAGTTTTAGCTGTGTCTCGGGAACGTGTGTCATCAGTTGCTTTACTATTGCTGTTATCACATGTGTGAGTATATCCATGCTGGAAAAAGGCTGAGATTTCTGTGCTGTGGTAAATAGTGGCAGAGTAAAAGAATCAACATTTATATTTAATGAAGCTACATCGTATCCTTATAACACTTTTTTCTGAATTAAACTGCTCTAGCTTTAATTTCCCTTTATGTTAGTGGGTGAGAAGTCTCTTGGTGTGCCCATAATTAATCATGAGCCCAGACTACACTATTTCAGTTTGGCAGAGATCTAGACCATGCATATTCATTAAAACTTAGTTCAGCCTTTACTTTTATTTCCTAGTGATGGCACAGACAACTGGGAAAGGTCTCTTTACCCCTGTAGAAATGGAAAGCCTGGATCAGGCTGGGATCTTGCTCTCCTGGCATTCTGTATGAGGCACCAATTTCTGACTGAAAACTTTTTGCTGAAACAACACATGAGAAATTGGGTACTGTGATTTTTTATTTTTTATTTTATTTTTTTTTAAATAAAGTGAAGGCATCAGAACAGAAAAATGAAGACTTCTAGTTTAACCATCAGAGGAAATATGGGGTACAGGGAGGTTAAGCTCTGCAATAAAATGGAAGAGCACAAAGTTCAGCAATTTTATTAAGCACAAATAAAAACACAGACTGTGACCTTCATCCTTCAGGGAGCAGAAAAGTCTCCTGTTGGGGAGGAATTGGCCACAGGTGTCTTATAAAAGGAGATGGGACACACTATCAGGTGGGAAAACAGCACGTTGGCTGCAGTCTCTCACACGCTGCCACACCAGCTGTCCCAAGCAACGTGGGATTTCCTGCAGCACATTCATAAATCTTGGACCCTTGGTTAAAATGGTGTGACTTGGACAAAGGTTTCAGCAGAAGCAATGTGCAGAACCAGCCCCAGTCTGTTACATGTGTTGACAATAGGTGAATTTATTCTAAAGGCCTCCCTGGACTGTAGAGCTTGTAGGATCCTCATCATCACCTCTGTGCCTGCTTGGCTCAAGTGCTCTCCTCCCTGGGTCTCATGGTTCTCTGTTCCTCAGTGGTCAATGCCACATTGTAAAAGCTTTAAATCTGGCAACCATATGGTTACTGCAGTCAGAGGAGATACAGAAACTCATGATTTCTACTGGATCTTCCTTCACTTCACGCATCTCAAAAATATCCCATCATTTCCTTTCCAGCATCACATGGCAGAAGTTGCTGTGAGATTAATGAAGACATTTAGCCTCAGTAAATAAGATGGTTGGGCCATCTTAATTTTCTCCGAGGACTTTATAATCCCAAATTTAAATCTGACTTAGAAAAGGTCATAGAAAGAGAAAACCTAGGAGAGGAATGGGGTGGCAATTAGGAGCATGTAACTGGAATAATTTTTCAATTTCCATGCATGATGAAATGAATCTGTCCTGACAGAGCTAGCATGAAGAGAGGATCTGTTGCTGTACGTGTTTGTGAAATGTTTGTATCATCCAGCAGGAAAGACAAAACTCTTTGTGTAGCAGCATGTTGGCAATACTTCCACATTTGATCTGTTCCCTTAAAATGTTTGGGTGTGTGGTTGTGCCAAGGTCCAGATGGTGGATTCACATCCATATCAGGAAAAATTATGTTTAGGCCCTGATAAGGAGTTAGTTTTTAAACAAGTTTAAAATGGCTCAGAGCTAAGAATACTCTGCAGGTGAGAGGCTTGCAATAATCTAAGGTGAAAAGGCACAGAAAATTCCGTAAAACAGCTGCATCATGACTGTGAACCCTAACTTAACACTGAAGAAGGGCACAACAGATCCCTTGGTTTGGATGCCTTTAAAAAAAATGGAAAAGAAAATCAGCTGAGAATGTGCAGTCACAGAGTACAGAAAAGTACAGAGGTCCTTCAGGAATGATGTAAGTGAAGTTGGTCACCTTGGAGATAGAAGAGACTCCCCATGACAATCCCATTCCTACTTTCCTAAGGTGCACGAAGATGTTCAGCAATGGCATCCATTAGACCACTGGGTCCAGAGAACATTTAAGGTCAAACGTTTCCTTTCCTATGTCCACAGGCACAGAAACTCACAAGGTTCAAAGCCTGAGGGGGTGGTGGGGGTCAGAATGGATTCTCTTGAATAATTATCATTCCTGGAACATGATCCACCGAGTTAAGGGAACCTTTTGACAGTGGTTGGCAGCTGTGGGCCTCCCAGGGCTCCTCCAAGCAGTATTAGAACAACTACTTTGGGGTTTCTTGCTGTTCTTGCTGCACAGGGCCAGTACTGGGCTATTTGTTGCTGTCCTTTTTGTTGGGTTTTTTGTTTGGTTGGTTGATTTTTTGGGGTTTGCTGTTGTTGTTTTGGTTTGGTTTGGTTTGCTTGTTTTTAATTTGAACCCTTACTGAACTTCTGAAATATGACCCTTTTCTGCTTATCAAGCCCAGGCTATACCTGCTTTTATCATCTCTGACAGCTCATTTGTACTCTTGTAAGGTATTGTATCCCATCCTTAGCAGCTGAAAGATTAGTTCTGAGAACTATTTACCCTTTGCCAGTGGATCCTAAGGCATGTGATCCATTCAGTCATGATCAAGAAGCTGTAATAAATGGGGCACTTCTTCCACTGACCCTCTCTATCCTCTTGATGTAGCACTCCTGCAAGTTTGCTAAGGTGCTCAGAGATTAATGTAGACAGGAGGAAACCCAGGGCAGGGACTCAAGCTTAACCACTCATTTTGATGTAAAATGTGCAGGAACAGTAGTTAGGATGACAGCCTGGGATTTAGGAAAGCTGTGTTCAATTCCCTGCCTTGCCATGTGTGACGTTGCCCCTCTGTGCCACAGCTCCAAACCCATATAATGGGACAACTGTATTTTCCTACTTCATGTGGCTCTTGGGAGAATAAATGTCTTTAAACCTGTAAAGTGTTCAGTTAACCTGACAATGAGATCATATAAGTGGATTGCATAGTGAAGGCAGAATCCAATGAAGGTGGCTTTAAAATAATATTAACATCTATCTTCCTGAGTTTGATTCTACGAGAAGAGCATGTTCTTCATCAGTATTTCAGGCTATTCATCATCTTCCTGATACATCCATTGTTCAAGATGTTCCCTGGCCCCAAAAACCCAAAAGAGCTTTGTCATGAACTGCATATTAGAAGAAATATTTCTTCCATTTGACACAGCTTCTGGAGCTGACATTTTCTTAAGTATCTTATATTTTCTTCTAAACTAACAGCAGTTAATAGAATACAGTGATGATTTCTACAAGGTGTTCTGTAACTCAGAGGAATACTTCTCAGATCTGAATTTTGCTCATCTTTCTAGATGTCTTTCCTGGGCTCTAGAGACAGGCCAATTCCAATGATTAAGAAGTTCTGTTAGTATCAGCATTATTCAGAGTTTTGGCTGCTTTATCTCTGTCTTGCTTTCAGTCCCAGCTGAAATCAAGAGGTAGAAAGGCAAATTGAATGAGAGTGATTATTATTAATTAAAAGAGAAAGTTAAAGAGTTATTCAAACTTTTTTGGTGTCCCAAAAAAACCCCTTTCAGGTATGTGATGTCTCAAGCTTCTTGAACGAGTGGATATCTCTTCCTTCTTTATCTGAGTCCACTCAAGCATGCCTCAGAGTTGACGTGGGCCCATGTAGCTTTATCTGAATCAGCTATACCAAAGTCTAAAACTATATAATTAAGCTCTTTTTAGGGACTGGAAAACTGCCACTAAATTTGAAATCTGTCATGGTAATTTCAAGGCTAAAGGAATTAAATTTAATAAGAGATATTATTCTTAATTATTACCCTATCTCCAGCCTATTGCACTTGTCTAAAATCTTTAAAAGTTTTCCTCCTTTCATAGCCACCTGATCATCAGAATTTTAATTAAGGCTAATCAGGATGTCTGAACCATGACTGCCCATAGATTACTCTCTTTGGCTTAATAGTAGGTGTTCATCTCAAAGCCTCATTGTGTTTGTTACTTGGAGTGACACAGCTGTCATGGTTTCCAGTTTTGATATAGATTTTCCTTCAATTAGCTAAATTCAATGAACAAAACTTAATTTGTAATTTCAGAGTAGATTGCCATTTTTTTCTGTGTTATGGCAGCTTTGCACGTGGCTACAGCTTTTTTTGACATTTACTGTTGCCTCTGATGCCATATTTAGATGCAGGGGCTGATTTTTATCCCAGGGAAGTATAGATGAGCTGCTTATACTGGCTACTTTTTCTGTTAGTAATTTAGGTTATTGACTCCAGCAAATATCTTCATTGATTCCCTATAATTGCTGGTGTCATCTGTTTTTCAGTGGTATTTAATAAACTCCTCTGAAGTTCTTCTTAATAGTATGAGTATTATTACAAAGCATAAATTCACATGTGTGAATAAGAGAGCAGGATCTATGCATCTGTCCTTTGAGGGGTGAATGTCCTTTAAAGAACAGTGGTAGCACATCCCTCAATGCATAGGAAAGGAACGGTTGGATGGGACAGATTTGTCACCAGCTAATTCCTATTTATGGTCTTGTTGCCTGTCCTTTTTTTCCCATGGCAAACACTTTGCTTTGGAACCATTGTTTTCTCTTTATTTCATTTTCAGTAAATGATGCCATTTACAGAAGAACACGAGGACAGCTGTACTGGTCTGATGATGGTTCCCATTCCCTGGCTGTCTCTGGGATCAGCCAGGAACAGGCTCCAGAGGCACAGGCCAAAGACACGTCAGCAACTACTGGTACATTCCTAACACATTCTCCCAACCCTTGGTAGTCAAGACCAGTGACTTTCTGAGTTGGAGACACATTGTACTGGTCTTCAACTGCCTAAAATACATTTTCTTGCCTGAACTTGTCCAGAGGGGTTGTTGCAAGAGATTTGACCCTACAAAGTGTTGATTCCTAAAGAGTTTTGAAGGCAGTATTAAAAATGGGTGGTTTTTTTGCAAAAGAGGGGCTTGTAGGGACAGTCTGTGCTGTAGGATGGGAAGTCACTGTGTCACCTCCTGGGTGATATTCTCCAGGGGTTGTAATGAGCAGCTTGGCACTGTGGCTGCTCTTTGTGAGTGATACTCAGGGTAGCACAAAACTTATCACCACCGCAATATATTATCTGAAGTTGAACAAGAAAGCAATTATGGTACCAGATTGCCATTAGCAGGTAGGAAAAAAAAAAACAAGCCCAAGGTTTCTTCTGCATCTCAGCTTGTGGGCTGACATTCAGATAAGATGAAAACATCATAACTTCCAGTGATTAACTGTGAAACATTGGAAATGAGTGTTCACAAGTGAATTTGTCCTCAAATACAGCCTTAAATACTTTCATCTAGGCACTTCTTTTTGAATAGCACAGCCTTCTGTGACACCATGGAGCATTTTTATGTGCAGACTTAATTGAAACAGTCTTATTTATAGCTATGAATATTCATTCTTCCTAAAGGTGATTCTGAGGGAGGCTAATAAATGTTCTCACTTTCCTTTGCATTAGCTAACGATCTGGAAAACAAATATACTGCCATTCCCTGGGAACCCAATCTTGCTGTGCTGGACTATACTGGATGAAAGTTGTATTTCACCTTCCATTTATTTATTATTATTCATATCTCTGCAATGCCTGAAGTTCCTGCTGTGAAGCACCAGGCACAGCCCCAATGGCCATGTCCCAGAGCTGGGAATTTAACTCTGAGGCAGGAGACGACAGATGGAGCCAGAGAGACAAAGAAGTACAAGGAGATAATTACACTGAATCCATCAATGCAACTGGCCATGGTCTCTGTGCACTGCCATGGTGGCAAAGGATTTTGGCTGAAGGGAGTTAAATGGGAGTCCTGTGAGATGCATGTGACAAACTATGCCACAATGTTACCTTCGATTCTAGGAAAGGAAATTTTAATCAATGAGTTATTTTTATCACTGATCAATAATTGTTCTTTACAGTTTTCAGTTTATCCATGATTTTTCAGGCTAAAGCTTGGCCTACCCCATGTCAAAGGAGGCATCAACCCTTTGTACAGCTCCAGCACAGCGTGGAGCTGCAGCTTTTCCCAGGATAAGGTATCTCAGCATGGATGTATGAACTGCCCAGAGCTGCAAGCTGACTGTGCCTTCTCATGTAAATTTTTGCTTCTGCTGTGACGATGTTTCATCATTTAAATTGCCAGAAACAACCAGGACACATGGCAGTATTCTTTAGCTCAGTTCTTTTACAGAATTGAATGCAACATTGCACTGCAGTGAGGGATTTGGGGAATCTGAGCCTATCCCTGGCACTTGTCTCAGCCAAGGAGAGAGGAGTGATACTGCCATAGGGAGCTGATGAATTCTGAGATTTCACAGACCAGTGCTCCCATGAGCTGCCTGAAGTCCAAAACTGTATTGCTTGGAAAAGTTCTGCATTGAGGCTACTCCTGCATGGGGGTCCCCAGCTCCTGCTTAGGGAGGTCCCTGGGTAAAATGGGTAATAAATTATGAAAAATCACCTCAGTCAGCACTCTCCTCTAATGACTCTTGGCAATTGATTTCAGTCTGCTTCATAGACATGTACTGAACCCAGCCTCCATTCTCTACAAAAGCCTTTGAATAATAAATGTTATTAAACCAGAAAAAGTGTAATGCAATGAAATTCAGAGGCTAATGCTGGGAAATAGCTGTTGGCTTCCAAGATTTTTCAGGTATCCAGTGTTGCTCTTCTCTGAAAACAAGAGATGCAGAGCTTTCATCTGTAGATGCCATTTTGTGCCTCTGGTGAACAGTGCACAAGTAATTTGGCTGAGACCATCTTTAGGGAGCACCAAAATGTTCTGTCTCTGCCTCAAAGCAGACAGCTCACCCAAAAATCAGGCCAGTGTGAAGACTCAGTGGAGCTCAGGTGAGCTGCCATTCCTGACTGGTCCTGAGCAATGGCCAGGGTGTCACAGGTATTGACAGACCCCAGCAATGTCTAACTTTTGGAAATTATATCAAGCTCTGACAGAAGCAACTTTGGAAAGTCACAAACAGACCAGCAGTGGAACAAAAAGCCTCTGAAGAGAAAATCCAACCTTGCTTACACCTTCTCTAATTCTCTCTCCTTCCAAAAGTGCCTCCCTCTGCGAGCTTTTGCAATTACCTCTCATTAGCCATTGACAATACAGGAAGAGAAAGCATAAATTGGAAGCATGAATCATATCCCAATTTAGCCTGTCTTTTCTGCTAACAGAAAAGCATATGCTTCTCAGATACTCCTCTGCATTGAGACTGAGAAGGAAGGCAGTGGAGGGAAAGTGGAACTGTGCAGACTTTTACAATGAAGGGGTTGGTTCCCATTTTCCTTTAAACAAGAGAATAATAAATTAGCAAATTTTCTTCTTAGAACTGCCTTCATCTTGCACCAAGTATGTGCCTAAGCCAGTTCTCCATATCCAAATGTGTGGAAGGAAGTTTGGTTTCTGGTTATATGTCTGTATATCTGGGGTTAACTCTGCAGCTGAGGTTCAGGTTGTGTGTGCTAGAGCACCCTTATGTAATAATTTACATTTTACAGCTGAGGAAATAGCAGTGTCCTGACACAGTTTGTGGAAAGGGCTCTATGAGACCATTGCAGTAAGAGGTCTGTGTGACCTGCAAAACCCTTCTAGCCTTAAATTCCTAAGCTCCCAATCTCTAAATGAGCATTAATATTTTTGAGGGCTTCCAGCACCATGATGATGGAATAAGTTAATGGAATAAAAGGACTTCTTTAAACAGACATTAAGGACGTAAGAGTCCAAACTGATCAGCTCCAAATATTCAATCCTTTCCATGGAGCAACAGAGGCTCTGTGGGTTAGGATCAGGTTGTTGTAATGCTGAACTTACAGTATAAAGCCAGAACTGGTGAAACCATGCAGAGATCTTTGAAAATCACTTGAAAAACACCAGCCAATGATGATATCCTAGACAGAAATAAAGTAACCCAGATAGACTGAGGGCATAATGGAATAATCCAAAGTATTTGGTCTGGAAAAATAAACTTATTCTGCTGTGGTGTTTGGTGGAAGCGTCCCGTAGTGTACTACAGTAATAGATTTTTCTGCTTAAGAGCCTTACAAGTACCATCTGATCAGTTATGAAACTCTGTATTTAGTTTACAGAAAGTTTAGACAAGTCAAATCTATTCCACCAAAAGAATCAGATGTCAGTGAAAACAAATGTGTAATATCAAAACACAGATTAAATGTTGATGACTGCACAAATTCTACATGGTAGTAAAACAACCCTTGGTACTCAGAATAACAACAAGGCCACTAGAAACAAGTCAGCAAAAACTCAGAGAAGATCTGTTGCATGGCAAATACTTTAAAACATGAAAGCTGCTGCACCAGTTATGTTATTGCACATTTTCAGGACAGAAACAAAAGCAAGGCAGTTGACTGTGTGCTCTTGAAACTCTATCTCTTTTCTCTTACGTTCCCACCAATGTACTGTAGAATAAGAATCTCTCAGTTGAGTAAGTGCCAAAAATGAGCCTCTGGAAAATGCATTACAATTCAATGCATTGTGAATTCCAAAGTCTGACAAGAGCTGCAGTCAGTGGTGTGTTGGGAACTGCCTGGGAAGAAGGTAATGAATGCTCAAAGTCATTGTCCCTGTCTCTCTGGTGAGGCAAGCTGAGGTCCTGATGTGAATACAACAAAGGGCATTTGACCATATTAAGTAACAAAACTTAAACACAAATTCTGGGGTATAATTAGTACCCTCTTGTGAAAGTGTCCTCACTGCTCCCCATAGGTCAAAAAAGTCCCTTTTTTTCTCAGAGTGACACAAACAGGCAAACTAAAGAACCCGGAGCTTGGGACAGCAATTTTTCCTCTCGTATTCTTCTCCTATGCTGAAAATATACAGAAGTGAAAGTAAATTGAAAAGTACAGCTTCTGAGTATAGAAAATCCAGTCCTGTCCTGGTGCTCTCCAGTTGTGTCACCACTGGCCACAAAACCCAGCTGTTCTGAAGGAAGTGAAGCTGTGGCATCTTCTCCACAGGGATTTTCTCTTTGCTGGAAAACTTCCCTTGGACTCCACCTGTCTTTGGGTCAGACCTTGCTGGAGTCTCAAAGGCTCTTGGAGGCTTGGAAAGGAGATTACAAAGGAATGAGCCTTTCCCACTGCACAGGTGACAGAAGACTCCTTTGGTAATGGCTGGGTAATGACAAGCAGGACAGCTCAGATTAGAAGCTCACAAATCCCCTCACTGACACAACTCAGACCAGCAGCAATAGATAATGAACGTTATTTCAAATAACAGCCCTTATTTTACAAGTTAATCTGGTCTTCATCTCCTTTAAGTTCTTTCTGTGGAAACTATAAATGCTCCATCCTTCCCAGAGCCTTTCCATGCCTGCTGCATGGAGTGTATAATATGCTTGATATTTAAGACTTTTTTTCAATTTTATACTTGAAAGGCTGAGTCCTCAGTTCTAATCAGCTAATGCCTGATGCTGATGGAGGAGAGGCTGTGCAATGAGCTCTGAGGTGAGATACTTTCTGGAAAGTTTTCTGGATATTTGGGTGCTGGACTACTGGCACTGATTGTCAAGGGAGATTTTTTAGGACATAGCTTGAGAAATTTTTGTTGGAGTAGTTTTGTTGGAGTTGCCTCTGCTGTGGGCAGCTGCTAGACTAAGGAAGCTTTGAGGTGGTCCAACCTCCTTTCCATCATCCACCTTTACTTTCTTGCCTTGGTCATGGTGGTTTAGTGTTTTTTGCTTCCAATTCATGCCATTTTTTATAAAAAAGTAGCAAATCCCTCAGTGTCTTTGGGACACTCTCTTGCTTCACATGTGGTCCTGCAGCCCTTCAGACCAGGCAGGCACATGGATCATCCTTCCCTGGAGAAGAACCTGTCCTCTTCACCACTGAGAGCGAGCAGTGTAAGCTGAGGGGGGGAAGCAAATCACAGGCTTCTCTCTATTTAAACACTGTACAGGAATTCCCATGCTATTTTATTAACAGATAAACACTGATATTATCACTTGTCATAGGAAAAGAGGAGGAGGACTGGAACCTGATCTCCTGGGAAACACAAAATGAGAACCTGCACCATGTGAGCTGTTAGGTGGATCCAACAGACTAAGTTTATTTCCTTTTCTATGAATTTCAAGGGATAGATAAATAAACCCCCTAATGAGATCCCTGCTGAAGGGCAGCTGTTTTCAGATCTTGAAGAGTTACTGATTTCAGCTTTAAGTTGTATTGAAGCTTCTCTTAAAGCAGAGATTGCTGCTTCTGCAAGTGCTACAGAAACTTGCCTCAGGCAGGTGCTCTCTCTTCCAGTCCTCAGCAACTGCCACAGCTTGCTGCAGCACCCTCACCTGAAGTGTGAAAGGACAAAATTTGTCTGGCTGCAGAACATCCATCCACAAGAAAGGGAGTTTAATATTCACTGAGTGCCATCCATCAACTCAGAAGTTCCCACTTTCAGATATGAATTGATTTATTCCTTTCATTGTCCAGGACAGGCAGACACTTTTCTCTTTTTAGGCTGCACAGCCCATCCAGGAGGCACTGACAAGTTAACGAGGTTTATTTATCACCTTCCCTTATTAGATAAGCTCCAGCCAATTGGGAGGGTGTCCTGGGAATGGAGTGAGGGTGGAAGCCCACCACAACCATGTGCCCTTGATTTGAGACACAGCTGCAGGGATGAGGAAGGCAGAAGCTTCCCATGGACACGGTGGCACAGCAGAGATGTGGAGACTTTTGTATCACCAGCACAAGTGTAAAGGTTTCCTTTCCTATCCCATTCCTTTCACCTATATTCAGGTGAAAGAAGAGGACACACCTCAAATGTCCACAGCAAAATGGTCAAGGATGAGATCACTGTTTAAAAACATCAAGGACAAAACCCCGGTAATGACTTGGCCACGGCTGTTGTGCACAAGTGTTGGTTGGAATGGCGTTTTTTCTCCACAAGCACTTGAGGGGTATTCATTTGCTGCAAAGCATTTTCTTCTGAATGGTCAAGATACTTTGAAATGCTGTCAGGAATGCAGCCAATTCCCACCTCCAGTTCCCCCCTGCCCTGTGCTTTCCCTGTGGGCTGTCCTTCCAGCAAATAAATGCAAAGGGAGGAGAAGCTGCCTCTGCTGTCTCTGAAGGTAACACACAAGGGTGTTCATGCTGGCCCCCTGGGACAGTCCCCTGGGTGCCAGGAGCATCTCCTGATTCCTGCACCTCCTGAAAAAACACACATATGTCTGTCAGCACTTCTAGAGGATTATGTTAATATTTGCATGTTCTACTAGGCTGATCCAGCATCAAACACTCAGCAGGTGGAAATAAAATGAGAGCAGACAGAAAAAATTGACTCAGAGACCTGAAAACAGTGAATCTTTGCTTTGACGTTCTTTGGGACAGAGTGAGGCTCGTATTTGTGTCTCTCTCAGCCTGGACTGATATGGATTGGCTTTAAACCAGCAAAATGGAAGAAGCTTTAAACCAGCTTCAGAGCTCCTGTGGCCAGCTTGTACATCACTCAGACAGCAGTTCTACTCCTGTTTTGGAGGAGGATGCACATGGTGATGAGAAAACCAAGGGTATCATAAGTCTCTAGCAGCTTTTACAAAGCAAAGCCATTTAAAGCAGCCTGATGGTTGTTTCACTTTGTACTGGTGGCACATTTGGCCTTTGGCCTATGCCAGAATCAGAAGGAGTCAGAAATGTCTCTGTCTTTGCTTTTCTACAATAGCTGCACTGGATGCTTCTCTCCTCTTAAATCTGATTTCCTCAGTGTTATTTCTGGTGTAAAAGCAGAGGGTCACTGAAGTTACACTGATTACAAAACCAATGTACAAAGGAGGAAAACGAGGTCTGTTCTCCTGTTAGGCAGAGTGTAATTCTGAGCTGGAGTGAGCACGGTGCCACAAACCTGTCAGCAAGCAGAAATACCTGGGGAGGGTGTGCTCACTGAGGTGTGAAATGCCTCCACCGCCACTCCAGGGCTTCCTCTGGCTCCAAGAACAAACAAGCAGCATCTGTGTTAATGAGAGCAGACAGACTCAGCATGAGGGGCTGCATTTTAGGAGGAGAGTTGTGGGGTGAGCCTGTGCTGCTCTCACATCAGCTGTGTTTTTGTCTCTGTGCCTCCAGGAAGGTTTCAGCACAGTTGTTTTTCCTCCTGCACCCAGCACCGCCTCAGCCCAAGTAAATCTCAGTCTGCAAGAGACATAATTTTGGTTGCTGTAAACCAAGGTTAGATGTTTCACGCTGTAATCAGAACTGGCAACTCCAGTGAGCTTCTTTACTACTTAAAAGCAGAATTGATTGTGTAGTAGCAAGGCTGAGATCATGAAGGAGCAATTTCTCTTGCACAGACCCATCTGGGGTAGTTAGATGGCCTGCTCTGTGAGCCGTAATTTACAAACAGTGGGATAGACAGCTAAACATGCCACTAAACCTTAAAAGAATTTCTAGGATCCTCCCCAAGCCCCCCAGCACACATTAAAAAGCCTGGTTGTGGATTTCTGGATGTACAGTTCTGGCACTCGGAGCTTTCCCTGTGCAGTCAGCAGATGTTTTTTGTTGTTTGCAGTCTGCATTCATCTGTCTCTACTCCTTTCTGCTCATCTGTAATCAAGTTCTGGAGCTACAAATGTGTTATTCGACAACCCACAGCCTTATGTTCATATCATAACCCATTAATCCTGGACATACTTTGAAGGGGGGGTTCTATTTCTAGAACAGTGGAGAGAGGGTTAATGGCTGCTGCACACACAGATTTAACACAAACATCTTGTGTTAAAGCTGGGCAAAATCACATCACTCAAGGTGTTATTGGCAGCAATCAGCTATGGTCATAAGCAACGTATTGACCTGCCAGACTGTACAGAAATCCATAACACTTGATTATCCATTTCTTGAAACAACTATTAATTGTTCATTAGCCCTTTATGAAGTATTTATATACTCATGTTTCATATAAAGCATGACTGTAATGATAATATATTTGACCTTTAAGTACAATCAATCACAAAAATCAGTAAGAAACAAGTTTTTGGAGGATCCACACCACTTTGGCTGAAAGACCTGAAGATCTGCACCAGATTCAGGTTCATTTGGATGGGGAACACTTTCTCTGTCTAAATACTGTGTCTAAGTTATTCTGTGTTCCCTTCCCTGATAGAGGATGACACTATCAGAGCAAAACAGACTGAACCCCTCTACTTCAGATCCAGAATCAGGATGGGTTGAAGCACTCTCTTCTTCTGGGATGGGCAACCCGGAGAACTTCAGAGAGCTGGGGTGAAGTGAAAGCATCCCCACCCTTCCTGCACTGAAGGCTGCTCTGATCCAGAAAAATACTTGAGGATATCCCTAAAGTGAAGAGCTGGATGGAGCTATAGCATTTAGCTGGGACAGGGAAGGCACACGACTCTGTGAGGGGAGAATTGTGGTTTGAAGGGCATCTAAGCAGACAGAGATCCTGAGGATATTTTGATGTCCACACATGGAGTGAGGGGCTTATATACCAGTGTAGTACACTCCTTTTCACATCAAGAGGTCAGAGGAACCTTGGAAATTTCAGCAGGACATTCAATTGTGAGGCACATTTGTTGAAAGCTCTTTTATCTTTGACTGCGGTAACTTTCTCTCTGGCTCTTTTAGGACTAATAACAGCAAAGCTAGATAATGCTTTTGAAGATACTTTATACAGCTTCCAAGCTGGGCACTGCACTCTTTCTGATGCATTTACACTCCTTCTTCATCTGCATGTCCTACCTCATCAGGCAGCAATGTGTCACAAGATTACACATCATGAATTAAGCCTCATAACAAGCTGTTCTGAGCTGCAAAAATACAAGAAATATATGAGAAGCAGAGGAGAACAGCAGATGTTTCCAGCAGGCAAACATTTCCAGTTTGGCCATGAGTCTGCCAAACGCATGATAACATCCTCCAGCATCATGCCAAGGGGAACAATGGCTTTTTTGATCTCTGTGCTGTCCTGGTATCTGAAAACTCTGGAAGAGCTGACTCAGATTCCTTCCAACCTCATCTTCATTCAAAGACACCCAAGAATTTCTTTATTCCCTCTCCCTAGCTCTCCATGGCTATAATCCAACACCTGCATTTGAGGCACTGGAGGCAAAAATCCAAAATATTCAGGAGGGGAATGGAGTAGTGAGAAGGCGAAAGGCAATCTGCCATGACATGAGGTGGGTAATTCCCTACCCACGCCTGAGCAAACACACAGACACTGTGGCAGGGAGCCTGACAGATGGTTAGAGCAGAGCAGTGGGCTCCTATTCACCCAGATATGGCTTCCTCCAATTTCATCTGGAAACAGAGATGTATCGTGGTTATCCCTTCTCTGCTCCTTCACTCAATGGAGCCCAAGGTGAGTGGAGGAAGGTTCATATGGGGTGCTCTGAAACCAGGCAGTGTCCCCCTGGTTCTGTCTCTACATCCAAAAATGCTAGCCCATGTGTCCATCCTGAGTGAGTTGCTGTTTCCAGCCCACCAGCCCTTTTGGTGCTGGCAGCATGAGCCCAGTGCTCAGGGCCAAGGACAGCTCAGGTGCCAAGGACGCAGCTGCTGTGCCTGGGCATGGCACCACTGCCTGATTGTGGCCTGGCCTGGGCAGTAACAGAGCTTATGTTCCCTTCAGGGATGCCTTTGCTGTCCTTGGATGCTGTCCTGCTGTGAGGGGATGCCACAGCTCCTTTGTCCAAGGGGAGGAGAGCACCTGCCACCAGCCCCGCCTCGGAGCAGGGAGGCAGCACTGTGAATGGATGGGGAAGAGGGCTGAATTTGTCCCATTTTCTTCATAAATCTACACGTGTGCAGGCTCAGGCAGCCCCCTGGGTTAGATGCAGACAGCCCTGCAGCACTGCTCTGAGCCATGCTCCGCAGGCAGAAAATACTTTGAATGCTTTCCTTTTGCTCATTTGCTCTTTTGTTTCATCAAGCCATCAGAGCAGGCGGCCGACCTCTGATGGCGCCTTTCAAATGATTTCCCTCGCCACTTTCACAAACATGAGTTTATCCCTCCTAGAGAGGTGAAACGGGGATAAGTTTAATATCAAAAGAGAGAGGCGAGGTAATCAAACACCTGCTCCCACTAAAACAAAGCCTTTTCCTCTTCACAGGCTGTTGAGCACTGATGAGGGAAGGTGAAGGCACACACCAGCCCTAACCCAGCACAAGGTCCAGTCTTCAGAGTGGGCAAACCTGGGCTGTAAAAGCAGAAACCCGAACCACAATGTATGCTCTTGTCTCAGCTGCTCTGCCCAGGTCAGAGAAGGTTTCGCAAATATTTCCAGTTGAAAACTGCAGGTGCTTTCCCTGCTGCCTGTTCCCACTGTCAGAGGGGAAGGCACAAGTGTTACGTGGATAAATTGAAGAAAAATTGCCTTTGTTATTCTTGCTGGAGAGCCCCTGGGGCTAATTTACCCAGGCATTGAGCCTCCAAATGTCTCACTGGCTCTGGTCAGACATATTGCCACCCTTCTCCTCCCCTCCCTTTCTCTCTTGCTACCCATCCATAACTCCCTAACTCTGCCCCAGTTGAAGCTGGGGGAGCTCAGCTTCCAGACAAACCCATGGGATGGGCATTTCTCACTTCCCTGAAGGATTTGTCTCACACAGGTTTCCAGACCTTCACAAGCAGCTAAACTGTGGCTTCAGGTGATTTGGATTTTCTTGAACAATGTTCTACAGTGTGTGTTTTTTCCCCTCTGCTGAGGGGAAAAAAGGACAGGGCCAGAGGAAAAAAAAATCCACCATCAAAAGCCAGGGGGATTTCTATATCCAAACTTTGCCACCTTTCATGTAGCAATGGACATTATAGAAGCAGCTAAATAGTCTGGCTGACCCTAATACTCAAACAGGTGCCCTTTGCCTGTCTGGTGAAAGGCAGCAAAGCCCTCACAAGTGCCAGAATATCCTCAGTCAGATTTCTGGTTGCCCACGAATTTGAGATGGTCTCTCATTGCCTCTAACAGCTGATGTGCAGTAATGGGAGGGAGCTGCAGATGAGGCCCATCAGCAGGCAATGAGGCATCTCGGATTTCTCTTCCAGCACAATTCTCCATGCAGGATGGTAATTTTCTCTGGCCAGGGCCACGATTCCCCTGGTCCTTTGGCTATTGCCTTCATCAAGTGTGCAGCTTGAAAGAACTTTCTGCACACCAGAGAACTGTTAGGACCCAGTGTCAGGGAAATAAGCCTATCTGTATCATGTGGAGTCAGTGGCATCGGCCCTACAGAGCTCTTTCCCAGAACAGATGCCTAAAAAACCCCATCTGATGCTGACTGCTCTGCAAGGCTCAGGATGCAGAAGTAGATATTTCAGACAAGCAGCCCAAAGCAAATGTGTGCAGGTCTCTGCAGACTGCATTAATGCTTGAGTTGTAACCAGAAGGAAGCAGGCTGCCAGACCCTAGCAGGGCCCAGGGATGTTGCTCACAGGGCTGTTTTATGTACTCACCTGCACGGAGAGCACTGTGCACCACCCACTGCACCGCTCTGCTCCCAGCCCATATTTCATTACAGAGTTGCCATTTCCCAGTGTGTAAAAATAGGATGTGCTGGCACAGCTTACCTGGTGCTAAGAGCACCGTGGAGAGGCACAGCAATAGCTGCAAGGGAAACGAGGAAACACAAGAGTTCTCCTGAGCAAAGGGCAATATCCAGCGAATGCTGAACTGACAACCTCTGCTGCTAAAACCAAAGTGCCCTGGCAAAAGCCACCTCCACCCACACACACAGAGCAACCAGCAGCCCTGAAGAGGATGGCACATCTCAAATGCACTCAGCAAATAAAGCCTCAGCTGTATGTTGCACTGCAGACAGGATAATCCTGCTGTTTTACCCCTCTGAGGAAAGTTAGGTCAGGATTTGGAAGGCAGCTTTCTGTGGGTCTCCACCTTGTTGATTCCAAGGCAAATGGCAGCACACTGGTGCAGGGATCACACCTCCCTAGAGGCCAGGATGGTTTGAGTTTACTGAGGGAGGTCTGCAGGGCTGGGTTCTGAATGCACTGTGGGTTGGCTCTGCTGCAGTGGTGCAGGATTCAGTGCTGCACAGGACACCCAGCTTTCACCAGCAGTCTGTCTCACACAAGGTGTGCTCCTGGTGGCCTTTGGTTTGATTTCGGGGCTGGTCTAACCACCCTCATGGTGGACCTGTTCAGGGAGCAGAGACCTTCTGCTCTCTCTAAGTGCCCTGATGGAATAAAATTGTGTGTGGCTGGAGGAAAAGGAAATAAGGAGAAAATTGATTGGAGGTGATTCTGGAGACTCCTTTGCCAGTATTTAATATGTTTTGGATAACTGACAGCTGGCCTTCCATAGGCAGAATTTTGTCTCAATTCTCTTTATTTCCTCAGGTGATATTTACCTCTGCTTTTTAAACAAAATAGAGTCAGACTCAGACTATCAGAGTGCAGACTGATTGACTGCTTTCAGACAGCTCTCCAAGCCTCCTAAACATGTTAAGCCCCTCTCTTCCTGGTGAAGAGGGATACAATTCTGCCAGGAAGTGAAAACAGGAACATTCATAAAAGCTGCTCAGTATTTCTGGGGTGAAATTATCCACAGCAATGTTTTTACAATTCTGTTTTTAATTTCTAGTAGTGGGCATAAGAGTCACTCTTTCAGCTGCATAGATAGCTTTAGTTCCTATCTAACATGGTAACAGGTTTCCTTTCCAATACTATTTTGTCTATAATAAATATCAACTTTGTAATGAAAAGGATCACATTTATCCTTCAGAGTAAAAGGCTGTGGGGTGTTTTGCATGTAAAGCTGAATCTCATGCACAAAGAATAAGAAATAAAAGGACAGAGTTTAGTTAAGATGTTTAAGCTAAGGGAGTAATGAAGTGGAGAGGGATTTTTTGGCTGTAAAGAAATATACGTGGAGTATATAAAATTTCTCAAAACTAGTAGGTAGGAGATAATTTTCCTCCCTTTTTCTTCCAGGGTATTCAAATCACTGCAAGTGGATAGGAAAGGGAACTTTGAGAGCCCAGTAAGCAACAAACCCCAAAATACCTGGACCTGCTGGACCTGCTCTAAATGTGATGAACTCATAAAGGAGAGATCCAGACATGAAGCACTTTGCTATCAGCCTGGGGAATTCAGTCAGACACAGTCCAGCAAGCTCATCCATAGTTGCTCTGCACTCCCCAGCACTATTCTCATTTCTTGTCCAAAACACAGGAGATTGAGGCAGTAACAAAATCTCAGCATCACAAAAGCAAGTTGCCGGGGCTGGTACATGGTCAGTGATTCTCTGGTATATAGATACTTACTGCAATATAGGCTTTTTTCTACTGCCAAAAGTCCTCAGCAGCTGCACATGCTGGATTTATCAGACTTTATGAGATATGGCACCACAGAAATTGGTCTGAGACCGCCAGACTATTTACTACCACTCTACCAGAATAATTCATATGCTTATTCCCCATCCTGAATACACCCAAAACTAAACCTCCCAGTGAAGTTGCACTGATTTAAAGCTAACCATAAATCTGTTGACCCTTGGTAAACCATGCCTGTGCTTTTTTTCTTTCTTTTTTTTTAATATCTGTTTGGTGCTGAGAAAAAGAAAGCAATTTTCCAACCATATGCCTCAAGCAAATCTCCAGATCCTTTGCACTATGCTCTCCACTCTTTCTCCTGTTCCTCATTCGTTTTTATCTCCCAGATTTTTCTACAGTCTCTCCTGTCCTTCCTGAAATTTTCTCCCTCCCACCCTCTTGCAAGGATGAGAATGTGCTGGGTTTACTTTTCCCCCTCTAGCCAGGGAGAGCAAACAAAATAAAGTCCCGATGCGTGCTGTATATCAAAGCCTTTCACCACTGCCCTTGATCCAGAGCTCTGCAGGAGGAGGAAACCT
This sequence comes from Illadopsis cleaveri, assembly GCA_013399915.1. Lineage (NCBI taxonomy): Eukaryota > Metazoa > Chordata > Aves > Passeriformes > Timaliidae > Illadopsis > Illadopsis cleaveri. The sequence goes on along the minus strand of VXBB01005684.1, from coordinate 750,575 downwards.
GCACTCCTAGCAGATAACTGCTGCTATTTTCCCCTTTGGCAAATAGGGTTAATTTTGGGGAGGAGGGAGAGAGAATTTTTCCCTAGCCTGATGATGGTTAGATTTTGGAAGCTTCCCTACTTGGGACAGCCTGAGTCATTTTAAAGCTTGTTTTCAGCTACCATTGTTTTCCCATTTAGATTTTATGTAGCTCATTTCCATGAATATGAGCCTGTGTCATCCAATGCTTCTCTGTCCCTTCCAGACTCTTAGGCACTATATTCACTTTGGACAAGAAAAGGAATAGGTCTTTGGTAAACAGAGTCCACAGAAATCTCTACATTCATTTTACTGGTTTATTGCAATGGAAAAGAGATGCATTAATATATTCTGATTAGCCTTGAACAGTGGTAGGAGGAGATAAGATAAGCTCTAAACATCTTTCAGGAGTAAACAGCAAAGTGTTAAATCGGTTTAACAGCTTTTGGATGAGTTTAAATGAGGCGTCTTTATTTTTTTAAATGACATATTTAGAAAAAAATTAGCCCTTTGGTTCTTTAATGACACATTCACTTATGTCACTTAATGTTGCATGCTCCTTCTTTTACAGCCTTTGCTGCATGAAGTGCTGGCACCGTTGTGATCCAAAGGAAAGAACTACTTCCTTAGCTATTCTGATGATTAGCTGATTTTAAAAGTGCAGATTTTCTTCATGAAACTCTCAGCTGGATACGGCATCAACAGCAGTCTTTTGTGCAGCTCCTCCAGGGTTCGTGATAATAATGAATTCGGGTGGGCCAGACCAAAGTCGGTTTTCTCAAACTATAGCATTTCTGAATGGAAAACAGGTCTGATTAAAATACTTCATCCCACCCTCCACATGTTTTCTCCTCAGCTTTGAGCATTCTCTGTAGACAGCAGATAAAAGGATTTTGTCCCTTTTGTCAACACCATGCAGTTATCAGTCTCCACTCTGTCCCCTGCACTGCGGGGGCCAGGCGAGCATCCCTGCACTGCTGGCAAACACGGGGAGGTGCTGGACAAGGTCAGAGGAGCAGGTTGGGGACAGGACTTGGTTTTCATCGTCCCTTGGGAGGGTCCTGTGAGCCCGGCTGGGAAGAGGGTGGTGGGTGGCAGCTCTGGCACTGACTCTGCTCCTGGCACAGCTCTGATCCCAGGAACTGACACTCTGGGTCCTGCAGTATGCAATAAACCAAATAAAACCCCAAACCCCAGAGGCTAATTAGGTTAGAAATCTTGTCCCCTGTGTGAGGGAGTATTTGTTGCATGCTGAGAACTGCCAAGGTTACAAAATTCAGATATCCTACAGGGAGTTACACAGTCTGAACAAATTTCTTCTCCATCATACTTTTGACAAGAAAGTATCAGTTTGTATTTTTAAGGAATACTGAGGATACAAGAAAGTAATCCCTTTTTCATTTTTTATTTATTTTGGGGTTAGAGATTTCTAAAAAAGCTATTGAATAAATTGGATGAATAACTGTATCATCTCTATTTTTCCCTGTCTTTTTTAAAATGTCAGTAGGGAGATGGGAGCTTTTCTCATGCCTTTTAGGATATTATTTCACAGAGATTTTGTACTGTTTCTTAGCTCAGACTTTCCCTTCTGTCATTTTTATCATGCTTTCCTTAGCATCACATTTTGGTACACACAAAATAATTCTTTTCTGTCTCCCTGAACACAGTAACTGTAACACAAGTCATTACTCAGTGGAGGTATATATATTTAGTTCATCATCTTTTCTCATAAATCAGTCTTTTCAACCTCAAAATCATTTTAGCTGCTCTTTGAATTGCCTGCAATTTGGTTTTTTCCTGGTAACGAGGTGTCCCAGAACTGAATGCTGTATTCAAGGCAGGCTGCCACCAAAGTAATCGGAACCTGGATGATTTCCATTATCTGCTGTTTGACACAAACCACTGTGTGAATACAGTGCAAGCAAAAGTCTGTTCTTGCAAACATAATAATGCTGAAAACATACATAATCGTTATGGTCTGCATTTAATGCTGGTGCTCCCAGGCATCTGCATTTCTTGGATTGTCCTATTTTTCAATCCTGAAGGTTTGCTCATTAAGAAAAAAAAGGGGGAGAGACTTGGCCTTTTGATCCCTATTCCAGATGTCATTGTCCAGATAGCTGATGATTGAAATATGGAAGCTCTCACCAAAACTGTATACTTCTGGTACAGGTACAGCTGTAATTATTTCAGCAGCTTCTGAAATCCTTCCTCAGCTCCAGCTCATGTCAGGTCACTCAGCTCAAGCCAAGCTCTCGGCTTGAAGCATTCCCTGATCCATTTTTATGGTACAGCCGTCACATAAATACAGCACCAAGTTCTCCTTATGGGCATCTGGGGACTCGCTAGCCAGTCTAACAGCCCCGTTATTTTGATGTTACACAGAGCAGTAAGAGTAGAGCAAAAACAAAAACCAAACCCCAAACAAAACAAGAAACTCCCATCAAACACAGGGATGCTGAAGAAGATTTCCTTCATCCACATGCTGGCACAACAGTGGCCTCTCCCTGCTCATCCCCGTTCCTCACTTCAGTGATGGCAAAGAGCAAAAATCAATAGCAGGAAAGGAGGATCAATACAAACAGAAATGGCAAGTTTTGTTTTAAAAGATTTTGGCAGAGGAGTTTTAAAAAATTATGCCATCTGTGTTTTTTTCTCTTCATCGACAGCATGTGCTGTGGATAATGCCAGTCCCACATCAATAACATCTGCTAATGCCTCTTCCTGAGCCGTGCAATCAATCCTGCCCAGCAGGCCCTGGGGCAGCAAAGTGAGCTCACAAACTGCACCTGCCATCTGCAGCCCTCACCCAAAACCTGGCAGCCCTCATCCAAAACCTGGCAGCCCTCACCCAAAGCACGCAGCCAGGCCCCTGCCCAGGGTGATGGGCAGGACCAGTCAGAGCAGGGGTACCCTACAATGAGCCCAAACCCCACCATTTGCTTAATTTTGAGCTTGTCAGTCTTGGATGTAAGCAGCAGTTTCTCAAAAGCACCTTTGCACACCTGTCCCTAGCTGGGACAAACCCCATGTCACTATGAGGATGGGAAGCCAGGGAGGACCCTGGTATGGCACAGGGCAGAGTTGTGCTGTCACTGTTCTCTGGGGGTGCAGATGGGCTGTCGTGGTTTGTTCATGAAGTATCTGAGGACATGTTCTCAGCACTCCCAGGGATGACAAAGAAGGATTGCAGGGAATACCCTAACACTGCTCAGGGCACCCTGCCCTGCAATACCTCATAGCTGTTACCCCAAGAAAGTTTGCATGAAATGTCTCTGAAGAATTTTTGCCTGTTCCTCCTATGTGAAAACTCTTTAAATCTCCTGAGATTCACTGTACCACCCAACTGTCAGCCTCACCCATCAGAAAATACCCATTTTCCTGCTGGAACATTTTGTTTGCATTGCTTGGATCTGTGCTGGCCCCAGGCAGCACCGGGAGTGCAGTGCCTGTCACACTGCACAGCAGTCCCTGAACCCAGGCTCTCCAAATACATTTATATAATGTTGCAGTTATGGGTGATTCCTTTGAATTTGATAGCAAAAATCCTTGGGCAGTAGCAAAAAGGAGGTGGGGCAGGAGCAGATGCATTTTCTCCTGGGGCTGGCTGGGTTTGCAGCCTTCAGCATGCAGCCCTGAAAGCATCCACAAGGACTTGCAAAAGTAATGGGAATTAGAATAAGTAAAATTAAAGAAAAAGTGGCCAAAGCACACATACTTGATGCAAAATCCTAATTTATGGAGGAACTGGCTTCCTGCTAATCTCATTTAATACCCTTTTCTGCAGAAACACTGGGCTGAGGTGCTGGGGGAGGATGAAACCATAAAGTCCTCAATTTGAATGGAACATTTCACCCAAATTAAAAGGAATGGCTTTTCCCCAGAGTCTGAATGTGTTTGACAAATAGCATAATTTTATAAAAAAGGATTTCATTTTTTTGGACCTGAAAACAGGGAGTTCACTTTGACATCTATTTTTAGCCAGATTGTGAGCATTCATTGCCTTCTCTCCACGTTCAGATAAAACAAATGCTCCCCTCAGAGTTGTTTGCTTTCAATAGTGCAGAGTGAAGCAGTTGTTTCAATTAGAAGGTTTTCCATAGACAAGGACATTTCCCTGATACTTTTCCTGCATCAAGACTGAACAGAATGGGAAACTTGCTGCAAAAATTGCTGAGGGCTATCCAAGACAACAAATATATCTCAAAATAAGGGGAAACCTGACCAGTACCTGACCCAGAGCCCAAGCATCACCAGTCTTCATTGGCACTATCTTAAATGGAAACCTCTGTCCATCCAGCATGAAATTTAGTGCTCACAATGTCACTGAGTCCCTCTGCCTATCTCTGGCAGCAGCACCACAGCAGTTGTGTCACTGCACAATCACCATTTTGGCACTTGCAGGAATCTGGAAAAATGGAGCAAAAAGGAGAAGGAGAATAACATGGTGAACATGGTTAGGTAAAGTTTCATTTGTCAAAGAACTGTTGGGGAAAAAGGCTGATGTATTCCAGGCTGTTGTATAGAGTATTACAGAAGCAATCTATTTTTGTTCTGCTATTATGCCATGGAGAATTCATCTCTCTGCAACAGTGGAAGCGATAAAGGAAAAAATTGGCCCTTTTCCTGTAAATCAACTCCAGTAGTTTAGTGCAGGTTGCTCTCCCTGCAGGTGAATGCAAGCCTGTGTATTCCCAAGGAAATAGCTGAAGCCAAGGTGCTCTTGAAGATCAAGTGCAAAACTCAATGACCTGGGACAAGAGAACAAGCCTGGAAAGTAATCAGCCTGAGATGACACCTGAACAGCAAAGTAAATCAAACACTCTGAGGTCTGAAAAGTTCAAAAGGCTTTAGGAAAGATAGAATCACTTGCCAACCAGCTTCTTATTTAGTCTTGACTTTATTTTTCTGCAAGTACAAATATTTCCAGGAAAATGGTACAGGAAAATTCCGTGTCATCATTTGGAACAAAAGAAGGCAGAAATTCTCCATCAGAGAGCACAATTTAACCTCTAGATGCTGGAGGACATGATACCTTTGATGACAACCAAGAGAAGTGTGTCTGATGTGTTCGAAATCAGAGGCACTGCCACACACATTGAGGGGCAGCTCCTTGTGGTTGTGCCTTTTAAGAATGGTCTTGAAATAGGAAAAGCAAGTACTCTGCATTGAAACCATTTGTACAGTCAACCCCAAATCCAGCCTAGAGCCACAAATAAAAAAAAAGAGGTTTGGAAAATATAGGCTTTTTACCCCTTTTCCCTCTCTTCTATTCCTGGCATGGTCTTCAGCCATAGACATGGATCCTGTGGTGACTCAGGGTGGCCAAGATGCTTTATCCTGAAAGGTTTGTATAGATGCACCTTCTGTTGCCCAGCAGCTGCAAGATGCACACCCTGAACTTCAGAGAGACACAAAGAGCAGCTCTTGGCCAAGAAATGCAAGGACACGTTCTTTTGTCTCATCCTGAGGATGTCTTTTCTAGCCCTAAGTAGGAGAGGAAGACAGCCTGGGAGGTCTGAGCTTCTTATGTCCACTGGGAGAGTCTCAGCAGTGAAGGTCAGCAGCATCTGTGAGCCTGATGCTCTGGGGCTGTGGAGGGTTAGGTGGCTCCAGGAATGCTTTGGGAAGCTTTAACAGCAAAAGCCCCAAAATCACAGGGAGAAAAAAAGAGTGCAGGAAATCTGAAGAAAGAAGACAGAAAATAGAGAGGGTGAAGATTATGACAATAAAGCAGCACAGGCTGCCTCTGTCCCTGCTCTCTCTGGTGGAGTAACAAGGAGGGGATAGGGGATAATCATATGGCAACCAAGGGTGGTGAAGAGTGAGCTGTGGTCACTCCGGTGGCTGTGGGGATCTGCCATGTGGGTCCCCTCGTTTCACTGCACAGAGAGGGAGAAGCAGGGAAAGGAGCCCTGAACAAATCAGGGACAAGCAGGAAGGAGAGAGCAAGGCTCTGAAGCAATGAGCAGGGAGAAAACCCACTTGTCCCTGCCTGGCCTTGGCTCTGCCCCAGACACCAAAAAGCCTCAGTCACACCAGGGTTACAGAGATGCATCATGCAGGGAACATCCCCTCTGGAAAAAGATGATGCTGTTTTTACATCATTTATAGAGAGACAAGGTGATTCATAATAATGAATAATTAATTCTTCCATGGTTAACTGGGGCACAAACATGCCAGCCCTTAGAGCAGAGTGCCCAGGGATGGCACAGCCTTGAGTCCTGGAGAGCTGTCTGGGAGCCCTGTGATGGTGGTGATGATGATGGGGGTGATGATGGTGATGAGCAAAGCTCAGATGCAAGTCCCTTATCCTGAGTCTGAAAACAGGGAGAAACCTCCCCAGAGAGTTGCAGCCCTTGGTCCCACATGGGCTGATTGTTCATTGAACGTTGTGGGAATGAAAGGGAAAAGTAACCAAAAAAATGAGGGGTTTTGGAAGAGACACAGGTTCTCATGTTCTGGCCCTCCTGCTAACACCCTGGGAGATGGTTTCAGCGCAACCTGCTGGGGGCTGAGGCTCTTCCTTAAATCTCAGGAGATATTTTCAATTATTCTTCTGAGTTGACTGGGTTGTTGTATCCCAATTTGCATTGCAGACATTTACACTTCTGCTCCGTATTTTCCAGTTTCTGCTTACACACATTGTATGGAATGAAATCAAGCATTTTCAGCCACACTAATTTTAATCTAATTTCAGACAGGTTGGTAAGGTAAGGTCAGCATTCTGTCAATGACAAATTTAATGAAAATAAAGGTCCAGACACCAAAATGTTATGGAACTGGATAAGGCTTTTTTGATTGCTGTCATTACAATTGATAGTTCTATTCAGTCACTTGAAATTTTATTGATTTTTTTTTCCTCAAGCACTCCACCTTAAACTTATTTTTCATTTCAAGAAATCAATACTATGGATCCTTTGACACAAGGCATGCAGCATTCTGCCACAATATGTATTTCATGATGGAAGGAGCTGGGATTTTTTTTTCTTTTCTGCTCACTTTCTTCATTGTGCAAATAAACTGGTAATTCTCAGTTACTTATAAAAATACAAATCTTAGGGAAACTTCCTGCCCTTGATTCTCTGCACTAGATCACCTGTGCTGCTGTCTGCTGTGGAGATGTTTTTCCTGAAGCCCTGCTGCTGGCGGAAGGCAGAGTCATGAATGTGTGATGAGGTTCACCTAACAGCTTTGGTAAGTGGAAATTTTTTCTTCTTCTGTCTGCTTTTTGTCCTGTTTTATTCCTCCGTTCTGCTTTCCTGGGCACAGGTGGAAATTTTTTTTATTTTATTTTGCAATTTCTTCAAAAGAATGAAAAAAACAGGTTCTGCATGGGCAAAAGCTCTGGGCTGGAACTCCAGGTTATGTCCCTGCTGTGAAGGCAGATAACTCTGGGGTAGTGCACATGATGGGTGAAAAACATGTGGGGTGGTGAAATGTTATCAGGGATCTGTCCGTGTGAGACTGGGGGTGGAGACTGGCACACTGGGGACACCAGTTTGGTGACTGTAGGGGTGAATCTGCACCCACTGCCTTTCCAAACCCACGTTTTGAAGCCCAAATCCAGCACCTCTGGGTGCCTTTTGACACCCACCTGGCCACGGACAGGTGACATCACCTGAGCTCAGGTGACTCAGAGCCAGCCACGTCTGGGGCTTTGGGCAAAGTGTGAGCAGCAGCAGAAGGTGCTGCCCTGCACCACCAGCCCTAAGGGGCTCTGATGATCACCTTCACTCTTTGCATTTGATGGAAGAGGGACAGACATCCAGTTCCCAACTTTCACATCAAGTCTCCATGCATTTTTCCCAGTTAATGTATAAATTTCAGGGTCTTATCCATGCTTGAATAATGCCCACCACCTCCCTCTGTTAGGAAATCTCTAGGGAGCAGAAAGAGCAAGGTCATACCCAAAGGAGATCACCCCTCTGGTCAGCTGAGGTCTTTAGAAATGTCCTGTACTGTGGATCCAGCCGTCCTTCTGACTGATAAATTATTTAGATCTGGGTGTTTTGAATCCCTGGCTTTTTATGAATATAAAAATTTATTACAAGTACAGAAAGTCTCACCTTTATCAATAATGAAAGTTGTTTATACAAAATGACTTTAGCAAATGATCTGAAATTTAAGTGAAAAAATTGAGTATTTGTCCCTCTTTTTCAGCAAAAAAGAGAAGAGAGTGTTGAGGGATTGATAACAATGTAAGGGCACATAGGAGGGGTGAGTGGACTACATCTTTCTTCTAAGTATCTCTCTGACCTGATGGATTTGTGACTACAGCTCTGTAATTTTGAGGTAAATGAATTCAATTCAGAGAGAAGCAGAAGAGGAGGAGGGAAGTCTGCCATCCACATTCTTATAGGTGCAACAGGTATAAAAAAACAATATCCAGCATCCATATCTTATTACATCCACCACTAAACCAGAATGTTATTAGCAGTCTTGGCACAACAGAGAACAGGAGGGGAGATAAAGAAAGAAAAGAAATCAGATTGATGTTCTCTTCCTGTATTTGTTATCTTACAGAACCAGCAGCAGAATATAAATTAACCCATCCCATGCACAAGAGGGTGGGACCCTTCAAGGCTCTTGTTTTATGGATGGAATGAATTCAGTTGTTGGGGGATGAAAGGCTGTATAAGTGTAAAGAAAACCTCATCTTTTGCATATCCTTTTCCTCTGGTCAAGAGCTTTCAGAGAGTGGTGTGAAGGGTAATGCCAACAGTGGCCCAGGATGGTCACAATTTTGCCCTTATCAGGAGAAATGCTCCCATAGACTTCTTCTACTCCTTTCATGGCAACTCCTTCCTTGGAGGAGTTGAAATGGCACCTGAAGATGACAGTGAGATGGCACCCAAGATATTGTTACTCATTTGTGGGGGGAAAAAAAAAAAGAAAAGAAAAAAAATGGGGGAAAATATTTTAAAAGGAAAATGAGCTGACTAGGGAAAAATATGTGAGCAAAAGTGGAAAAAATATGTTCCTCATGTTTCAGCAGAAACTAACAGTCTGTTTTTTTCCAGTTTGCAGTTTTCTACCTGAAAACACAAGTTTATATGTTTTACAGACCAAATCAGCAACTGTTACACTCTGAAGGAGCCTGTATCTCCCTGAGAACATGAAAACACAGCAAGCACCAGGCTGGCAAAGCCATCTCACCTCCCCACCATCATCTCCTATTCTGCACTGGCAGCACTGCAGAGTTATTTATTTCCCACATTGTACCTCACCTTGGAATGCAAGAGAGATTTCACAGCTATCTTTAGACTGGACACAGTAGCAAGAGATGAAGTTGAACTGAAAACCTACCCAAAATATTCCTTTATCTCTGTTTCTTGTAGATTAACATGGACACATCAATCTACAAATTTTCAGGCTTGTGCCCTTTGCTGGAATGGAATATACTGATCTACAAGGTGGAGTCAAGAAATTGGCTGTTATAACAATATCCCTCACAAGCACACATCTCTTAAATTTCCATTTCAGCAATTATCCTAGAGGTAGTGGATTCTTGGGGTTCCAAATACAACGTATCCAGAAGGTTATTTCTCTGTGAAACCAAACCACATTCAAAACCAAAGGGCACTTTTCAGATTGGTGATGAAATTCTTAATTGTGCCGCATCAACCACAGCAATGCTATGGAGAGGCAAATTCTCTTACAAATGATGCACATACATCAAAACCACCCTCTGTTTCAGAGACAAATGACCAATCATTCCGATCTATTTTGCCATCTACAGCAGACACTGCATCAGGCTATTTGATAACTACAAATTTTAATAGGTCTTTCCTCACCATAGTCAGTCAACTTTTGATTATCCAGACTCAGGGAGGGGGCTGAATTAACCCAAATAAAGTGAAGCACAGTCGAACAAAACCGATGTAAATCAGACTGTGGAAATAAATGTTTTATTTTCTATAATAATCTTAGCAAAAATTGGAGTGACAATGTGGGAAAGGTCAATGAGGGGAATAAAAGTGTTTTATTTTTTGGTGTAACAGGGTTCATTTGCAACTGGATAATCTGCCCACACATAATTAGAAGTTGACAGTGTCTGTATTGCAAGCTAGGCAAGAGAAGGAAAAAGCAAAGTTGATTTTGTTTCAGTCTTTGCAAAGATTCTGCTGCTTGGTCCAAGTGATGGATTAAGATGGAGCTGGGATACAATTTACAGCTCTGTCCCCTGGGCAGATTTTTCAGAGAAAAGAAAGCAGTGACAGAACAGCACAGTCCTGATTGCTTGGCAAAATGTAACGTGCTTCCAAAACACAAGGGGCAGGGCCACAGACAGGGGTTTAAATAAAACCAGCTTGTGAGAGAAAGATCTATAGTTCAGTGGGAGCTGCAGGCAGTGCCCAGCCGGGTGGGGAGGACGGACCAAAGGCAGCAGATTCATTGGGAGGAACAGATTAAAGTGACCATCACACAGCTCTTCTGGTGCTAAGACATACAGGAGAGGTGCACATATAGGGGAGGCAGATAATGCTGAGAGGAAGTTCTGTACATTCAATAATCATCCTTTCCTGTACACTCAATAATCTCCCTTACAGAGATTTGATTTCCTATTACATTATTCTGAATCGTATTAGAGGTCGCACACAGCATAAAGATTGGGCTCCCTCATTCTTTTATGCCTCTAAACCCAGATTGAATGCTAGAAAACAATAAAGCTCCTTTTCCCTTTTTTTCCCTTCCCTCTTTACTTAGAGGTAAAGGTGCTTAATAGCAGTTTTAAGATTAAGAAAGAAAATGGGTATTTAAAAAGAAACATATTCCTCTTGGGTCACTCTGAAAAGCTGCTTCATTATTGCCTAGAACCAATGGAGATAAAGCCAGCATGTCATCAAATCCTTAATACAGCATTAGATCTAATTGAATCTTTTGCATCTATTTTTAATGAGCAGCTTGTTTGTTTAATGTGATGGCTACATAATTATGAGTATGAGTTTGTTCTCTACTTGGGACATATTGGTTCTAATGCAATGACATTTAATTACCACCTCTCAAGGAATTATAAGAAACAAGCTGCCAAGTTTGAAAATGCAGTGAATTATTCCTTGATCATTGGACTGAAGAGCACACACCTTGTTATCCATGAGGTGTCCCTGAGGGGGCCAAACCTTTCATCCTAGATTTCTCCATCTACATTTAGCACTGGAGCTCTGTACAGAAGCCAGCTCAACACCAACATATGCAGATGGGTGAGACTTGCCATAAAATGAATCAAACTCCCCATATTAAATGTGCAATAGCTCAGAGGAGTAATAGTGAGAGATAGGAATGAGGATGAGATCCAGCTGTTGAGGCAGAGACAAGAGCACACATTGGGAATGCACATCTGTTTTCTAAGAAACAGCATCATCTGCTTCCCTTGCACCCTTCTGACCCTATTTCTGTTTACCAAGAGCCCAGAAATAGCTTTAGAAAGCCACCAAGGCTCCTGCTGGGAGCTGTCTGTCCTGATTTCTTCCCCCAGGCCTGAAACTCAACCTGCTGTCCCTGCCACTTGTCACTGCCCAGCATCTCCTCTGCTCTGCTCCAGCAGTTGCTTGTTACCAAGGGAGGTGACAGGAGTGGAATTATTGCTGGAAATAACATCCACAGCAAATCTAGCCTTCCTGCCATGCTTTGCCTTAACCAAACCTGTGCCCTATGAAGGGATCAATCACTTGTAAATTCCCCCAGCGCCCAAAGGAGGAGTGGCTCCCAAGGCCCATGTCCCTGGTTGGTTTTGCCTCTTCGTGCTCCAATCACAGGCATCCGTTCCATAATAATTAATAAAACTCCTTAAAGATGAAATAACAAATCATTACCCTCCATCCAACCTCACCACAGAGGGAACAGCCTACAACCCTTGACCTGTTCTTTTTAACTCCTATCAGTATTTCCATTTCCAATAAAAATGGCTTTTCCCCTATTTTCAGCTGTGCCTGTGCCCTTCCAGCCAGCCCCGAGCCGCCAGGGCTCCACTCAGCAGGGCTGAGCACAGGTCATTTCTCAGCCAGCCAATTTGCCATTCTCTCTCTTTATGCCATTACTCTTCCCTTTGTGTAAGCCTCCCTCACACATGACCCCATCAATAACGTGAGCTGAATGCAGAGCCTTGCTCCAAAAAACCAGCCACGGATCCTCACTGCCACTGCTTATCCAGCCCTGGCTTAAACAGAACGACTGTTTGGGGGCTGGAGGGCATTAGGGAACCCCTTTAAAATGCCTGGTTTCCTTAACAATGTGTCCTGCCTGCTCTATTCCTGGGCTGCTGCAGTGGCACAAGTTAATTGGAGAGCAATCAGGGAATATCATAACTCCGCTGACATGAGTAACTGCAGAATTGCCATTATTTCCAGCAGAGTTACAGTGCAGTCCCCACAAATAACTGGACAATTAGATAAACCCTGCTGCTGTTCTTCAAATGTTTTCTCGATAACAGGAGCCATTGTTGTGAGGGATTTCATGGGTATGCCTTAGCAAAAATTAAAGATTCAGAGTTAGGCCAAAGTCAGAAATTTCATTGACATTATCAAATAAGACCTTGTTAGGTTATTCACATGAGATAAAGCCTGGGTAATTCCTGCCACATTTGTTTCTCACAGTAGGAAGGATTTAGCCAGTGAAACACCACTGGACAGACACAGCTTCATCTTTCCTATAGACTGTGCAAAAATGGTAACCCAAGGGACATCCAGAGCAGCAGTTCTGCTGGAAAAGTGATCCAGGAGATCACCCCCTGCTAGGAGAAATCTGTATGGACTAAGGATGCAAATGTCTAGAGGAACACAGAGCTGACAAAAGCCACTTTTAGCATTCCCACCATTTGTTCCATCTTAGAACACCACTGCAAGAGATTTTTTAATTTTTGTTTTCTTGAAGTTGCACATTTTGTCCTTCCAACTGGAAGAAAGGCAGAGAACAGGAGGAGGAGAAGGGACAGCACAGATTAAAACACCAGCTTGGGCTGGCAATGAAATATCACACTCAAATGCCTGAATAACCCACAGTGAAGCAAAAATTAGAAAAATGAACAATAAAACTGATTGTTCCATCTTGTCCTCAACGGATGGCAAAGTAATGAAAATCTCATGAAAGATATATGATAAAGTTAGTTTAAAATGGATTTAATGAAAGTAAAAGAGGATCAGTATTAATTCTAGGCTACTGATTTATATTTTCTGTATTTTAGTCCTCATAACCAAGTTCTGTCTCATTAGCCATTAGAAGTTTAATACAGGGTTACACTTTCAGTCAAAATGCAAGCAGCTTTTAAGACTTAGAAGGAGCAAAATGCTGCATTTTGAAAGATTAGCCAAGGGTGTCCTTGCCTGGGTCCTTGCATATTAAAAAGTGAAGTTCAAACCTGGGTTTTTCTTGTGGGATGGAGGGATGGGGAATAATTCAAACCATCATGCCTTTTTTGTTTTTCTTCCATTGAACTTGGTATAATGTAAAATTATACCAAACTTGCAACAAAAGGAATAAAGGTTTACAAAGAATTATCTAGAAAATGAGTGGCTCTTGTGAAGATGAAACATGTTCCAAAATTAGCTGAGGGTTTGGGTTTTTTTTCTAAATTCTATATTCTTTGTCTTTCATCTGCTTGCAGATTTTAGAAAGAATGAGCTAATTTTTCCCACTTTGCCTCCTCAATATTTTTCCACAGTATAAATAATACATCACAATAACAATATTTGGAAGAAGGGGGATCTGCCTTGGTGTCAGAGCCGTGTTGGAGGCAGACACAATGTGGATGAGGGTTATGCACCATGGTGAAACCCTCGTGTTAAACTGCGAGGACCATGAACAAGCAAACCCATCCTCAGCTAGGTGTGCTGAAGGAACATCTACAGAGGGATTGCTTAGGGATGAGTGACCTTTTAAATGGGCAAAAATGAGCAAAAGTCCTTTATAAAGCAGGAGGATACAAACCACAGCCCCAGGCTGCCCACACTGCCCGTGACTCAGCACCGAAACCGAGCCTGTCCTAGCCCCGAGCAGGGAGCGCAGTTCCTCTGACTCATCCCCAAAACAATGGCAAGGCTGCCAAAATGCCAGCGGGGTCTTGTGACAGAGGTGCCACACACCAGTGCTCGGGCTGAGCCCAACCCACCCACTCGCTGTAGGAAAGGGCAGCAAATTCGGGAGGCCACGCCTGACCTGGCTGGACACAGAGCGGGGAGTGACAGCATTGTCACCTCTGCAAGTGCACTGTTGAGATGGGGCTGCCACAAGGGTCAGCCCGGGGCTAATTAGCTAATAGTAATAAGCTAATAATTAATAGAAAATGGCTAATCAGCCAATAAGTAATTTAGAACACTGAAGCTGCTGTCAGCTCCCTGGCTGCAGTGAGAGAGTACGGATCCAGATCTCTGTAGTTTGTCAGCAGTGTCCTTGATCTTTTTAGCTGTGTAAATAAGTGCATAAATAAACTACACAATGTGCCTTCCTTCAGAAACGAATGGGAATTTTCCACACACAGACAAGGAGCAACCCTCTACTCAAGGTTTCTTCCCATGCATGTCCCCAGGACTCCAGTGCAACACGAGACCCTGCTGCAACCTCTGCTGGCATCTCTGAATCTCTGCTGCCATAAAGCAGCTGCTGGTGCTAAGTGACTTTCTGCACCAGTGGCCCTCTCATAAGCAACACTGATTTTTCTTTCCTTAGCAACTGAAGACGCAGGGTGTGACTTCAGTCAATTGATTTTGATGGGGATCGCATCCGCTGGCACGGGGAGGAATTGGATGAACTATTGCACCAGCAGCAAGGATGCAAAGGGAGCACATCCCAGGCTGTCACAGGCAGCAGTAACAGTCCATCACCTGCAGGAAATGGCTGTGATACAGGAAATCCATCCGCACCCTGGAGTGAAACCATCCTGCTCCCACCCTCTCCCAAGGCAAAGAAGTGACTCATTTCTTCATGAAACTCAGCTGGGCTTTATTTTCCCTTGGGTTGCACGATAAGTTTGGAGTCCCTGACCAAAATGAAGGAATGCTACCTTGGCAAAGCGTGTGCTTTTAGATGTAAATTCCCCTGGTGCCTGCTCACTGTTCTGAACTCTCATTCTGATGCATCAGTATTTATAAACCACAAGCTGCTTTTGCTGAGTGCTTTGGCTTTTTCCATCATGGCTTGAGCTCTCAGGCCTCATCCTTATTCCCAGAAAACAGCCCCACTATCACATCCCATCCAGTGAAGGTGGCCTCTATCCTGTGACAGTCTTGCTGTGCTGTGAAGGGCACAGCCATATCCCAGCTGATCAAAAGATGGGGATAACCTGACCATGAGCCCTGCACAGCTCTGTGTTTGCTTTCTGGGTACTTCTAACCCTAAAAACACAGTGTCTCCAACCAGGAGACTCTCAAATATCACAAGAAGGGCAGCCAGTTGTGTTTTCTCTTCTCCATCCCCTACCAGCACTGTGGGTTTTCCTCTCTGGTGCAGGAGGAGCAAATATATTACTCACCACAGCAAATGCCAGACAGACAAACACAGGCACTCCTCGGGCCCTGGTGAGTAGGGCACATCTCTCCCCAGAGAATAATCTCCCTGTGATCAACACATAACACTGAAAGACAAATGAGAATGAAAAGGCCTCTCAAATTTAATAGCCTCCATGAATTACACTGCCTTTCATCTACATGGACTGTCACTCTTTCCATTAAAGAGTCACTGTCATCAGTAATCCATTTTAAGATTTATAGATGTGGAGATTTATAGACTTGCTGTTCTTATTTGCCTTTTCTCCCCTATGCATCTCCAAGGGCCCCCAAAAGGTGGGATTCTATCCAAAGCCTCTCTCTCTCCTGCATCTGAAAATATAAACCTGTGATGGGATGGAGGGCTTTTGAATTGGATGCCAACAAAACTGATAAGGATAACAAGGATGATAACTATGAGGAGGAGAGAGAGCAGTAATGACAAGGACAGGAAAGGAGAAAAGATAAGCAGGAGAAATAAGAGGTGGATAATCCAGATTTTTATATATTTCTCCCAACTCTCACTCTATAATTCTATAATTTCAAAAGAGAAAGAGAGAAAGAGAGAAAGAGAGAAAGAGAGAAAGAGAGAAAGAAAGAAATTAGGTTAGTTTGATTTTGGTCATTTTTTTACTTAAGAGGAAAAAAAAAAACCTTGCATCCTTGAAGTAAATGTATTCAGGTCCCATTTTTGCATCCAGGAAGGCCACTTTACAATGCTCACAATAAAGAATATGCTCAGGTGGGAGTATGCTGACATTACAAAGTGTCTTCAAACAGCTAGAGGAACTTCAGTACAAATGAGCCTCAAGCTACCTGCTTTGCATATTTTTATCTGATTGTAGTGCAGTGGCACAGTTTGTTCTGATAGTAGTTGAATACCCATATGTGGATTAATACCTCCAACACAAAAGCATTTGAGTACGCTCGTGCTGCCTGAAACTGGTCTGTTTGCATGTGCAACTCCATCCTGGATAAAATTGCAAATACTTACGTGACTTAGAAATCAAAGTACTACTCAAAAGCTTCTCACTCATTCTGGATCTGGTTTTGGGACACGTGTGAGAAACAGATCTAGTTATCCACAATCCATTATTCTTCACATATTATTCTGACAGTAGGTAGCGTTTGAAGCAACACTGAAAAAGAAGCATTAGACTAAATTCCTTTATTTTGTAAGGTAACCTTAAAAATCTCTGTTACATGTATTTCTTCATGTCTTTGTACCTGCTTGTTTGTAGGAAGAACGTGGACAAATCTTTTCTGAGTTTTGTTGCTGTGTGGAAGGAAGCTGTAATGTTTGGTGAGCTAGCAAAGAAAATGCTCTGGTACAAATGGGTACAGTGTAAATCAATGGAAGTCTGCAGGGAACACTATCCATGTACATCAAAAACAAGGCTCTCTTCCCAAATGCAAATTTACTTAAAGAGCAGTGAACTGTGGGGACTGAATGTGTAGAATATTCTAATTATCTTCCTCTTAATCATGGCCATTACCACAGGCTATCACCATATTGGAAGCTGTGTCTGTGCTGATCCTTTACACCATGCACATGTGACAGCTGCCAAAGTAATTATCAGCACAAATTTCACTTTCTGTTTGTATTTTCCAGTTCCAGACAGAGAGAAACTAGCGGTGGATTAATTCTGCTGTGCTCCTGGGGATAGGCTGTGCTAGGATTCATTTTACATTGATCCTTCTCAAGCTCTTCAGCAGACAGAGCTATAACCCTTGAAGTCAAGATTTGCCTTCCTGTGCTCCAAAGTGTTACACAGGAAGGAAGCCACGAAGCCAAAGCTGTTAAGAGTCTCCTCCTTGAACAAATAGTTGCCTTAATAAGTGCTCTGGGCTCATTGCCTTTAATAGTGTTTTTCAGAGTTGCCTCAAACACTACCTGCTGTCAGAGTAATATGTAGAATAATGGAGTGAGGATAAGCAGATCTGTGTCTCACACACATCCCAAAACCAGACTCAGAGTGAGTTAGAAGTTTTTGAATATTATTTTGTTGTTTTGTTTTGGGTTTTTTTTGGTCTGCATATGATTAGTATGCTAGTATTTGTCTCCCAACACCATTATTCTCTTGTGAAACAGTTCCTATACTGGGTCTTCTTTGTACACCACCTCTTGCATGGCACAACAGCTATTTGAGAAATAAAATTCATCAGGGCAAAAGGGTAAATGAGGGGATTTTAGTGTGCTTACACTGCTCTTGACCCATCTTCCAGGTGATACCAAACAGAGGTCACTTCATGGAGCAACAGCATTGTGGATACCTTGAAAAGAAGCAGAGTGCTCAGCTGCAGGCGAATTCTTCCTCTCTGGGAAGTGCTTTACTGTATTTTAAGCACCAAAGGGATGTTTGTATGTTCCATGGGCTAAGAAAATGAGAAAATTGTGTAGAACTTGGTCACCTTTCCAACTGTCCTCCTGCATGAGCAGGCTGTCCATGGCGGCCACCTCCTCCTCCTTTGCCTGAAGATAGCAGTTTGAAAGCACATAACCTGGCACTTGAGCATCTTCCCAAACCCACAGAAATGCTCATTTGGCAAATGGCCTCTCTACTTCCCCACCTCCCTTGGTTCAAATGCCCTGAATCTCCAGGCAGGGCCAGTTGTGCTGGAAAACAGGTGAGGGAGACCATAGGAGGCAGCAGCCTCTATGCCCACATGAGAGCTTGCAGAAGAACATGTGGATCAGCTATTAAATACACCCATAAACAAAGCAGAAGATTGAAAATGCCATTTTGCAGCCTGCTGGCTGCAGTCACCATGTTGATTGGGAGCAGCACACCATCAGACAGGGACAGAGTCCAAACCTCTTTTTGTACACACACATCCCACCTACTTTAGGTAGTGACTTAGAGATCAGAAAAAGGATTTGACAGTTTAATATTTAAACAATTTATTTCATGTTTAGACCATCATTTTAATGATCTCTGTGTTGCAATAATCAAGAGGGGTAGAAGCTTGCTTCCTTGGCCATTCCCCCTTTCTGCTCCTCTTCCCCCTCCTCCATGATACCCAGACAGCTGCAGCCCTCTCCCTGCTGTCCTCAGGGAGAAACATTTCATTTCTGGGTGCCACAATAAGCCAGACAGCTGCTGTGCCCTTATGGCTTGTGTCCATGCACCATAGAGAGTCCTGTAAATGTTGAAGGAGGACACTTATTCCAAAAATTTGTATAGCCGTCAGGGAAAATAGAGGCAAAGCCAGAAAGTTATACATCCAGACTGGATTTGAAGCATTCAAGTGGTGAGAAAATAGCCTGGCTGGTCCTGCTGCTGCTCCCCAGCCCTTATGCAAAACCAGATTTAAACCTATTGCACTATAATCCCCTCCTTTTACCTCTTTATTCTTCCTCTTGAATAATCTGCATTGTGCTGGGACTAATCCCAGCCAGAGGCCTGTTGTGCTGGAGATTGTGCTTACAAAGCCAAGACCAGTGTCACACAGAGCTTTAAACCTCACTTTAATTTTGGCGCAAATTATTCAAAACAAAGTGTTCACAGCACTGTTCAATAAGCTGGGGAATTCCATCAGGAATTTGTGTTATGTTGAGAAATGGAGATAGACTTTTTTTCTTCCTTTAAATAAAAGTAAAACAAGAACCTCATCACCAAGAACAGCTTCTACCAACAGTAACCTGGTTCGTTTTTAAGCCAGCAAAGAGCCTTTGACTGATAGCCCTGTGTGTACCAAATCTCAGCTGTGCTGTGGTGGAGCCCTGAGCAGCAACACCCACAGCAACACAGCGCCTGTGCCTCTTCAACATCTTTATTAATGATCTGCAGCCCAGCCCCTGCTGCTCGCCGGCGCTTAGCACCAGATTTATGGCCAACTTGCAGGCCTTTCCCAGTGCTCTTAATTTATGATAACAACGGTGTTCATACGTGAGTGTCCCGTGTTAGGCACACACCAGCGATACAGCACGGGAGGTCTGTCAAAGTCCTACCAGTCCAGGCAGGAGAAGCCTCAGGGAAGCAAGTGTTTCCCAGCAAACAAGCTGCAAAGTGGCTTTTTCAGCCTTTGTAAAGTGGAGGTTGCTCTTTTTTAGCCTTTGCAGAGCATTTACCAGGGCTGTAAAGGGGCAGTTTGCATCTGGTCACTGACTCCTGCAAGGTGTCCCCAGGAGGGTGGCTGCAAAACTGCTGAAGTCTGAGCTAAGTCCTTTCATGTCCCACCCAGTCATTGCAATCCAGTTCTTACAGGGTAATCTCTTTTTCCCTTTTTTCAGCATGACTTGATTGTATCTAAACCTCCCCAAATTCACACCTCAGCTCCAGCTTTCTATTCAATTTACCTGTTTTTTCTTGCCAGTTTTTCACTTTTGCCTGTATTAAAGGGCTGGTAGGTTCCAATGGTGGTGTTCCCAGGGGACCACGGGTTTTTCCCACACCAGGAATTACAGAAGTGGTGATGTGATAGTTCAAAGCTTCCTTGGGCACAGTGATCAGAAAATTATCAATAGTTTCCTAATTCTTGGGGAAGGAGGGGGGTAAGCAGAATGGCTGCCATGGATTTAGGCCTGTTTTTAGGAGCCTGGCTGACAGAGTCCCTTGGGAGGCAGCTCCTGAAGGGCAGAGGAGTCCAGGAAGGCTGGAAAAAATTAAATAAATAAAAAAATCCTTCAAGAAAGGAACTCTAAAGGTGCAGAACAGGCCTCCTCCATGTGCCAAAAGATGAGCCAGTGGCTAAGACTGGCCTGGCTGAACTACAAGGGTGTTGTGAGGTCATAGCAGGAGAAAATTAGAGGGGCCAAAGCCCAACTAGAGCTTAACCTGGCTACTGCTGTGGAAGGTGCTATAAAATGTTTCTATAAATACATTACAAATAAAAGGAGGGCTAAGAAGAGTGTCCATCCTTTACTGGATGTGAGAAGAAACTTAGTGACAGAGGATGAGGAAAAAGCTGAGGTACTTAATACCTTCTTTGCCTCGGTCCTTAATAGTGAGAACAGTTGCTCAGCAGGTACCCAACCCCCTGAGCTGGAAAACAGGGATAAGGAGCAGAATGAAGTCCCCATAATTCAAGGGGAAATGACCAGTGACCTGCTCCACCACTTGGACATTCATATACTGTGGGGGGAATGGTGAATCTAAACTATTTAATAGGAAATGATCCTTTCCAGTACTTTTTTGAGCCATCCTAATAGAACTTTTTTGTTAGTAATATTTTATTAAATTTGACAAGGTGATAAAAAATGCTATAGAAAGGTGTTCAGCTTTATTATAGCCTACAGTACTTTTCCATAAAGGTTAAAATGGACTCACCACTCCTAATAATTAAATGGCAGTACTTCTGCTCAGGAACCTTATAGTCCTGCCCTTTCAAGAAGAATCCTTTGGTTTACATTCTGTCCTACTCCACTCTTCTTCTGCAGTTTTCCCCATCAAAAAGCTACATTTGCAGAAATTTAGGGATGTCTTCTCTTTCTTCCCAAAGTACTACTGGATACACTACAGTAAAATGCAAAATAAAATCTACTGATCAAGACAATTCAAAAACTGACCACATATTTTGTTCCCTAACTATACATCCAAATCATCTCCAAAGTATTGTAGTCTCCTCTTGGAGCTGATAAGCCATTTAAAATGCATTATACTGGTGACAGACAAGCTGGCATTTGCTACAAGCATTTTTATGATTCAGTAGTTTGCTGAGAGACTAGAAAACTAAGTAGCAGATTTACAGTATAACAAAATAAAAGCAAGAGATCTCATCTGCCTGATGAACGACTAAAGCAGCTTTCATCTCCAGATTTGCAGATAGTTTGCCTGAAGGTGGAGAACTTATTGCTTAGGATGTGATAATGGTACCCCCAGGCTACAATCACATGGCAGCTGCTGGAGACTGTACACATGCAGCGGGTAGAGAGGTCCTTAACTCTGGGGCAGTTTCCATCTAAGCAAGACATGTAAGTGCAATAAATTTGAAAGAAAAAGGAGACCCAGGGTAAAGAGAAGTGCCCACATATGTATATGGGCCCCAGCAGCCGTGCCTGGCTGGCTGCTCTGTGCAGCCCTCGGCTCTGTGGTGAAGGTGCCACAGCAGACGTGGGGCTTTTCTGAAAGAAACAAATTCAAGGGCAACTGCAGCTGAAAGGCCATTACATACATAGAATTTGGCATCAACAGGCAGGCAGATAGAGTATTCCTGGCTGCCTTATGCCTTAGCAAACAGATATTAGATAATGCCTTCTTCTTGGCCAAGCAATGAGTCAGTGGTTGAGATGAAGGGGGAGCTTTCTTGACTTCCATGTTCCACATCTGACCAGAGATCATGTCAGCTGTCTACATCCACACATTTGAAAAGGTCACAACATCTGCCTGTCCCTCAGCACCAATGGACACACTCAGCCCACCTTCCACTAAGGGTTAACCAGCCTCTTTTGAGTTAATATGTTCCAGATGGTGAGAGTGTGATGGAAAATCCAGACTGTCCCAGAATCCTCTTATTCTGCCTCTCCCGCACCTCTAATCTTTCATCTGCCTCTGTTAGGGCTTAGAATTGTGGACTCATAGAATCGTTCAGGTTGGAAAAGACCTGTGAGATCATCAAGTCCAACGAGTTTCCTCTGTACCCTGTGGAAAAGCTCACGGAAGTCAGTTCCCTTCCCACAAAAGAAATGGCCATGAGGCACTGTCAGATCTGGGCTCATACTAAGCCTTCTGAGGCCAGTGGGAATACTGGACAAAACCAGCAATTGCATTTTCTATGCACAGAATTTTTGGTGCTTTCCGTATGATTTTTGAACCATGAGTAATGTCAGTTTTCAAAGATTTGTCCTATATTTGAACCTTGCTCACTGTCACCCACTTGCTTAGCTGTAAACATGATTTTAACAAAGCCATTTCAACATCTTAGTTAATTTGGTTCTGAGTCCTTTCTCTTCCAGAGTGTGTAATTAAACTAAAAGAGCCTGGAAAAGCCCCTTACAGTAAATAATTTACAAGTTCCTCCCTGGGGACATTTTTTAATTATAACTCCACTGGTCAGATCTTACTGAATAGTCTGAGATAGCATTCCCCGCTGAGATCCTGAAATATAATTAACTTATTCCTTTGGTAATGGTGTTTTTCCTCAGTCTATCTATTTCTTATGCAGGGCAGGCAGATTTGTTTATAAACAAAGTGGAGATTGATAGACGCTTTGTCATGAGAATAGCAATAATGGCAATCGCTGCGCCAGACGGGGGCACGTCCATTTGAGGAAAGATGATACTGTTTTGAAGCAATTTTTATAAATCCTACCCTGACAATCCAGCATGGAGAGATACAAGAGAGCAACCAGACAGCCCTGATTCCTCTCGGTCTTGGCAGCCTGCCTCGCTCCCCGAGTGCCACTTCATGCATAGCAAACGTAAATAATCCTGACGCGCTTCCCACCCCCCCTAACCTTTGTGCTTCAGGAACACTGCTATATACTATCAAACTGACAGTGATTTCATGTTCTGTGGCAAAGAGAAAAACCCTGAGCGACAGCAGCAAGGCTGGGGATGCCAAATGAAAACTGTCACATTTATTTAGCTCCGTGGTTCTCAAGACAATATACATAAATACTGTTTTACTATCCCCACCAGCTAAATGTTAAGAGCTATCTGCATCAGCCAGGGTCCTGCAGCTCCCCTGTAGGAGAGCAGCCTGTAATGATCAACTCCTGATTCAGGAGAGGCTGGCAAGGAACAAAGCACCAGCTCCTCTTTTTCCCAATGATACAGTACATTAAATAGTCGCCTCATCCTTTCCCTCTGCAGCTGCAGCCAAAAGGGCAGTTTGGAGTAAAAGTGGGAGAGAATGGCTGCATGAGGAACTGAAAAGTGATCTGAGACATAAGAAGTCTGGGGACACTCATTGCCTCAAGTCCTGAAAACCTTCAAAGCTTGTTGCTTGTTTTTTCTACACCCATTAGTTCCAGCAACTCCAGTGAGCCCACAAGGACAAAGCTTGGTGCCTATCTGTGGCTGTGCTGGATGAGGGCCTGGATTTTGCATCCAAAATATCACCTTTCATTTTCCCCCCCCTCCTATTCTGAACTCTCACACAACAAAACCAAGTCCTTGTCTCTCAGCCCTTTGTTTCTGTACAGCTGCTAGTGCTGGCTCTGAAGCCTCTTTCCCATATGCTGGCCTTTCTGTACACGGTTGTTCACCTGGTATCATCTGGAGTGAAATACCTACAAGCCAAGCTGCCCTTAATCTAGTGAATAAATCAGAGTTCAGACAGCAAGATCAAAAGCTAAGCCAAAGGGCCGCACAGTGTTGGACCTAATATATGCATTTAAAACCAGTATCAGATGCAGGTTCCAGGTTCCTGCTGTGACAAGCACTGGCTTCAGCGTGGCTTTGTTGATGTTGGTGGCAGGCCGTGCCATATGGCACAGTGCTGAGCCTAGTGTGGTAGGTGAACTCAAGTAGCTTAGCAGACAAACCCAGGAACAGGCCTGCCACACACAGAACCTGCCCCATTGTTTCATTTTGTTGTTCTCCATATGCTAACGGAAGTTCACAAACGAAGAAGAGNAAAAAAAAAAAAGGTCTAATTTTCTCATCACTTTTATTCCCTACAGGTCTGGAATGGTAGGATTCTGTCCCCCTCGTGTGAGGCAGCACAGCTGGCAGTAGTCAGAGCTGAGAGGACCTGGGGGACACTCCGACGATGGCACCAGCGCCAATGCTGCCCCCTCAAGTTCTGCTTGCACCTCCCTTCGTGCACCTATGGACACACCTTTTGTTTGCAGGGGTGACAGTGTGATAAGGCAGGGATGGAAGGCCAGCTCTGATCACCACTGTTTTACCCAGCAGCCCATATTGCTACCAGCTGCCCTGCCCAGGCTGCAGCTTCCCTGCACACACGGGGGGGATGCCCAGCAGGCCAACACCAGAGGGGTCTCCAGCCCGGCCAGATGGATCTTGGTTAACACAGGATGGAGAAACACCAGGGAGCACAGGCCAGAGAGACCTCAGCTGCTAAGCTTATGTTCACCCCAGAGCCAGAGTGTTTAAATAGTTCCTGTATTAGCAGAATGGAAACAGCACAGAATACAAGCACTCTGAGAAGAAAAGGTTCACAGGTACTGCAGGCATGGTTTTGTTCACAAAACTGGTTGTTGTTGAGGAAGCCTTAAGGTCATTCCACTCTGGAGCTAGTCCTTGAGAATTTATGTTTTTTTTAAATGATGACACAGAGTAGTTTGGTGAAAATAAACGTACTGATTTATTGATTGAGGGAAGAGTTAAACATGCATAGAAAAGATGAAGTTGCATTGAAGAAGGAACACAAAATTCTGACAGTTTGATTGATCCTGACTGGAAATACTGTGTTCTTATAGTACAAGGACAGTGTGCAGAAGAAACTCACTATCTTCTTCTGGATTTTCATTATTGTCTGAAGAAGCAGAGAACAACCAGCTTTCTAGACAGAAATTTATTCCATCCATAAAACCTGCTCTCTGTAATTCTCAGCATCTCTCATTTTTTAGCATAGCACCACACAGTATTTTGGGACATTATGAATGGCTTATGTACAAAATTAAGAGAACTTAAATTTACTTTGAATATTATTTTACCAAACAAGAGCTGACTCCAGATTGAGAACTCCTCGACCACATTTTACACCACATTACAATCTTGTATTCAGATAAAGGAAAGAACATACCAAAGTTCTGGACATCAATCTTTTTTTATTAACAGGTACTCCCTTTATTTTAAGACAACTGCAAGGAGCCAAGTAAACATCAAAAATTACTGCATACACTAAAATTAACTAAGGCTTTTTTTCCCATCACCATTTTTTCCCAGCTTACTCTAAGATGTCTCCACCAATTTCTTGTTTTGCTCATGGATGAACACAATATTTAAGTACTGAGAACTTTTACCATTACAAGTATCTAATTCCAAAATGGATCAAGAACTGTCATTACTAGACATCTCCCTTTAAACCAGAATAATAAAACTGTTAAGTATCAGGAAGCTTGTACCTCAAAAATCTTAAGAGAAGAAATGGTCCTTACTGTAATAAACAGTCACTCATTCTTGTTTGTATTGATTCTAGAATAAGAATTCACACCAGACATTTGCTAATTAAGAGCAAATTAACATAATACTCACTACTATTACCACAGTTACCCTGTTTTTGTAGGTTTTTGTCCCCAAACACAAACAGTGTATTTTATTGGTCCCAAAGTCACATATGACAATTAGAAAAAAACATGATTGATGGATATGACACCTTTGGTTGCTTGCTCTGGAGGTGGGTTGGTATCAAAACACTTTCAGCAGTCTTCATAAAGGATTTCATCTATTGGAACATCATTTTCTGTCACAGGCACTGATTCACAAATCTGTTCTCTAAAAGCCAAAGCAATCGTGTAAGGCTTTCCACGGGGATGTTTCATACATCTTTCAAGATAGGTATCATAATATCCTTTCCCTCTTCCCAATCTGTTGCCTTTTTTGTCAAACCCAAGGCCTGGCATGAAGATAAGGTCAAGACCTCCTGCAGAAAAATGAAATAAGCATTAGTGGATGCCCTGTGGATTTCCTGATGGCTTGACTACAACCACATAACTTCAGATATTTGCAAGAACACAAGCTTTGTGTTTTGTAAAATGCTTCCCTTTCTTTGATCAGATGAAAAATACTTTGAATACTAAACCTGTAAATTTACATTTTCATCTTATCAACTGCATACTAGTTCAGCTGAAAAATAATTAGATCTTGAAAAGCTGGATGGGAAAAAATCCCCTACATTTTAACAATTGTTTTTATCATTTTAACCCCACACTTCCAAATACAAATGATTATTACTCTAAATCCAGACAGAGACTGAACTCAGGGAAATTAAACGCAGGAGGAATCAGAAAATCAAATGAACTTGAACATCAGACACAAAAATAGAAAAGGAAGAAAAGAATGAAGATGTGTAAGAGAGAGGGGAGACATCCTGACACCACTGTAAGATGCCATGAACCTTCTCTTGACTTTCCAAACCCCAAAAGCCTTGAATACAATATATTCTGAAAGTGGCAATTTGCCCTCTTACATCAAGATGAAGATTTGAAGGCTTCACAAAGTCCCTTTGTGATGTCAGGTTCCTTTTGTCTCAAAGGATTTTCTTTCTCAGCCTCCAGTAATTTTCACTGTTCTGGCAGCACGCACAGGCATTCTGCTTCCCTGCCCTAAATATCCCACCTTCCAGGATTCTTGAGAGATTGCACTTGATTGGAACTCAAAATCAGTTAAAAAACTGAAAGAAGATGCATAAGCTGCTAATCACCTGGACTGGCTGGTGAAACTCCAACAGAACACCCCACCAACCAGCTCCAGCTAAAAAGGCAACATTTCTTGCTTTGCTCATGCTCTGTGAGGGGATGTGGATGGGCCCCATGCCAGGGAGCCAGCTCCAATTTACACACGGATGCACACTTGTTTCAGGAGCTGATTCACATCACTGCCACGAGGAGTGCCCACCAGGCAGGAGGCTGCTGCACATCACCTCTGCAAGGCTGGTACCTTCAGTGTGAGAAGCCTTGCACGGACATCCTCTAAACAAATGAGCTGGACTGGCCTGGTGCTGACTCCTGAACCCAGGAACATCCCACTTACTCCTTTCACAGTGCAAAGGAAGTCTTTTATTTCTTGCTGCTGTAGCAGACAGACACTTAAGGAGAGAAGGGCAGGGAGTGGAAAGGCGGCACAGACTAAAAGACAGCTGACACGAGTCTGGGAAAAAAGCAAATGCAGAGTCTCAGTCTGCTGCTTCTGCCTTCTTACAGGCACAGTGCTTAACCTTGAGCAGCTTTTCTGTGACCAGACTCTGCTCCTTCACCAGAGCTTGGACCTGGTCAGGTATTTTTCTGCTTTTTCCACGTCCACACCTACTCCTTCCTGCCATTTTGAGCTGATCTGCTTTTACTACATCTGAGGGATGATGCTCACCATTGAAGATGTGTGGCAGCACGTACTGGAAAAGCCAGAGCAAAGCAGAGTTTTTCAGTTCAGAGGGAATCCCATCTAAATCCCACCTATGAGATCACATATCAACTCCAAACTCTGCCTGGAAGAGCGTGTTGACAGTTCACATAAGACCAACCCATTTGCACACACCTCCCAGGCTCCTGGAGATTTCCTTCCACTCTTCATTGTTCAGAGAAGAGTCACTGACATGAACACTCATCCATCATGATCTGATGTCTTAATTAGAACATTGATATAAAATATGTAAGGCAACAAGTGCAAAATGCTTAGAGAACATCAATCTTGCAAATCCAGCATCGCACAGTCAAGAAGCAGAGTTTTTCTAAGGAGGTCAGGGGAGTAAGGGGAGAGAACTGGCCAAAGGACAGACCACAGAATAATACTGGTTGGATTAAAAAGGAGTCAGGGTGTTTTACCACACTGCAGTCAACTTCTGACTCACAGGACAGTGAAATGAGTGAAATAACAAATGGCAAACAAAGAGAAAAAGAGGCCCAAAGGCAGAAGTGTGGTCTCCCTGAGAAGAGATGGCATTTTCATGGTACCACCATGTACATCCTATTGGACATACCACGCCACATCCCCTCAGTTTGCTCTTGTCAATTGTCAGGCCAATGGACTAGGACATAAAAACCAGTCCTCCTGTTAGCAAGGTCAGGAATAGATTCTGCAGGTCAAATCCTCTCCAAGTTACTCCTACTTATCCTCTCCACATCCTGCATCACATCAGCTTTGTGCAGGTATTCAGGTGGCCCAGAAACCAGTAAGTACCAATCAGTCACGATGCTCAGAACTAAACACACTCTTGCCTCACAGTCTGTTTCAGCTGTTTTCACTCCAGGTGCCTCTCAAGACAAAAAGCAGGAAACATTTGCAGTCTGCTGCTGGCAGGAAGAATGCACACAGGGGGCAAATCTGCAGAAAAAAAAGCTGCCATTTCTCCTTACATTTGTGTTAGAGACACAAAGAAGACAAGTCAGGGGAAACACTAGGGGAAGAGGGAAACAGCAAAAACAGTGAAGGGAAGAAATATATTTTCTGTGGAGTTTAACTGATAGCATCAGGCACCTCAAGTGAATTTAGATGTATTAAAGCACTGTTTTCCTCTGGGTTCTCTGGAGAAACAGGGACTCTTTTAACAAGTTGGCTCCTCTATAATCATGGGAGTTTTATGCTAAAGAACTCAAACATGCAAATCTCAGTATGAAAAATTATGCTGTAAATACTGTAATAGTTACCCTTATATTTTTCTTCTGTGGAGCACAGCAATACTGACTGCCTTGCTCTGACTCACATGTTCTCTGATATCCATGCAACTCACACTGCACAAGATTTAAGTAAATGTCTTTCAAGACTTTCAGTAGAAAAAATGACACAACTAACCCTGCAAGAAGCCCAAGGGCAGCTCAAGCAGCTCCAGTCCCAAATACTATATCAGGATCTAGAATGTATGGCAGAGAGCTGCATGGAGTAAATGTTTCCCTGACATGTAACTTGGGGACCAACAAAACCTCTTGTGGTGTCTGTGGCAGTGTGGGGGAAGAAGTGTCACAGGAAGAGAGGTGACACACAGATGAGACCAAGATTACAGACACTTAAGATTGCTATCAGCACTGAGGGTACATCAACAGGATGGCAGCTGAGGATAAGAACATGCCCCTTGTGGCATGGGGTCCTCATGCTCCCCAGCTCTCCCAGGCCTGCAGGACTACTGTCTGCCAACCAGGACTGTGGCTTGCTCTGTCCTCACATCCTCCTGCCCTTGCTCTTACAGCCCACTGTGTGAAATGGCATCCTTGTCCCTGAGAAGACAGAGCAGGTACCTGAAAATCAAACACATCAGGTGTTTTAGTGCCTCATAAAACATGTTAAGGGAAGTCCCATGTTCAACATCTGCCCATCTCCTTGTAATGTCCACTGTCTCCAATGTGTCTGTACACATTAACTGGTGGTTCTTGGATCCCCAAGGGCCCTCTGACCACATGCCAGGAGCCAAGAAAGCACATCCACAGTCAAGAGAGTTTTATTACAGGTAAGCTTCTCCTGGAAAACTCACATGTGGTCTGCAAATTGCTGAAGGCTGAAAACACTGCCTCAAGCAACAACATTTTGCTCCAGTTTCTATGCAGAGAATATCCATGGTTCTTGCACACTTTAAGCTACTGGGTATACCAGTAAGGTTAGTAATCATGGTGACAGTCACCTAATACTCAATGTATCTATGGCGTAAGACCTTGTGGCTGCACCTCCTTCCACTGTGTAGCACCATGCGTGAAATAATATACCCTGACTTATCTATCAGTGTGGGCATACAGCCATGCTGACACGGCCACACAGGGCTTCATTTATACTGCTAAATGCAGCACAGCCAGAAAACAAATTGATTTACAGGATCACAGGTGGTCAATACCTTAATTGTCAGCACAGTGTCTGGCACTGCCGGACCAGGTGACACCCATGACTGCTCCAGGGGACAAGATTGCCACGTGCAGTAAAGACAGAAGGGTACAGGTCTGGCTCCTCCAGACAAAAGAGGAGAGGCCAAGCTCTGTGTAGCGTAGACAGGACTTAGCTGTGCACTTAGCCCTGTGTTATTTGACACAGCAGATGCAGCCACAGCTTCTGAACCTGTCCTGTGGGTGTACAGGCACACTGTTTGCATTGACTCCCTCACAATGATGTAGACATATCTTATGTCACAGAGAAGTGAAATGACTGGCCCAAGGACTCAAGAAACGTGTGGCAAAACTACACTCAAGAGGCAGGTGGGAAGCTGCACATGCCCTGACTTAGGCAGCAGACCAAAGCATTAGCATCCCCTCTCAGTGTTTTAAATAAGAATACATGGTTTCGTTTCCTCTAGGCAGCCGCAGTGAACCTCAGTTTGGCAGTGCATTTCTCATTACCTTTCATGATGGTATCAGGTTTGATTTGTCCCCCAGGGAAGGATTTTCTCCTTGCACCTCATTACCTCTCTTCTCCTTAATCTGATGTTCCTATTTGAAATGCCAGCCGGCATTTTCAGAAGTGTTCTTGACAATGGTTAATTATAGAAAGGGTCCATCAAACTGCACAGATACAGGTCATGTAAAGACCGCTGGGGACTTGTTCTGCCCTCAGAAGGAGCAGCCAGCACGGCCTCTCTCCTCCCAGGTTCAAAGGGGCTCTACCAGCCCGCTGTCACCCGCTGTGTGGGGTCACTGATCTCCCCCTGCACAGCCTGACAGTCCTAAGGGAAGCTGAAACCAAAATACTCTGTCATCCCAGCTTCTCATCCCTTGCTGCCACTTGCTTTGTGGGCACAGCAAAGCACCTGGGACCCATCAAAGTGGGAGCTAGGACTGTTTTGATCCTCTCCTCAAAAGCACTGGCAGAGGACGGGGCAGAGGCTGAGCTGCAACTCCTGTGTGCCTGTGAAGAATGGCAACGTGCTCACATGAACCATGCTCACAGCACAGACGCCGCCGGAGCCTACAAGAGGTCAACAGTGATCAGCTCCATGTCACTGCTGCTGCTCCTCACAGCAGCAGCTGTGCAGTTTGAGCTTCCCCTGAAGCACAGAAGTTTGTGCATTGTTTACTCCATCACCACAAGGATGGCTGGATCCTCACGGTCTGGTACCTCAGGCAAGAATGAGTTTTCCAGTGGTTGGTTTTGTTCCACGCACACCTCGCTCGTGCTTTGCTCAGATGGAAATGATTATGTAAGGTGCAGGAGCAGAGGAACCAGGCCAAGAACAGCTTTCTGTTTAAAGGAAAAGAGGGTTCATGTTGCTATGCACACCATAAACAATGTCAGATCCACGCAAAACCTCTGCTGAGCTCACAAGTGATTGAAAGCTGTTGATTACAAGGAATGAAAACTTACTTTGGTCCTTTTCTGACCTAGCAAAGACCACAATGGATTAAAAGGCAAACGCTGTTTCAGGAAAACCTTACTTTTCAGATTGAAAAGAGTGCAGTAACCATCTGCTGCCTCTGTATCTGTTACCCCAGCAGAGAGGAAAAAAAATAACTCAATCACTTGATCCAAATATCTAAGTATCAGTCTTGGTGACATGCAGGGTATGAGCCAATGAATTGGAATAACTCAGAAATTTCTAAATTATGAGAGTCATCACTGTAGCTTTAATTACTGTCAGCATTAGCATAGTTAGGCCTTTTGGGTAGGTGTTTGCTTTCAACACATACTCTATAGGGCACAGATCACCATCTTGTTCTGTATTTACACAGCACTTAACACTGTGGTCTGAGTTAATCACCAGATCTCGGGAAAAACAACTCCACAAAAATGTTTCACTTATACTGCAGCAAGACAAGTCCCTTCCCCTTTATGGTTTCTCCTAGAACACCCAGGGTGCCCCAGCACCACTCCTGAGGTTACCAACACTTACAGTTTCCTTCCAGATAAAAAGGTTTCTGCCCTTTGGAAAAAACCTGCCCTGGGTTTCAAGCACAGCATCTCTGCTCTTACACGTCTCTTGGTATAAGATCAGAAAGCAAAATGCCAGATCTGTTCACTACAGACCTGATCCAGACCCTGATGAGGTGCATGGTTCCCAAAGGGCTGGGATTGCTTCCAGAGGAAACAAATTCTTTACCCCACAAACCCCTGGAGAAGACAGACACTGTTATATGCCCAAGGAGACAAAAACATTACCCTCTGCTGCACTCATAAACATTTGAGAAAAAAGCATTCATCCAAATCCAATGAGGTGCACATCCAGTAACACACAGGATTGCAGACATAAACAGCAACACTTCTTGCCTTGACCCCAGTCACTCTGCTAAAATGCAAATACAATCCTTTAAAATGAAAGGAAACTTTTAACTGATAATTCTTACTTGCTTACATGATACATTGTCAGAAGTTCAGTGTGACTTCTCATCTCCCTGGAAACTCAAGTTACAACACGAAGGACCACATCCCCAGTCGCTCTAAATTGACACTGCCCCATTGACTCCTCTTTGCATCCACCTTGGGAAGTACATTAAAAAAGGTCCCATATTACTGAATGAGTTTGAGAAGAATGCATTTTTTTCTCCTGTAGATATGTGGTGTTGGTTGTTCATAAAAAACTCCTTGAGTGCTGACTCTGTAGCCTCCTTAAGGTCCCAAACAGGACCTAACAGGACTAAAAGTTGTGTTTCATATTAGAGTAAAAAACCAGCTCATTTTAAATTGCAGTCAGTAGCTTTTCCTCCAGGTGTTTCCCCTG
Organism: Illadopsis cleaveri; assembly: GCA_013399915.1. Taxonomy (NCBI): domain Eukaryota; kingdom Metazoa; phylum Chordata; class Aves; order Passeriformes; family Timaliidae; genus Illadopsis; species Illadopsis cleaveri. Next base: position 717,886 of record VXBB01005684.1, on the reverse strand, counting down.
TGAGAACATCTTTAACTGTGCACTACTACATCACTTCAGCAGGACATACTGTTTTCTACCTATTCACAGACACCTGTTGTCACAGAATCACAGAATACTCTGAGTTGGAAGGGACCCACAAAGATTATTGAGCCCAACTCTTAAATGAGCAGCCCACAAAGGGACTGAATGTACAACCTTGGCATCACAGCCACCATGCTCTCACCAGCTGAGCTCATCTCAGGGTGCTGCTTCACAAGGAGCCAGAGAGATACTCACTTTAACCCAGCACAGGAACCAAAGGTCGAAGTATCACGTCCAAATGTCACAGGCTCCATCGAAAACCTCCTGCTATGGGACACACCATTGGGTCCTCAAAGCCTCTTTCAGGGAGAAATGCTCTTCACACCAGGGGTAATTGCTTTATTTTCGTTCTTGTGTATGGGAGTTGCAGGCACTAGGAAGGTTTTGTATCCTTTTGTCCTCTAAAGAATATTTTGCACACCCATGACCCACCTTTTACAGGCACACAGATGCCAAGCAGACTATCTCCTCTGCAATCCCAGCTGCTGGCATGACAGAGACAGCTTCTGTTATTACTTCAATAAAATATTTTGCAGAAAATAGAACCATCAGCAGAATCTACAAACAAGCACTGAGCAACTCAGCGTTTATCTGTCTACTCATCCATGTCAGTGCCTTGTGTCAGCATGAAACATTGGTCTTCACAGTTCACACTTGCCCTGCTGAACTACAGCATAATAAAATATTTATCCGCCTCCCTGAGAAGCTACATGATAGCCATCAGTCATAAAGGTTTAAAACAACTGAGTGGCAGCCACTCACCCGTTATTAAACCTCAAAAACACATAATAAAGCTGCTGGATCAGCTCCTCTGCTACTGAGCTGTGCTCAAGTAAATACCTCTGATTTTGAATTAGTTTAAACCAAGATCTTGCAGGTTTAGTGCCAATGCATCCGAAAGGCTGAGTGCTCTGCACAACATCAGCTGGAGTTTGTCAGCCCTGCTCAAACAAACCTATCCTGCTCCACAGACAAATATCCTTTCATGTTTTACCAGAAAAGCTACTGTACAAGGCTAAGACTTGTATTTCTGGCTGGTTTCACAATGTGTGAGGCTATAACCATCACACTCATTTCCCCTGAGGTTTAACTTACAGTAAGATGGGGACTAGAGTCTCATTTTCAGAGTTTCACCTAAAAGAAAATCTGAAAAGTATTTTTCTATTTCACTATTATTCATTGAGTCTGCATAAGCCCTGTAAATAAAACATGATCACTCAATACCACCCACAAAATGTCTGGTTTTGCAAATTCAGAGTAAAGGAAAAAATAGCTTAGGACTTTTCAGTTATCAGTCTGTGAAAAATGACTTAATCTGTTTCTGATATTCATATATGTGAGCACTGATTGGGAAAACATGGGCAATCAAAAATGTTTGGTTCCAAGGCTTGCACCTGGATTCTCCCATGATTTTAAACTACTAAAATACTCTGAGAGCAGATGTACCAAGGAGCAATTCCAAAGAGAGGAGAAATGGCATTAGAGCTACTTTACAGCACATCAACGTATCTTGTTAAATCAGCAAATGCTGACTGCAAATCTGCTCCTTTAGAGAAACTCACAAGGCACTGATGCTCAAACTGTTTATGTGGGGATACTGCTGAAACCTAAAATGCAAGGATCTTTGTGTATCTTCACGTGTTTTTATGGGAATTTCTTTATGGTCTTATCAGCTACACTTTCATGGTATTTGCCTGAGCATTCATTTAAATACTCCCACTGGATACACGTGCAGGACTTCACCCTTGGTCCTCTTTTGCATATTTCTGTCTGGGTATTTTTAAGTCGAAGTAAGACAGAGGTGAATCATCTGGGGTTTTTTCAATACTTTATGCATCACTATCAATATTTCCAATACCCTTTGATTCACTCAGCAGATAGCCTATGATAAAATACCCAGAATTGCTTGTGAAATATAAACAGGTAAGACAACTTCCCAGTCAGTGCATAAACCTGGCTCCTGTAAGGAGTGACACCACTTGATGGGAATATCAGGCTGCTTACAGGCAGGGTTTACTGTACATGCAGAGTCAGCTGGTTGGGAGGTGATGGCACCTCCACAGTGGCTGCAAATGTGTTAACACCACAACAGCTGAGAAATCCTGCTTCTTCCAGCACAAGATTTTCTTTTATCTTTTTAAGCTTGCACAGTTTAAAAAATCCAGTTCTGGCTGGAATCCTATCCCTCCCTCACTTCAATCCCTTATTTTTATGGGAAATCAGGCTGGAGCATTTGTTCTCCTGTATGTGTGAGTGCAATGCCTGGATGAGATTTTAATTATAGGAAAACAGCCGAAATGACACCAATGCTCCATGGCAAATGTATGGAATGCTGACACCTGCCGGCAAAAGGCTTCATGTCACTCCTGGACAGGAATCTGCCCTTATCTACATCCCAAAAACTCGCTCCCATCTCAGATGCACAAAAGCCAGCCCAAGCAGGGACTGAGCTCAGCATGACACCAAACATGAAGATCCAGAGTTATCCTTACGCCATGAAACAGCAGCATGAGTCTCCTGCTCCCTAAAAGCCAGTAGCTCAGGGCCAGTCCAAGGAGTTTCTCACCATCCAGGGGAAAAACTGTGTATTTTGAATCTCAGCAAAACCAGCAGGGATTAACTGTGCCAGAAAAACAAATCTTTTGTAGCTGGAAAAGTGCTGACCTGATTTAATAGCCCACTAAGCTGGCAGAACACCAATCCCAGGAAAAAGAAAGGGGAAAAAAAAGTCACAAATTTCTGCCAGATTCATGAGCTGAATCTGCTCAGCAGCAAGTACCAGAGATGGTACCTGGGATGAGGGGATGAGGGGAGCACAGAGCTGAGCACAAGGAAAAGGCAGCAGGACTGTTCCCCCTGGCACCAGGCAGCTGCAAGGAGGGCTCAGCTGTCTCACCAAACCACATCTCAACAGAGGTGGGCAGCAAGGAAAAGCTTCCTCTCCTGTTCCCCAGATTGTGTGCACAAAGGCACGGAGATGAGCCTGGTGCTGGGTCTTTCCTTCCAAAACATGAAAATAAAGGGAGACAAGGATGTCTGTTTGGATTAATTACTGCAGCCAGAGATACTTGCACATTGGCATTTCCCCTGCATGAGTTGTACAGACTCCTGCCACACTCCAGAAATGAATTTCACCTCTTATCTGCCTTTCAAAGGCTCCTGTCTCTAGGAAACTGTATGAAAAATCTGACAATGCTACTGTTCACACTCACTGGAGCAAAATTAGCCCTCTTTGAAACAAAACCCTCGAGAGTCACCTGCAGTGACTTCAAGGCCCTTGCCCATGTTGCTTTCACTTCTCTTCAAACTTTAATTGATTACAGCAGAAGTAATCTTTACAGTTGTTTTGATGAGTTTTCTGCAAGAAGGCAAACGTGGATGTGACACTTAAGATGATTACAAGGAAAAACACTCCTTTAAAGCCTTAATGAACTTTATGAAAGCAAAAAAGCTGTAGTGTTCCAGAGCTCTCAGCCTTTCAGGTTCACTGCAGGACACCCTGGCGTGAGTGGTAATAAAATTAAACCACACGGTGCTTGTGGTTTAGTTTGCATGAGGGAAATTCAGGACATAAGGACACCAAAGGGCATTACAAAGCAACACCACATAAACACATGAACTTTGCATTTCAGAGCATTTTTTCAAAAGCCTTTAAAAAAAGCCACTGTAATTGTGTCATACTTGTTTCTGAACAGAAGCACTAGGAGAAACTCAGCTAAAAGTTTGTGCCTTCATCTAGCAAGTTAAGTGTTGACTGTTGAACTGTTTCAGAGAGTTCTGGAAGCTGGTGCAGACCTCAAGGGAAGGGCTGAGATCAGCTCCAGGGGAGCGGAACCCCAGTGCTGAAATGGAGTCACACATCTTTCAGCTGAAGGTTGGGAGGCAGGAAAAACCCTGAGGGAAACTTGCTATCAACTGAAATGTTTTCTCTCCAAGAAAGCATTTTCCTAGCTCTGCCTGCTAAGGAACAAGCTAGATGGAATAATATAAAACTATTTTATAGATCTTTACTAGTGGAGCAGGTGCTTTTGTAATGATGTGTCATTGTGGAACACTGGTGTGGAAACCAATAAGAGATCTGTCCAGTGAGCTGATTTGAAGAGCAGTGTTATGGTATCTACAGAAAGAATTAACATCTCCAGTGCCACTACATGCATTTCACAGTATTTCTTTTTCATTTCTTTTCTAAAATTTTCTCCCAGGCATCTTTTTTTCCAAAATAACATCAGAGAGATTGCAAAGGCTGAAAGAGCAATGGCTGGAACTCCTACAGAAAAGCTTCTCTACCAGAAAAATAAACCAGCCAAAGTTTGATAGAAAAGAATACAATAGATATAGTACAGGTGTAACTAAACAATGAACAGTAAAAAGAATGTAACTCAAACATCCTTATTTACTTCTCATCATAGAAATATGAAGTACCCCTTGAACTGAAAGCAGCAAATTTAAAATGAATACAAGGAACATAATATTTCATATGTCACAGGAGTATAATATATTATTAACATAATAAGGAACATAATATTTCACATTACAACTAACTAACCAGTACAACTCACAGCTGTTGGAAGGCAGCAGAGCCAAGGGCTTAATACAAATAAAATTAGATGCTTAGAGGAATGCTCCAAATGCCTGCTGGAAAGAGAAACCAGAACCTGTTTGTAAGGCAATAATCTGGGGACTGCAGCTGCAGAGGTAGGAAGATCCTTCAGTTATTGCTACACAGCTACAAGTTGTGAGATTTCCTGGCTCTTGTAAAACATGTGATGCTGTATTGCACATCCAGATCCTGCACTGTGAGGGGAAGGATCCTCTCTCCACAGCAAGATTCATGATCAGAATGTTAATGCCTCATTTGCACTGAATTTTGTTCTTCTTTTGCATATCAAAAATGCTATGGATCATTGTCTCCAAACAGAAGTTCATTCCAAACTTTAAATCATTTCATTAAAAAATAAATTACATTAGCAGCTAAGCCTCGATTTTCAATTTTGTATTGTGCCATGCTCTCAGGTTTTCTTTTTATGACCACTGTAAAAAGATTTTAAATTATAATCTATCCCTTGACATATTTCGTACTGCAAGTTTTAATCAAGTCTCCCAGAGGAAAAGAAATCTAACAGTACCTTCAATCACTTTACAATCTTGTTTGGGGTATTTATTTTTGGATTTTTTTTTCCTAAGCAGAAACATTTAACATCTCTGCTTTTCACATACCCATATTTCATTTATTCCAGATACATCCTATCTGCATATAGCTCATTGAAATATTCCCAGTTACCTCTGAGCATTATTTACTACATATCTTTTTTCAGAATGATTAGCATCATTTTGTATGGTCCCATTATGCCTTCATGGACAGCTGTACAACATCTAATGCAGCTGAAGTAGGATATTAAACCTTCCTTATGCTTCAAGCCACAGCATTTTCTACTCACAAGTGTTTTTTTATTTCCAAACTCTAATGTGCCTCATCTTTCAAAATCCTCTAACTTCTGGTGCATTATTTTTGGGAGGTGGGGGAGGAACCAATTACCCTTTTTTTAAATCCCATTTTATTTTCCAGTTCTAAGTCAAACCTATTCCTCTTAAGACTGTGCTGCCATCAATTCAGTCACACTTCCGAAGAACTGTGCTAAAATTTGGAATAACTAAGAATACTGATGGCATCACAAGGCCATCAGTCCTGGCAGCAAATGCGGACTCTTTGAATGCATGAATAAGTAGCAGGAGTTTAAAGACAGGTGAAAAAAACATTTCTGCAGACAAAAATGCTTCTGCAGGGCAAATCCCGATGGCAAAGTTTCAAATGGGGTTAATGGTCACTCAGGAATAATTTCAAACTACTCGAGGTTTGGAGCTGTAGCCTAGAGGTAGCCAACAGTTTCCTTGCAAGAGAATCATGTTCCCTGGCATAAACAGCCTTATAAACCAAATACCAGCACATAGGTAAGCTGGCCCTGTCTGTTTCTGCTACCAGCAGGTTGTTGTAATTTATGCTGCAGAAAAGTCTCACAGTGTTCTGGAAGTTAAAAGGGCAGAAAGATAAAATTACCTTAACCTTAAAAGCCAACATTTAAAAGGTTATGTGAAAACAAAGCTGCGAGAAGTTGCTGCTAGACATATGTTAGTATTTCCTGATTTTATTTCAAATTTGGATCTTTTTTATTCCTAGTACTTCTTTTTACCATTACTGAAAGCAGGGATTATCTAGTTAATATTTCACTAATTATTTGAAGTTACAACACAAATGTTGTGATCAGTAGGCCACGGAAGTTTTCAGTGCTGAAAATGCCAGAAGTCTCCAAGCTAAATTACAAAATACAACTCAAGGTCTTAATACATTCATTTCTTAAAGCAAAAATGCATTATGCTGTAGCTGAGTAGCAGCAGATTATTCAGCATTCCCCATTACATAAAGATGCTATATTGTCAAATGCTGATATTTTTCAGCTTGGGTATTTATGTCAAACTGAGGTGGGGGCGGGGGGGGTAATGTTTGTTTTATTCCTGCAAAATGGTTCACTGGTTTCCAAGATCAAAGCTAGTAAAAAAACCCAAAAACAAACAAGGAGAGAATCTCTGTTGCTCCATGCCTTGTGGCAAGAGCTTGAAATCTTGCTTGCAGTACCCTCACTGGTGATGATGTGGCTTTAGCCCTGTTCAAAGCCATCTGAGCCAGGCTTATGCAATGCTGCAAATGTTTGAAAAGCTGCCACTGGCACAGGCTTAGGAAAGATGTGCCAGGGTGAGTTCTGGGGCTCTCTGAAGATGCCCCCCTCGCTGTACCACTGCTGGAGTCACATCTGCATGGGTGGCCCCACGACTCTCTCTAGGAACCTGTGCCACAGGGGACCTTCCCTCCATCCTGGCTCCTCATTCCCTCCTCCCCACACACATGGCACTGATCTGGCCACATGGTGAACTGGATCCACTCATCTGGGTTCAAAATATTCCAACAAAAACGGGAGTGGGGAAAGGAGGGAAATAATCTTCACCCAGAGCAGTAGGTGATCCAGCTCATCAGAGAGAGGCGGGAATAGGCTGAAAACACAAGGAGGGGAAACTCCTTAAGCCAGTGTTGGTGCAGAGCTGGAGCACATGGAGCTGCAGGCTCAGCTCCTCCTGCCAGACCCATCTCAGCTGTGAGGACTGGAGTCATTCACTTTCATTTCACTGGCTGCTCCTATTCCTGCTGCCTGGGGCAAGACTGGGAACTGAAACATGGAAGGAAATGATGACTGAAGTTTCACTGATGCTTTTTTTGGCATGACACCCATTTTCACAACCCCTCACCATCAGCTTCCTACCAACCCTGTGGTGGTTCTGTCTGAGAAGAGACTTCTGCTGGTGCTGGGCTGCCCCTAACCAAGACTGGTTTCCCAGTATAGGTCCCAGTGTGGCTTCAGGGCCATCTGTGCTGGCACAGGACAGGAGGGGTGGGGACCAAGAGGAGGAGAAATGGCAGCAGCTTATTTAATCAGGCATTGCCCAAAAGAAACAATCACAAAACTGGGTCTTTTGTACTATTTAGTAAAAAAAGTACCATTAAACAGTGAAGGTTTTCTAAGCCAAGGAGAAAGAGAAAGAAGCCAGCACAGTGGGGAAGGAAATGAGTAAACTGGAATGGAGAATCTTGTATATCTGGAAACAGACAAGTGAAAGAAGACAAAACACATGATCTCCTCCGTTTTGGCAGGGACAAGCTATTTATGCTGGCTCAGCTGCCCCTGAAATGACAGGCTGGGACTGAGAGCAGGAGGATGTGGGGAATATAGTGAGAAAGGCCAGAGACAGATGCTTGAGGAGGGAGTTTCAGAGAGGTCGGACAAAGAGCAGAAAGATGGAAAGGGACATTATGGTGGTAGAGAAGTCAAAGCTGGAAAAGGAGGTCTAGTCAAAGGCTGAGACAAATCTGGGAAATTAATGTTTTGGAGGGAACAGAGACGAAAACTTAATGTTGTAAAAACAAGCAGAAGAGTCTGTATTCACTGGGGGCAGCTCCTCTGCACAACTCAGGCTGCAACAGGATCCTGAACCTCTGCTGCTTCTCCATCAGCAAATACCACTTAATATCACTGAATGGTGTAGTGATGAAGAGCCCATACAGAAATGCAGATCTCCATCTCCATCCCCAGATCTGAATAATGCACAGTAAAGAGGCCTGCAGCCCTAACCTGAGCAGGGAGTAAGCAAACAACTGAGCAGATACTCATTAGTAGCAATTGTTAACAGCAAGCAGTGTTTATCCTCTGCCTCTCTGAGAGAGCCCAGACCATTTCATCTGGGTTCATCTTTCAGGGAGTTCACACCTGAGGGACAAGGACCATGTAATAATGTACTGTGACACCAGGGCAGAATTGACAGAGATTAAGAGGCTGAATTAAGTCTGTACACATAATCCCATTTCTTGCATTTCTTAGAAAATCACATCCCAATCCATTAGGGTAAGCAGATTCAGCGCCATAATTTCCAATAACACTTCATTTTTTGGCCAAGAAAAATATTCAGGCCAAACCCCCTCTCTCCATCATGTAGCTGAATGTTAGAAAAGCTGTTTATAATTTATTGCACACCTTCAGCTACCAGTCAGTAGTTCAGTTACAAACAGTTAAGCATATTTGCTCAGGTCCAAGCCTTCCAGCTGAGATCCCTGGCCATGTGCCTCCCTTCAAAGAAGTCTCCAAGAATTTTACCATATGGACACTCAACCTAGCCTTTTTTTTCTTTTTTTTTTCTTCTTCTTTTTTGTTTGTTTGTTTGTTTGTTTGGGGGTTTTTGTTTGGTTTTTTTGGGGTTTTTTTGTTGTTTTGTTTTTATGTCCCAGTAAGAATAATCTCTTTTTCAGAGGAACAACTTAGCTTTTCCCTCATAATTCTCAGAGCAGGTCTAACTAATAATCAATAACATTACAAATGAGGAAACTCATGTCCAGCTTGGTGAATCACAACACCTCCCCAAACCACACTGAAAATGAAGCTGCTGGCGAAGTGTTTTTTAAACTTCTGTAGGAGTAGTGATAAAAAGCAAACAGGGCGTACAGTTTTATCTGATTTATTCCTTCCAAAGTTGTGCAAGGCTTCTACACTTCTGTAAACAAATACTGCAACCTGCCTGGACTTTCACCAGCAGTATTACCTTGAGCAAAACCCAATACCAGTGTACATTTATAGCTCTGATGGGCAAGGATAAAAATGGGAATTGGTACCTATGAGGAAAATGTACCACTGGCTTGCTCAGAAGTTGTCTAAGTCTTTTCAATAGATATAGCTGGAAATTAACCAGGCCATGCACCTACACACGCCCCTACTTCAAAAATCTGAACTTTTTCCACCTTTGTTCTTTCTGTTATTGTGTCCATTTTGCCTAAAGAAAGCAACTTTTCACATGCCAGTGAGTCACCCACACATGATGGAGAAGATCAGACTTTCTCCTACCACAAAAGCAGCGATCTTTGTTTATGCCAACACGGTGTGACGTGAGCACGGCCACGATGAAAAGAGGTAAACCCTGGTCCAACAGAAAAAAGGATCATCTCCAAAAGGAGTGGCTCGTGTCTGTTGAACACTGCCCATGAGTGCTACCAAAGACTATGCAAAAATCATACCCAGTCTTATATTTGAGCTATTCTTAACAGTAACCATGCCTGAAGTTTTGAGGACAGCGTGAATTTAAGCTTTTTGCCACGCAAAATGAATGCACTCAGAAATGATGTGGTTTATTTATGTACCCACGGGCTCTTTCTTGGAAATTACATAGTAATTTATGCCAGCCATGGGAACATTACTAATGTAACACCATGTTATCTCCTTAGAACAATGTAAATGCCTCAGATCACCAAAGTATCTGATAACATCTCTGAGATAAACGTGCCATCCCTGCATCATTTCAACAATGGACGATGGATGCAGCAGCAAGGCAATTTGCATTCTTGCAAATGTACCAAAGTTCAAAAAATGTAATAGGTGACAAAAAATACAGCAAAAAGAATATAAAGACACATTGAGATGAAGTGTGTGTTTCTGTGGGGACAGATTAGGAATGTGTGTCTGATGCTGCAACAGTGGAAAAAACCCAAAACTGACTCTCTAATTTACAAAAACTGTTCTAGGATAAAAGACCAAGGTCTGACTTCCAATCCAAATGGCAATATTCCAAAATTACTGAACAAACAGTACAAACAGACCAAAATTGAGTTTCAGGCAGAACGAGTCTGACACAGACATACATCAGTTCTTACAACTGGTCTCTTGGCACCTCTCTGTAGAGCACAGGAGCTCTTCTGGCATTGCTTTGTCCATAGCCTGGGGTAGAGAAGCAGGCAGCAGCTCCAGAACTAGCCAGGTACCAAAGTGTGTTCCTGCCTTCCCCATCTTCACTGTCTGGCACCCAGGTACATCTCAATGCACTCTATACCTGGAAGTCCTTGCTCCCATCATACCTCAAATTGTGTGTTTACCCTGTGATATCTGCAACAGACTTGTTAAATTCAATTAACAGCAGCTCATCAGTAGTACAAGAGCTTGTCCAGAGTGCCTGAACTAAGCTCAGTCAATAGAACTCTGGCTTTTGTTTCAGGTTACCTTCAAAAGTCCCTAAATCCCACCAATATACATAATTCTTTTGACAAATGTTAGAAAAATGATGAACAGAGCTAAATATTAAATGTAAAGAAGATGATTGTGTGAAGCAGTGAAATCCCTTGCTAGCTAAAATGTAGACACAGAACGGATTCTGAATGAGGGAAGAAGTAATGACTGAAAATAAAAGAGAAAAAAACATGGTTAAGCATTCTGGGAAAGTACATTGGCATCCCAAAGCAAATATAAGCCCAAGTTCAATCAAACAGAGTCATAGAAATGTTATGTTCCTTTATCAAGCACTAAAAAGCTGGCAAGTGTGTGAGAAGTGGAAGTTGTCTGCATGGTGAATTTCAACCCGGAGAAAACCTTCCCAGGCTGAGGTTTCAAGCACAAGCTCAACATGAGTTTTCCATTAATAAGATTAAACTTTCTGCAGATGTTTTGGGAAGATATTAAAGTGTTTAGAAAAAGAATGCAAATAATGAATGCAAAGACACAAAAAGTAAACTTGTTTACAAGTAGGAGCTGGGGAATTTTAGGTTAAGAGAGAGGTTATTTGGGGATCAAAACACAAATACATGAGTTTGATCTTAATTAACTTGTACCTTCTCAACCCTATGAAGAATCCAGTGTCTGAGACAGCATTATAAAATCAAAATAAAAACATGAGAGAATAATGCTGGAAAAGACTGTAATATTCATGCAGGCCTATAAGAAAGTCCTTTTATTTTCAGTCTAAGGCCTCAGTCCAGAGAGCTGTTCTACAAGGGCAGGCTCCATTTCAGCACTGTGATTCATCCATGCAACACAATTCACAGGATCAAAGATTTCAGAAAATTCTCAGTCTGTGGATATCAGCTGAGAAGCTCCCAACCTTTCAGGCAGCACAAACCAAAGTTCTGAGTCCGTCCTAAACCTGGATCCCCATGAGTTTCAGTGGTAGCCTAAGCTACCCCCAACTAGCCCCTCTCTCTTTTAAAAGCCTCTACATTACGCTGGCTGGGACTGTGCTGAGGATGTTCATGGATCAGACCAAGAAGATGATGCATCTGGAAAGTTGAGTTTTCTTTCAGCTGGATCAGTGCAGTCTTGTTCCTGCCCTGCTGGCATGTCACAGGGGTGGCACAGGGTAGAGAAAAACAGGCAAGACAATGAAGCATCTCTCTACAAGGTATAAAACCAAGGTGTAACATTTCATTTCATTCTTCCTATCAGAGTATTTCCTACCAGCCTCCAGGCTACTCCTGCTCAACAATCCCATGATGCAGCAAGGAAATACTCACCACCAGCAAGAGCTTCCTCTCTTGCAGTGTCATCATCACTGGGCTGAAGAATATTCCACGATGTCAAAGCAAGTGAAGAAATGTCTTCAGCTGATGATAACTTCAGCATGTCCATGTGATTGCTCTGAGGTTTGTAACGGGGGATGAAACACTCTTTGCCTTGCTTAAAAATGTCCTTAATGATTTCTTCTGTCTGGACTTCATCTGGCATGCTCAGGAAGATTGCAATTCTTCTGGATTCTTGGTACTTGGGATGGGCAATCACCTACATGGGAAATGGACACAATCGGTTTAGCAAAGTTTTTGGAAAGATCAACTTACTTTCATTTAACACAAAACTGGAACACAATATTCATTGAAAAGGGTAGAGAGACAAACTTCGATGCATCATGAACAGAATAAACTGACTTTGTTGCCTATTCCAACATTTCTACCATCAGCAAAATCAAAATAGGCAACTTTTCGCATCTAGTGAACTAAACACTGCAACACAGGTTTGGGCCAGCAAAAAACAATTTTGCAGACAATGTTCCAATCCCCTAAAGATCTGTGCCATACAGGGCAGACATCCTCAAATGCCCAACATCACTGCAGACACAGCAGGCCAGAACTGCCAGCTTATTCAATCCAGGAGGGTTTAGCACTCCTTTTCTCCCATCCTTTTTCCAGGCTGCACCTCTCACTGGGGTCTAGGCAGAATGAGAAGCACCTCAACAATAACTCAAAGGAAAATCAGCATTAGAGCAGATGACTGAGGAGCACAAAGTCTTCCAAGACCAGGCCCCTCTTTCTTTTGTTAACCTCAATGTCTTCCCTCCAGCAAGATGAGATATATGACTTCAAACATCTCCTGCTTCCAACAGGTGATCTTATTACTGCACATTTTTCAGAGCTTGAAGGAAAGATGGCCTTGCTATTTTTTGCTTTTCATGAGACTCTGTGCTGGGCTTATAAAAGGCTGAATATAGGAGAGAAAATAAAAAATGCTTATATGGTGAAAAAGTGTTAGCAGACTCATACCTCACCTGTCTCTGCCCATTCCAGACTGAATTCCACATTAAAATTTGAAAGGAGGCTTTTAAAAGCTTGCCTTCTCATTCTCCAGCAGCTTAAATATTTTGTCACTTACATCTGTACAAAAGTAATATAAATGTGACCCTACTCATTTAAATGTGATTTACTCTTATTCTACACACTTAAAAAAATCTGTCGAAATATCAGACAATTGAGAAACTCTCTAGTATCTACAGAACAGAGATCATCAAATCTCCTGCTCAGTGTTTGGATAACTGCAGGGTAACTCTCTTCTGAGCTTTAGCCTTTGCCCTGGCCTTGTTTTGAGATACAAATGCCCATATCTGAGTCAAGATATGGTTCCAACAACATTTTTTACTTTCTTTCTATCACAACAGTTAAAAACCAAGGTGAAATATTCAGAAGATGGATATAATTCTGTAAGGGGAAAAGAAAGAAGCACTCCAGACTAAACAATGGTATACATGTTGCCTGGCCACAGAAACATCTTAAGAATTCAAACCTATATTTTATTTCCTTTTCTATCTGCCTAAACCTACACGTGGATTATTCCACAGGATTAAGCTCTTTAAAAGAACAGAATTTCCATGGCAGCTTTTGCTGCAAAAAGCAGACTATTCAGTCAAACTGCAGCCTCCAGAAAACAGCTGTGGCTCATGTTGAGGGCCTCCAGAGCCAACACTTCTCATGGGTTTGCTGAAGAGAGAAACTGAGACACTGAGACACTTTGAGACAAGGGCTGTGTGCTGTGGGCACCACACAGGTCCCATCTGCTCTGAGGTATCCAGTCACACATTAATTAGGCTGTACAGGAACAACAATGAGGCTGAAGATGTAAACCCACATGTGAGCAGGAAGACACGATTGCAGATGTTCTCAGAATTGTGTAGATGCTCCTGCTATGACTCGGAGCAGTTTCTCAGAAGACTAAAAAAATTTCCTGCCCTTTGTTCATCAGCTGATGGCAATCCTTGCAGAGCCAGAGCATGCAAGTAGCATGACTTTAATCATGAACATAAGCATTAAAAAAGAATAATCATCCAGAAGCTAATGAAATACTGGTGGCTTGGTCGGCCTGTGAAGCTATTTCATTTTGAATTTAAAGATTATTTGAAATGAGATTTTACTACAAAAAATATTACTCAGGTGTTATAACCTGCTCACTTTTATTAGCTATAAGCACTGATGTATGTTACAGAGCTACATTTTTGGCCTTCTATCATTCCAAGTATTTTCTCAGCCTTTTCCAAAACTTCTCCATGCTTGCTGTATTACCCACCCCCCCCATGAGGAAACTGACTCTACTTTCTGCAGCTTGCACAAAGCCACTCTCTCAAGCAAGCTCAGGATTTTCAGGTTTTGTCAGATTATTAAAGCGGCAACATAATATCAATTTATGTCATATTTTCTGATGCCTTCTTTTAAACAAAACAAAGGCGTTATCTTTTAGTGTGCTCACTAGAAGAAATGAGTGCTCTGTTGCTGTGTTTATCAGCAGCAGCTAGACAAAGGCTGAGGGCTCCTAAAAATTTATGGGCTAGGTGCTTAAAAGTTGGCTGCGGACTCTGAATTTTTGAAGAGGATGCAGGCCAGTATTTGCTAAAAATCGAGAGATTTAAGTCTAGGATGTATAATTACTAAAACTCATTACCATGAGAGTAGGACACTACACGTGGGTATGTTTTTAAAAAGCATTCCCAATGAAAAAAAGGTTATGGAAGTTCCAGTTAAAACTTCCTACAAGCTAAAGTTTCTGTGCTGCCACATCCCACTCATGAAGTGGCTACACATTAGTAGTAAATGAAGTCTATAAAATGATTTGAGATCCTCTGGCAGGAAAATAACCATATAAATGTAGATCATCTAGAAGTACCCGCTGGTGCTGCAAAAAAAATGAGGACTGTGGTCTATTACATGCAGTGACTGCAAAATAAAATTTTATTATGTTTATTAAAATGATAAAATACATCTATATAAAAACTGTGTAATCCAAACACAAACAGGACATTTCAAAAGTACATACCCATATCACTCTGTGCTAGGATACCAGTTAGACAAACCCTGCTTGATATCTTTTAGAGTGTAAAAATTATATTAGAAATAAAACTGTGTGGAAGAAACACCGTTGGAAGACACAGAAGGGAGATGACAGCGCGTAAAACAAGAGGCCAGATCAGGCAGCGGCTGGGTTTTGCATGTATGGCCAGAGCCAGGCTGGTGTGAAATGTCTGGGTTTTGTATGTATGGCCAGAGCCAGGCTGGTGTGAAAGGTCTGGGGTTTGTAAGTATGGCCAGAGNAGCCAGGCTGGTGTGAAATGTCTGGGTTTTGTATGTATGGCCAGAGCCAGGCTGGTGTGAAATGTCTGGGTTTTGTATGTATGGCCAGAGCCAGGCTGGTGTGAAATGTCTGGGTTTTGTATGTATGGCCAGAGCCAGGCTGGTGTGAAATGTCTGAGAGAAACACCCGCCACCACCCCCGAGGAGCCCGGCTTGGTAAGTGTGGCAGTCTGCCCCCACTGTCCCCAAAATCCACGGGGGAAGAAGGGTGATCACCATTCCAGGGCTGGAGTGTCACCACGGGAGAAGGGTGATGACCATGCCAGGGCTGAACTGTGACCACAGCCCCCCGGGGGCAGTGTCCCCAGCACCCCGGGGTGAAGGGTGATCACCACGACCCTCCAGGGCTGATGTGTGCCCACCGCTCCAGGGTGAAATGTCCCAACACCCCCCGCTTTAGCCGGTGCCGACGGCAGTTCCTGTCACACCGGCGCCACCAGCCCCGGTCCCCGGCACTGCCGAGGAAGGGACGAGGGAAGGCTCCGAGGCGGAGCTCACCCCGCGCTCTGCGGAAGGGCCCCTGAGTCACGGTTTCGGTCTCCCCGGCGGGGCCTGGAAAGT
The DNA here is from genome assembly GCA_013399915.1 of Illadopsis cleaveri. Lineage (NCBI taxonomy): Eukaryota > Metazoa > Chordata > Aves > Passeriformes > Timaliidae > Illadopsis > Illadopsis cleaveri. Next base: position 702,024 of record VXBB01005684.1, on the reverse strand, counting down.
CCCGGCCGTGCTTCCCGGCCGGCCGTGCTTCCCGGCCAGCCGTACCCGGGTGTCCGCACCCACCTTGCGCCCCAGCAGGCGGGACTGGCGCTGCTTCTCGGCCGCGCTGAGCGCCCGCAGGCGCTGCCGCAGCTCCCCCCGCAGCTGCTGCTTGGCCGCCCTCAGCGCCGCCGCCATCGCGCCGCCGTCCCCGGCACGCTCCATGCGCCCAGTGCGCCGGGCGGGCCCACAGCACAGCCGGGCAGGGCCGCGGGGGCGGCCCCGGACCGCCCGGTCGCTGCTCCGAGCCCGGGTGGCACCGGCCCTACGGTGCTGGAAGGTTCCTGCCAACATCAGCCTTTTTTTTTTTTTTTTCCCCCCCCTTACTGGCACCGATCGCAAAGAATTTCCCCTTCTCGAATTTTTGCTGTACGAAGGGAAAGTACATTTCGGCGGGATGTTTTAGCACCGTCTGCCGAGCAGTTTCATATCCCTGTGGCATCCGACGGTGGCCGCGGGCTCTGCGGGAGGGTGTGACGGACAGCCCTGTGCCTGTCGCTGATGTGGTCATCGTGTCCAGCCCAGGGAAGATGTGCTGGCCACGTCCCAAGGGAGGCCTTTGAGTCCAAAACACCTTTAACTGCCCAGGGAAGTTGGTGGAGTCACCAACCCTCGCAGTGTTCAAGAAATGACTGGATGTGGCACTTAGTGCCATGGTCCAGTTGACAAGGTGGTCACCAGTCAAAGGTTGGACTCAATGACCTCAGAGGTTTTTTCCAGCCTGATTGTGTGATTTTAAGCGCAGAAAGAGACATTTCTTTAGAACAGCTGTTTTCATAAATCTCTTCTATGTGGCTTTTGATGACATCTCAATTTAGCTCTGTGTGCATCGATGAAGTCATCAGCTGTCCCACTGTGCAGCTCTTTGACCTCACCTTCCGCTCTAGAGGCAGCGCTTTGTTCTCCCCTGGCAGATCCAAGGATCCCTTAAACAGCAGTGCCCCTGGACCTGGGCATTACTCAGTGTCATGTATGGATAAGTTCATGACAGTTACATCTACACTATTTTATAAAACTTAGCTAATAGCCCTGCTGTTTTCAGGTGGTTTACTATGCCTAGGATTGGCGTGGTACATCTCATCACTGCTTTTCTTGCTCTGCACTGAGAAAAGGAGGTTTTGTCCTGGTGAAGTTAACCTGGAGCCAGCTGGACCATTAATGATCCAGGCTTCTTTTGTTTAACCCTGCCCTTACCACAAAAACAACTTCTAAAATTACTGTATCACCTACATTTTGAAAAGACACAGTTGGTCTTTGTATTTAACTAAAATATGGTACTTCTGAGTATAAAATAGGTTACTAGATCAGTGTAAAAGGAAGTGGATGTGGTATTAATAGATCTGTGTTAGCCACTGTAATAGTGCTTGCAGCAGTGCTGAAAAAGGAACTAAGAATTACTGTTCTTACTATGAAGACTTAGACTGCTAAAAAACATGTATATGTCATAACATGTCTTAAAATGTCATTTCTGACAGGTGCTGCCATAGGTGTTCTAGAGGTGGGCATTTTCCTTGCTCTTTGAGCGTTGCCATCTTTTCTTCAACAGCAACAAAGTTTACCTCACAAATCCTGCCTGCATGCTAAATAATATTTCTTGTTTTCACTGGGGAGGAAGAGGGAGAAATACATGTTCTAACAAATATTAACATCTGTTTGTGTTCTGTGGTTAAACCCACCATGTTAGACCATGGAATTACAGAACAACCCAGACTGCAAGGGACATTGAAAGCTCGTGTGGTCCAAACTTTCCTGGAAAAGGGAGCCTAGATGAAACTATTGAGTGCCCTGTTCAGTTGTATCCTGAAAACTGCCAGAGAAGGGGACTCTACCACATCCCTGGGCAGGTTGTTCCAGTAAACAATTGTTCTTACTGCAAAAAAAAAGTCTTATGTTGAGATGAAAGATGGAGAGCCCATTACCAGGAGAGGCTGATTTGTTCTCTCAGTGTCACAAAGCTAGAGGATCTGTCTCAGAGAACAGCGGTGTTGTGTACCACAAGCAGGTGCTGGCTCAGTTTGGTTCACCTCCCAACATGTCTAAAAAAAGAAGAAGGGTGTTTAGACTCAGCCTTAGTTCCCTAATGGAAAATCACTACAGCTGAAGAAAACCCTTCTAGATTGAATTCTTGAAGAACTATTGTTTAGCCTTTGAAAGCAAATGGAATTTGAATAAAAATGTGAATTGCCCCAGACTGTAAAAGCCTGGAAGTCTCTTGCATCACTCTGAATTTGTTGAGTTTTATGATGTATACCAAAACACTAATTACTGTCATCAGAGTGATCCAGTTCATTTATTTTGCCACAAGATATCTGTTTGTTATACAAGCTACCAGATAGTACCTAAAAAGTACTACAGAAAATGAAAGTCTTGACAGCTGTGGACATCAGGTCAAACCCATAAACTATTTGGACTTTCCAGCAGCATTGTGATAACTCTTCTAAGATTATCTTACTCAGACAGATCTTTTCCTGTGCCCCAATTTTTCTGGAAAAAATGAGACCAATCTTAAGGCTTTAAAATACATATTTTAATGTATTCTCTTAAAATATTAGTGTATTTACACAAATTTCTCATTTAAAAATATTTTGTACTTGTCTTAAACATCTAGTTTAAAAAATGTTCAGCCAGGTGACTACATCACACAAATGTGAAAGAACATTCATTGTAGATGTGAGCGATTAAAAAATACAGCACAGAAACACATACCATTGCTGTAACAGTAAGTGAGTGCACATTTTTAAATTGCTAGCTTCCACAAACAGTTCTTCCCATAGAAATTGCTTAGTCTGTGTCAGTAACTTTACCCACTTCTATACTGGAGTTCTCATTTCTTTTTTCTTCGCAAAAATCCCCCCCCCCCTTTTTCTTATGCAGAGGTTGCAATAAAATGCATTACAGTAGTATTTCATTTACAAAACAAATGACGTAAAAACTTGTTTCTTAACCCATTGGATTGTATTTCACTTTAACAGTGTCCTTTCATGGAGATGCCAGAGAGATTCCAAGAGCTGTCTGCATGTGGAAAATGATCTCAAAGCAATCCTGCCTGGAAAGGTGGACTTGAATTGCTGCATGATGTTGTGCAGATTCCCCTTTGGAAGGATCTCATCTTCAGATTTGGTAATTAGGATAGTATGTTAAACATTGTATTTAGTCAAAATAAATACAAATAAATTAAAAACAAATTATGGAAGGACGTTCTCTTGTTGATATTGCTTGGAAGAAGGCTGAGAAGTGAAGCTTGTGGCAATATCTAGGTTACACATGAACGGTAGATCCTTTTGCTTCAGTAGTACTCTCTGAACAAGGAGACAACAGCTATCAACAGGGCTGTAATCTTGGAGAAAGATAGTAGTGATCTTCTTTCAAACTTTGTTAGGAAGCCATTTTCCTGTGGAAAAGAACACACACAGTTAGGGACAGCTTAAAAACAACATGCAGGGAAGCCACACCACTCTCTGTGTCAGATTAACAGTGCTGCAGCACTGTGCAGTGAGGGACAGCTTTTCAGAGCTCTACCTCCAAAAGATGAATAGAGCTTGAAAAATAGTAGCTGAAAATAGCTGCACCTTGCTGAATGTTTGTTTTATCTCCAAGTCAAGACTATGCCCTCCCTGTGTAAATAGAAAACAAACGTGAACTCTATCATCTGAGCCCAGATCTTCCAGGAAGGTACAAGTACTGTGTTTCTGATGTAGTAATACACTCAGAAATATCTTCCTTTAAGCTTCCTTATTCTACTATGATGAGCCACCTATTATGACAGAATGTTGCCAGGAGTTGATACTTCTCTGAAATAAAATTGACTCTTATTTGAAAGAGATGGAAAGAGAGGCCTTTATAATAAATCTGATGCATCAAGGGGCCATGAGTCACTATCACCTTTTTTTGCTGCTACAGAGAAAGATTAAAAAAAGCAGAAAGAAAAAAAAAGGAAAAGCAAGACACTAGAAAATAAGTCAGGGGGAAAAAAAGTAATAGGAAATATGAGAGAAGTGGGATGAGAGGGGGTGGAAAGAGAAAGTAACATTTACATATAAGTAAAGGAAAAAAGTACCTAGGAAATAACTGACACTGGTGTCATGGATTTTCAGATTCCCCTAACTGCGGGGGTGGGGGGGAAGTATTTGTGTGATGAAACTTTGCACAGCAAAAAAGATATTTTGCTTCACTGGCAGAATGGGAATTTCAGCAGCTTGGCAAAACAGTCCACTTAGTAACAAGTATTTTTCTCAGCATTGACCATCCATAGATGGAAGTCCTAGGATTATCTCAGTCCAAATAGAAAAGATTTCATGCCAGTTGTATTTACCTGTACATTTGTTGTAAACAAAACTGATTTGGGGGATTAAATAATCGCTTTGTTGAAATCCACAGCAAAAGTGCTGACTTCATTTGTGAGGCTCACACCTGTGGATTCTTTCCTTACCTTGAACTTAAGTATTTTTGGACCAACTCCTATATGAAGTAAAAATTGCTGCACTGACCTTAGGATGCTACTTAATTTTAGATTTAATAATAGAAATTTCAGCGTATGTGTGGTTTAAACTGCTTTGAGTGGGAGGCTGGACCAAATGGTTTTCTAAGGTCATTCTTAACCTGAATTATGGTATCATCCTATTATTCAAAATTGGGAAGTGCCTTTTAAAAAGAAAGTTGTCTTTCATCACTGTTCTGTTTAAAGCAGAAGCAAAGCTCTCACTGTAAGTCATAGTGAGACATTCCAGACACTAAATATTAAACCACCAAATAAAACTGTGAATAAAATGGTTTTGACAGTGTCTGTTGCAATAATTAATGAAATCTCCTAATCTAGACTTTGGCAGAAAATGAGAAACTCACCCAGCCACCATTGGCATCAATCCATTCAGATTTGTTGTTTATGATGTACTCTGTGATGAAATAAGAGATCTGCTCCTTCTCCTCTGCAGTCAGCTGAACCCCATGCTCTTGAAGCTTCTTGGTGAGAAGACCTCCAAACGTAAATATGGTCATGATTCGTCCCCAGTTAGTATTTCCATCAGAAAACTTTTCTTCCATGACTCCGTTGAAAATTCTCTTGGCAACAGCTACAGAGGTGATGTCAATCCTGTCCAGGAGTGGCCTGAGAGCCTCCTCAGTTTGGTCTTGCAGGGAGGATGCGATGGTTCGCAGGACATGAGCAACCCTGGTCTGGGCTGGTCCGAGGTGGGATTCCTGGAGCACATATTGCAGATAATCCTGAGCTAAGTAATAAACGTAATAGAACTCAGCAGTTTCCATTCAATACAAAATGCAGAGAGCAGTTCACTGCTCTTGGTCAGGGTCGGCAATGAGCAGGCACAGGACATGCACACGGTTTTGTTTCGTCGGGTTTTGATGGAATCTTTCTGTCTTTACCACAGAATTTCCTGTAAAAGGTAGTGACTTATGGGTTGGGGAATATGTCATAGAGGAAATGAAACAAAAAGTCTCTCCTTTTATGTCTTGAGTGATTTATTTCTCCAAATAGTGTGATTCTGCTACTAAAATTGGCCAGATTTTACCACATTCTTTACCAGCATAAATTGGCATTTTCTAGGGACTTTTGCTACATACCACTAGCAAAGGTTTGGCATTTGGCGTGAAAAAACATGCCCAAGAAGTGCATGCTGCTGGAGATGCAGCCCCCCAGCACCCCCAGTTCAATCTCATTGCTGCTGGGGTTAAGGCTGCAATCTGTATTGCAGGTTTATGGGTTATTTCTGATAACAGCTTTGTGAAGAAGCTGGTAGACATTCCCAATAGGATGGAAGAATGGATGAACTTTCTTCAGCACTCAGGGAGTTTTGCAGAAGTGCAAAAAGTGAGAGCACAACAGTGGTACAATTATGGATGGACAAAGGGGAAAGTCAGCTTTATAGCATTATCCCTGTTCCAGACTTTCCCACACTCTCTCTGAGTGCTCTTCAAGGTCCTTCTTTGAAGATTTGAATGGGAAGCTTCAAAGTTTTTTTTTCCCCTATGGGGAGTTGTGCTGTAAAAAACATTTTAAGTATAAAAGACAATTCTAATGCAGGCAGCATGTCAGAACATGGGATAGAAAATACGGGGCCAGTGATGTGTGATACCACCTGAATCTTTTAGGACAGGTAACAAAGAAGTATCATGATACCTACAACTGCTCTTAGATTCAAATCTTCTGTCAAGCTGTTATTTTGGGGAGAAGCAGCAGGGGTATATAGCCAGCTTTTCCCTTACAAATATCTTCTCCTGTGGCAATCTGATCTTGCTAAAGGGCCAGGATGTGTCTGTAGAGAACTTCACCCCATTGCAAAGGCTTCAAAGAGCAGTGAGCAGTTTGATGTCTGGAGACCCCTCTCTTTCTCCATCTTTCTTTATTCCTCTACTTTTTACCCCCCTCTCTTTCACTGCTCTTCCTCCTCTGAAAGCAAAAGGCACTCCCAGCACCCTGCACCAACAGCTTTTCTTTGTCCCAGGAGTGGCTGTGAGCCTGTTTCCAGTCCTGGGCACTCCCTGATGCTCAGATCTATGGAAGAGGAGCAGAGATGCTGTCTCAGATGTCAGGACAGCACTGGCACTTACTTACACTGGGGAAAGCCTGTCTGGACTGTGAAACAGCTCTGGTGTCAGCACACTGGTAACCCTAGTCAACCCCTCCAAATGTGTGTGCTGGTGCTCTGACATCACAGGTTCTGCAGAAACCCATTGAGTAGACCAGGGTAGTTTCCACTTCCTGCTCAGGTTTTTTTCTGTATGTGGTGAGTGGCAGAGAGTGACACAGTAATCTTCCATCATAGCGGGGCTTGAAACCTCGAGCTGGAACCAGCACAGCATCCAGCACTTCAGGATTATTTCCCTCCCTTTCTCTTGGAAGCAAAGAGAGAGGGGGCTTAGTGTTGTGTTCACCTTTGGGAGAGAATGTATTTCAGAGGGCAGTGTGAGCTGGAAACTGCAATATTAAATGTCACCCGCAGGGCAGGATGTGATGCCAGGACTGGGGATGGGCTGGGTGTGGGAAGCTGGATCTCCCCTCTTTCATACACCAAAACACAATTATTCTTACTAAAGCTCATTTTGGAAGTTCAGAGGTGTTTCCTCTCCAGTACCTGCAGCTATTGCTTTGGCAGAGCAGTCAGGCTGACTTTGCCTTTGTTATGTTCAGTGATTTCAGCAAAATGCTGTCATTTTATGAGGAATGCAAATGGGAAAAAAAACAAAAACAAAAACAAACCAAAAAGGATGTAACAGTCCCTAACTCTTTCCAACTGGACAGGAATTTCTGGTGCAGAGAGAAGTCATTGCTCACCCAGCCAGCTCCCCTCCTGTCAGATGCTTGCTGTAAACAGGGCTGAGAGAGGTACTAGAGCAGATAGAGCAGACATCATAAGAATCCTCTTCCTATATAGCACAGTCTGTGAAATTATAGCTTGCTCCTGAATTTCTTAGCAATTGATTAATGAAAAGTTTTTGTATTCTCTGAGAATATAATAGTTGAATATGAGAACTGTGAATAATACCTAAGGAGACCAGTTTTGTTTTCTTCACCATTGACAGTAGCAGAGCACAGACAGATACAGATATTTTTTCATTAGTGAAACATTTAGGATTCTGAGGAGGGTGATGAAATAAGACTATAAATATGACACCATTATTGAAAGAAATCAATGTAGTACATTGGCAATTTCAGTGCAGATGCTGCTACTTACAGTCTCTTGATTTCTTAAAGGGCTGTGAGGTGAAGCTGAGGGCTCAGCTCCCAGAATGGGGTGGCAGCTCTGAGCAGACATCTCTAACAGCCAGCTGTGACACTAGTGACCAGAGCTCAGGATGGAGCTGTTGAAAATGCCCCAGGGTCTCTCTCCTTCAGTGTTTTCAATAGTGTGCAGTGCAGGGTGCAGTTCCAAGTGTTGGATGTTCAGCAGCAGTGACAGTTGATGTATCTGTGCACACAAATGATAATGGTCAACTCTGAGCACTCTAAGAAATCAGCTTTGGGATCTCTTGCATCATGCCACTCGAATGCTTTGATTGTGATTTTCTACATTAGGCAGTGTCTTGCTTGCTTCTAGGAGACTTTATTCTCATTTTGTCATTGTAAGTGAATACCTCTGAATTAATGAAACTCTACTTTGTTTCCTACCTGCTTTGTTTCCCAGTGCTGCATAGACTGCATTCTTATACACTGCACGGATTCTTTCTTGTTTTTCTCTTTGCTGGATATACCTTAACTGTTAATTGTTAATAAAAGGCTTGAAACAGAAATCAGCTTGATAGAGAAGCTCAAATTCAACCCTCCCAACTGGCAATTGGAAGGGGTTTCAGATACTTTGATTTNTGCCCTGCACAGCCCTGGTACGAGGCTTGGGGAGGAGGTGTGATGGCTTTTCTTTGCGGTGGATGCCGGCGGGGCTGGCGGAGCCGCTTGCCCAGTGGAGTGCTGACATCTAGTCGCAGCCGGCCGCGCTGCAGCGCCGGGGGAGCTGCGCCGCACAGCCGCGATTTTGGGGCTCTCTGTGCACCACAGACTAATGAGCTGAGTTAATAAGTGATACTGGGTTTCCCAAAGCCCTGGGCTGCAGCCGAAGGGCGAGGGAGGCATTCTCCCTCTCGGCTCTGGGTCCCTGCTGCAGTCCCGTGTCCATCTCCCCCGNACAAAAACAAAAACAAACCAAAAAGGATGTAACAGTCCCTAACTCTTTCCAACTGGACAGGAATTTCTGGTGCAGAGAGAAGTCATTGCTCACCCAGCCAGCTCCCCTCCTGTCAGATGCTTGCTGTAAACAGGGCTGAGAGAGGTACTAGAGCAGATAGAGCAGACATCATAAGAATCCTCTTCCTATATAGCACAGTCTGTGAAATTATAGCTTGCTCCTGAATTTCTTAGCAATTGATTAATGAAAAGTTTTTGTATTCTCTGAGAATATAATAGTTGAATATGAGAACTGTGAATAATACCTAAGGAGACCAGTTTTGTTTTCTTCACCATTGACAGTAGCAGAGCACAGACAGATACAGATATTTTTTCATTAGTGAAACATTTAGGATTCTGAGGAGGGTGATGAAATAAGACTATAAATATGACACCATTATTGAAAGAAATCAATGTAGTACATTGGCAATTTCAGTGCAGATGCTGCTACTTACAGTCTCTTGATTTCTTAAAGGGCTGTGAGGTGAAGCTGAGGGCTCAGCTCCCAGAATGGGGTGGCAGCTCTGAGCAGACATCTCTAACAGCCAGCTGTGACACTAGTGACCAGAGCTCAGGATGGAGCTGTTGAAAATGCCCCAGGGTCTCTCTCCTTCAGTGTTTTCAATAGTGTGCAGTGCAGGGTGCAGTTCCAAGTGTTGGATGTTCAGCAGCAGTGACAGTTGATGTATCTGTGCACACAAATGATAATGGTCAACTCTGAGCACTCTAAGAAATCAGCTTTGGGATCTCTTGCATCATGCCACTCGAATGCTTTGATTGTGATTTTCTACATTAGGCAGTGTCTTGCTTGCTTCTAGGAGACTTTATTCTCATTTTGTCATTGTAAGTGAATACCTCTGAATTAATGAAACTCTACTTTGTTTCCTACCTGCTTTGTTTCCCAGTGCTGCATAGACTGCATTCTTATACACTGCACGGATTCTTTCTTGTTTTTCTCTTTGCTGGATATACCTTAACTGTTAATTGTTAATAAAAGGCTTGAAACAGAAATCAGCTTGATAGAGAAGCTCAAATTCAACCCTCCCAACTGGCAATTGGAAGGGGTTTCAGATACTTTGATTTAAATCTGTGCCTTTTGGATTTGAATCCACATCCACTCTAACCTGAAAAGGCTTATTTTTGCAGAACAGATGGGGACCGAGATGACAGATCCTCATAAAACTTGTGAGAGACGATGTTATCGCGTTCGAGACAAAACCAAGCCAATAACAAAAGCTTTGCTGAGCTATCCGTGCTGCATCTGCCTTGCCAGAGTTGTTCCAGTTCCAGGTCGTTGTGGNCTGGGTCCCTGCTGCAGTCCCGTGTCCATCTCCCCCGGCGCAGGAAGGACATGGACCTGTTGGATCAGGCCCAGAGGAGGCCACTAGGTTGATTGAATGGATGGATCATCTTCCCTATGAGCCAAGGCTGGGAGAACTGGGGTTGTTCAGCCTAGAAATGAGAAGACTTTGGGTTGACCTAATTCCAGCCTTGCAGAGCCTGAGGGGTGCCGACAGGAAAGATGGAGGGACGCTGTTTACAGGGGCACGGATGACAGGACAAGGGGGAAAGGCTCCAAACTGAAAGAGGATAGGTGTAGATTAGATGTTAGGGGAAAAAAAATCATTATTGTGAGAGTGGTGAGGCGCTGGAACAAGTTATNCGGTGGTGATATTGGATTTCACTGCGAAAGAACAGCTCACGGTTCACTTGTAGCTTTGCAGCTGCCCTGCACAGCCCTGGTACGAGGCTTGGGGAGGAGGTGTGATGGCTTTTCTTTGCGGTGGATGCCGGCGGGGCTGGCGGAGCCGCTTGCCCAGTGGANTTTTTTTTTTTTTTTGTCTGGAGGAACAGTCCAAGGCCTTAAGAAAATGATTGAAGAATTTTTTTCCCCATCATTTTCTTCCCTTTTTGAGGTCTGCAACGGGNAGGTTGGATGGGGCTCTGGGCAGCTTGGTCTAGTAGAAGGTGCCCTTGCCAACATCAGGGGAGTTGGGACTAGGTGATCTTTAAGGTTTCCCAGCTCAGACCATTCAGATTCTCGATTCTATGAATTCTGCCAGCCAGGAAGCACCAAAGCCTCCTGTCCAAAGCATGGAAAGGTCATCTCCATTAATTTTGGGAGCAGTTAACTTTAAAACACTTAAGACCATCTCCTAATGTTTCTAGGATGGAGACAAAATATCCTGGATCCTGGGTCTCAAATTCTGTGGCAATTGAAAGAGAGACTTTGACCCAGTTTGCATTCTGTGTGTCAGACATGTACTGGAGGCAGGCTCCAGAAAGGATGGGAGGATGCATCTGGTTTTGCAGACTCTGGGCCAGCTGAGGCATTCTGGGCTAATTGGAAAGCCAAAGGGCTCCCCGGCATAAACTAAAGCAAGTAACTACTCCAGCTCACTGTTGAGCTGTGGTGCCATCTAGGATGACTGATGGCTGAGCAATATGGCATAAGCTCTCTTCTGCTCCCAAAATACCACACAGGAAAGGCTGAGAGGATGGATCAAATGCAGATGCACACCACGGTTCTCCATTGCTCAAACATGAGAAGGTGATTGTTCAACTCCCCTTGTGACTCCTCTGTAGCATTCCAGAGACCCGTGGGAACTGTAGGATTGGCCAGCTTTGGCTGTGTTGTTCAGGATTCAGCTGCTGCCTTGTCACTTCCCCTGGTGAAATGAACTCACCTCAAGTCAGAGCCTGTTTTCTTCAGAATCCCCAGGTCTGTCATCAGCATGAGTCAAGGAGCAGCCAAACATACTTCTGCACTGTGCATGTGTCACGTGTCATCGTGTGCATGTGTGCAGACACATGCTCTAGATTCTCACAAGCCTTTCCAAATGTTTATCTCGGATTAGGAGAATTTAAACAAGTAGTCATTGTTGTCAGCAGTGAGCCACAGAAATGTAAAGGTCCCTAAGCTTCCCCGACAATGGAGCATGAACAAATCTTGGTAGAAGCTTAGCAAGTTCTTGCAGATGCCAGCAGAAACACTAGAGTCAGCTTCATGGTTGAAAATACTTGCTCCCAGAAGGGGAAAAAATGAAAATCTGCATTTGAGTATTCATGAAATAAGAAGTCACGAGCTCATGTCTCAAAATGATAACCAAAACTTTGCATGTCCCTGGCACCCACGAATTAAGGGTGTCACAAGCCAAGGGTGATCTTGAGTGTTGGTTCATTCTCCTGGGCCATGTGAACACGTGCACAGTCATTTGTGATTGATCAGCAGCTTTTGTTCAGATCTGTGTCTTTCAGCAACATGGAGAGACAGGTGTTCAACACCTAAACCTATTTTAGACACTGGTGATACTCAGAATGTGGTGAGACAGCATTTCAGTGACATATCTGAGCCTTGCTTAGCATACAGAGAGTCCCACTGAATCACAATTCCAAAATATGAACAAGATTTAGGTAAAGAGTTTCCACTGAGCATGGATAAGATATAGGAAGGTGCCTAGTTCCTTCAGGCGTCTTTTGGGGGGGAAAAAAAAGCAGCTATTCATGAAAGTTACTAATAATTTAAAGTTAGGCATGCTTTTAAATTCTTTGCTGTTTGATTTTCCAAGAGAAGCTTATGTATCTCATGTTTTTAAAATAAATCACTTTAAAATTCAAGCTCACCTTCCCAATTACTGGTTACCTGGGTGCCTTGGAGCTTTGCAGTCCTCTACATCAGCCCTCCCAGGAGCATGCTTGCTTCTGTGCTTCTCTGTCTTTTAAACCAGCCCTGCATCTGCTCCTGCACTTTGCCATTATTTAAATCAAGGCTGCATCTGCTTCTGGTACTGCTGGTAACCCTGGGTCAACTGTTGGTGATCCACAGATTAAATATCTTTCCTTTAGAAGGGAACGCATTCTCTTAATAAATCATTTCACCCCCCTTTTTTCATATCCCCTTTGTTGATGACCCTATAAAAGAGGGTTGCAGCAACACTGGTGTTTCTACTATAAATTCCTCTTCATGGAGGTTTGTAACTCATCTTTACTTTGTACATGAACCCTGTACATGCAGGGTTCCAGTCTGGGGGCACATTTGTTTTTATTCCCCTTTCAAATTGTTTTGAAACATTTGAAGTTATAAAATAGACAAAAATACAAATGTACAGTGCATAGATATTTTCCTCTTTTATAATCAATCCGGATATTTGGATGGAAATTATGATTAGGAAATGAATGTGTAATGGGATTTCAGTAATTTTCATATGTTCAAAATAAATATTGCTATCAAAACACATTTCTGAACCCTAATTCAGAAATTTTACTACAGTTTTATTACCTTTTCAAATGTGTATTTGCATGAAAATGTTGTGATGCTGGTGCCTACTGCTTGCAGCCTCCTTTTTTAAATAAAAAATTAAAAACCCCTGTCATGTGGAAGAAAAAACCAGACTACATTGCTGTTTGGCAGGACTTTTCTGAAGTCTAAAGTCAGTTGTTATGAAGGTCATTCCATCCACCTACAGCCTAAGAAACTGGGCTCCATGTGGTAGAATAAAATCTCCTTCATTACTCAACTGCAAGGAAGAGCTTGTGAACTTAATATCCCAAATGCCCCTTCTGGAGGGTTCTTCAGCCCTAACTGCATTTCTCATTTTCCTGATTTGCACCATTGCAGCAGACACTCAGCTGTTGGCACTCTGCAGTATTTTCAAATGATTATGTGTAAATTGCTGCAAATTATAGCAAGAAATTAGCTGTAACTCCCATGGCATATTTTTATCCTTGTGTTTATTATGATTTTCTAATCCTCCAGAAAGCATGCTGAGATGGCATTTCTGTGCTCCTAGGAGAAGGCTGTGAGCAGAAATAGCAAACTAATCTGTCTCCCCAGGTATTTATACCACATTCATTGCTGTGCTGTCTGAGCATGTAACACTGTCCCCTCGATCTTTTTAAATGAAATTATGTCCTGTTAAATAAGTGTGAAGGAGGCTGATGCTACCGTGACTAGTTATCCAAACCTGCTGCCATTCTTTAACCAAAGCAGAATAAAAAAGAGATTTGCTCTTGAGCTCATTTTTTAATGATGGATCTTTACAGTGCCCTGTGCTTTGAATTACATTTGTCCATCTTCATTGCCATGGCTGTGTACAGAGCCTGGGGTCATCGAGGGAATTAAGCCTGTAAGCATCTTAGCAGTGATACTGATGCCAGGGTCTGCTCAGGCCCTAAAATGCTCTGTCTTTAAGAAAGCTGAATTCTTTTAGACCCTTCCAAATAACCTCAACTTTTGCCAGCTGTTATGGGCAATAAAACAACACCGAAATGCCCCAGCTGGGAGTGGGGGTTGCTCTGTGGTGGGAATTCACCCATCTGAGCCTGGAGAAGTGTCCTGCCCCAGCTCACAGAGCATGGGGAGGAGCAGTGAGCCAACACAAACCCCACTGGCCTCACATAACTGCAGGAGTGGGACTGTGAGAGTCTTTCATTAGGCAATGGTGATGGTGATTGTGTTTAATCTGTGAGGCATTTTAATGGCTATCGGTAGCAAGAGCAAGCAAACTCCATACCAGCAGTTCAGTGCATGTAATTCTGAGTTTTCACAATAAAACCCCAGAATACCCACTCATCCTCAGCAGACTTGCCTTTGTATCAGTTTGGGACTAGATTCTTGGCATGCCAGGGAATTATGCATCATAATGACTTAATCAAGGGCTTTCACAGTGTATTCTGGAGCTGAGAAACCTTTTTAAACCCAAATGCAGATGGAAGCTTGGACCCAGCAGCGAGTGCTTTGCTCATGAAGTCAGAGGAGCTCTGCCCAGACTGACCCCCTGTGCCTCTGCAAAGCTGTATTGATTTTGGTAACTTCATCTGTGCAGGGATGTGAATCTATCCACAGGGAGCTAAATGAAGCCTAAAGTTATCGATTTTCAAGAACAAAGAACTTTAGTTAAAAATCTCTTATGTTTTCTTAATTATTCCTGATTTTGAAACATGGCATCACAGCAGAGTAATGATATTAAGAAGCGACAGTAAATAAATCAGCCAGTTGCATGTGATTTAATGCAGTAAGGGCAGAGAGAATGGGACTGACTGAATTAGACAAGGTTTTTATTTGCTCTTTGTGCTGGATAACTGTTAATCACTCAATGAGAAACGCATTTCCAATGGCCAGTGCTCAAGCAACGTAAATAATAGCAACATCCTTGTTTCTCCTTTGCCCTCAATCTCCTTTTGGAGGCTTGACAATGAACAGCCATTCCCAATCTATTTCGTAACTCAGAACCCAGATCCAAAAAACCCCCATGAAACGTAATTAGTTTATTTTACTTGTCTCTCCTTCATGTTCCTGAGCTAATAAATGGCCACTGCTGTTCCAGAGGGAGTTAATTTTTCTGGCTGCCTACAGGGGATTGAGAGTTGTTGTCTCACTTGAGCACAAGTCAGTCCTTTGCTGGGTGTATCAGCAGGGGCCCATATTTGTTACAGAAGGCGGCAAACCACAAAACCTGAAATCATTATATCCAATGTAAAACTTAGTGTTCCTGTGGTGTGGCAGAGCCCTTCAACTTGCCGAGGTTTGGTTTTCCCATCTATTGGATGGGCTTCTCCAAAAGATTTTTTGGCTCTTGCAATACAACTTAACTTTCTAGTCATGCTTACATGTCCTTTGAGAAAACCATTGATATCTCTATGACCCAGTTCCCCACTTCTAAAACAGAGGAAATTTGAGACTTGCATTCAGGTCTGTGCCTGTTGCCTGTATTTAGCAGCCTTCCCAAGGAGGTGTGTTGGGGCAAGAGGGTTCTGCATGTGGTGCCTCAGCTGGGCTGGACCATGCTCAGGCTATTGATGATGATAATTCTGCAGGCACAAGCTCAGTGGAGCTGAAGCAGGTAAGAGCTGACTCAAAGGTGCATCACTCCAGTCATTTGCCATCTGTGTGTGAGTCAGAGCCCTAATATTTGTTTTCTATCCTTTGCTAGAAGTCAGTGGAGCTGTTTATTTATGCAGCAGTTGACACCTGGGACCTTAATCTCAGCCAGGCCTAGGTGCTGGTTTAGTACACAGCCTAATGTAGCATGTTCTGAGTGAGAGGCTGGGTTTGGCTTTTCTGTGTATGTGTGTATAGGTCTTGAATCCCATTTTTCTCCCACATGACGTTGTAGATAGCAGCTAGATCTGCCTTAGAGATGCCAAAGATGTAGAGCTTGTAATTCTTTGGACATGTGTTTTGGTTCAGTCACCTAAGATTGAGTGCTAGTGAGGCAATCTGAAAGGCAGTTTTATCAAGTTCATCTTTTCAAATCACTTTTCTTTCACAATATGGCTTGCTAGCTATAAAATTATTCCATTAAACTATGTTACCACGCTCTGAGGCAATTTGTTTTCTTGTGCATTGATCTTTGATCTAAGGGACTTGCTCCTGAAAACATTCCTCCTTTTTAACCACTTAGATAGATGTTATTTTTGTAGAAATTGGAAATTGGTGTAGAACAGCATTTCTTTTGTATTCTGTCCTTTGTCATTTGCTAATCACTTTTTCTGGATAGTCACTTTGTGAGGGGATTTCTATTCAGTCATGGTCAGATTCTTTAGTGTTTAGTGTACTAAATTAATTTGTTGTGTAGCTCTCCAAAATAGTTTAGAATTATAGATTTCATAAAGGGTAAAAATCTCATTTTAAAATAAAGAAATGGTTTTGCTAGTATGTAATGTTTGGCAAATTGGAAACAACTGCAATAACAATAAACTATATTTATTGTTAATTAACTTGTAATCAAATGGAAACTAATCTTCCCTGGAAGGTAAAACACACTTGCATGATGTAGTCAAGTTTTCTGTTCATGGTGTCCAGCTGGATACCCAACAAAGAAAATGTCTGGGGGTTTATTGCAACAATTCCTTGCCAAACAACGTTGTCTCCATTAGCCATGGCCTCGTGAGAAATCAGGAGGCGTTTTAGGTGCATTGGGGACCTCTAGCTGTTGTTTCTCTTTGAGACATTGTTTTCATCCTAAAACATCCATGCTATCCTGTCCCCTCTCCTGCTTTCTGTGTGGATTTACAGCCCTGTCCTGCAGTCTCACATGCACGTGTGTAAGTTCTGCATGGAAGGAGGTAGAATGCAGCTGCAGGATCCAACCTGAACAGCTTCTATCTCGATTCTAAAGGGTTCTGAACACTTCTGAGGAAGCAGGGCTGGGTAACAAAGTCTGGCCCAGAAGCTCACACTCCTGAGTAGGGATCAGTTTTAGCAAACACACTGCCTAATTCCTGGTGATATTAGCAAGATAAGAATGCTGAGACAAACATTTACAACCCCAATATCACACTGAAAATTGTGTTCTGATGTGAAAAGTGACTTGGTGAAAATGTTACTTCCAAGCTGCAGGAAGCTGCTCTCACTGAGTCCAGACCAAATGTAAGCCTTTTACGACCCAAAGTACAATATGTTTATTTCTTAGCTGCCAGACATACAAAGGGCCTGTGCTCTAGGTTGGTTGCTCTACAGCCCACATGTTGTTTTCCCAGGTAGGTGTTGTAGTCATGACTTGGTGATGCTTTGTCTCTGCTTTGTATTTGCAACAGGGAGGTTGCAACTGGATGTGAAAAAGGTCAGAATAGATTCCTTCCTCCTGATAAATGTACACCTGCTGGAATTGGAGCATCCAGTCTGCCTCTTTGATAATGCAAAGCAGAAGATTTCAGTCATTACTTTCTGTGTGTAGCTCATAAATGAGCTAAGACAGGCTCTGCTAGCTACATGAACCCTCACAGTTTTATAATTTAATTCTTTTTAATGGTTTTGCAGAAATGTAACACTCCAGAATGCTCTGATTCACGCATGCCTCTCAACAGCTGCTGTGGTTCTTCTCCCAGAGCATTTCCCCTTGGCTCTTGCTCTGGCTGTGGAGCTACCTGAGTGTTGGTGCAGTAATGTTGTAAACCTTCTTTCTACCCTGAGGCACCCGTTTGATATTCAGCCAAAGTTTGTTCTGTACCACTGGTAAGTTTTACAGGGGGTTCAGTGGTTAAACAACAAAAATGATAGATAAGAATTTCACCATTAAAGCTAAATACCTTCACAGGTGGTGTCTTTATGACTCTGTTTCTGTACATCCCTGTACTTATTTGAGTTAGGGTGTGGTGACAAAACATTCTGTCATCATTAACACTATAAACTAATGCTGATGTCTCTAGTCTGCATCTCCCCATTTATTAAAGTTTGGTATTTTGATACCCTCTAACATAACTAGATGAAGAATGCTGAGTCAACACAGCCTTTTTACTATGAATAAGTGATTGCATCAGTGTTGACTCCTAAGGAATTTGTAGAAATTTATTTCTAGAGAGCAGTTGAGCTGTCAGCCTCCAAAGAACTAAATGATAGCAATTGGTTTCAATAATTACAGTGCTTTAAATTTGGCACATTGTCCTTTTGTCATCACAAGGTTTCTTCTTGCTTGAGGACTCTGAAGAAAGAGAATATTGACATTTGAGTGATTAAAATCTGGGAAAGTTTACTTTCAGTTTGTCTGTAGTGTCTCTGCATAGACAGAACAATCTGTTAAAGTTAAAAATATTATTAAGGCAGTATTGTGCAGGGAAATTTTAGTGCCAAGAGTTTAGCCATGTATGTCTGACCATATTAATGGGAACCCTACTTCTAAATCCCTGTGCACCCTGGTATATCATTTACCAATGATTTCAGTTAAGCACAAAAAACAAGCACCATCTGAAACTGTTTGACTTACAGTGCTTGATGCATGGGAGCCAGAGAGAAAACAGCACTGCAGTGTGAGTATCTCAGTTCCCAGTACTGGGAGTGAGGGGTGAAGATGGGCTTTAGGATAAACATATTCTGGGATATCAGTGCACACTGTAGTGGATTCATGGCATAGGCTTTGGATTCAGCTTTTATCCCACTGTGAGGGATGGACCTTTCTTACCCTCAGTCTCAAGAGTCCAGTTGGGCAACACTTGTCTGATTTAGGCTCCTGGCTTCAAAAATGGCTTTACTCATCTGTAAGCTCCAGTAAACCTTTAATTTGCAAAGAATTTGCATTGTATCCAATTTGGACATAAACCACTACTTTTACAGTAAATTTTTCCTATATCTTCCCTGTATGTGAGATTTCAGCTTTGGTGTATGCTGGTTTGGTATTTCCCATCTGCCTTTGGCAATAATTTTTCAAGGGAAGGTCTGATCAGTTGTCATCCCTTGTGGTGCAGTTCCATTCATATAATGATAGGTTATACAGACAGCATGATACGGACAGTCTGCCAGAAACAATCTGCTATTTCAGGTAATAACTAAGTCCTCTCATAACTACATATAGCAACACAGTGAATTTTTAAAAGTGACATAATAGAATTTCTCACCCTCCCCATTTTCAGCTCTGATTTTATCCTTCAAGTATATGTGGCAGAGCCAGCCCCAAACCAGAAATTAGAGCAGACCGTGGGAACACACTAAGGATGCCTCATCTCTCAAAGTCCAGTAGAATGCTACATATCCTCCTGCTGCACTTAGGAAAGATTTGCTGTCTGTTAAATAAAGTGGTATTATCTGCATTACAAGTCAGACATCAGCAAAGCACCTACACATCCCTGGCTGAAGGCTGCCTGTCATCCACCTTCCCACACATCACATGTTTGGGCTGTAATGAGTAAAGCTGTGTGTGCGCAGGTCCTGAGCCAAAGGGAGCTGGGCTTCACAAGTCACTGGACTGCTTAGAAAATATCTTAGAGGAACTCGTGCACTGCTAGAAATGAACCTTCCAAGTCACAGCCTCATCCCTGAGCTCAGCTGGAAGCATTGTGCCAAGCATGGTCACAGGGAACCTAATGCTTGTGGAAGTGCCGTCATCACTCACAAGTGATGAAACGAACACAAAATACTTTGGAGCATATTTTTACAAGCAGCAGCATATCAGCTCTTATGTCCTCATCAAATTCCAAATCAAGCAATTACTTTGCAATTGCAAATGGCAATATTATTGTTTGCTTCATTACCTGCTGCGCTCACTAATGCTGTTTGTGCAGGATGGTCACTATTTCTCCAGCTTAGCAGCAGTCACGTTCTAGCAATGAGCAAAAAGACCCATTATCAACCTTCCACAGCACCTTGGATCTCTTCAGGATGAATAGTGCAATATAAATGTAGAGGATTATTTAAAAACCCATTGTAAACACTTCTAGTGTATTAGCCATAATAATAGTCTGCCTGTTTTATTTGGCAATAATCCAATTCCTTCATCAAGATACAGTACCTGGTGCATGTACTTGCAGACCAACTGGCTGGCTCATAAAATAGCAGGGTGGCAAAATTATCAGGGAAAACAATGATGTGCTTTTGTATTGCTGTAAGTTATGGGTGTGTAATAAAAGGGGAACATGAAGTTCTTGAGCCAGTAAGCATAAAGGTGAGGGGTTTATAGCAGCTGTAAGTCTTGAAGTGTGCATTTAATACTGCACAGCTTTTAGCTGTTCAGTCTGATTTTTGTGTACCTGGCTAATAACAATAAAGGTGAAGCAGATAATGTAAGAATTGGAAACTGTAGCAAGGCAATATTTTCACTGAGAAAAGAGCAAAGGGAAACGTGAAACACTTCAAATCAAAAGTAAAAATGTACAGGTCTCTGTAAGAGCACAAATGAGGCATTGGCCTAAATTCACAACACACATGGTTTATTTGAAATCTGAGGAGCAATCCATAGAAAACTTCACTCTGATATTTAAGCAATATAGCCATAATAATACAATTACAACCAAAGTAGTTTCTGTGAGATTTAGTTTCTAATTTAGTGGTTATTAACAAATCTGCATCCACTCTGTGAAGGGGGAATGAGGCATGGCAGTGTGCCAGCATTGACAAAAGCAGATATATAAACTTCATTGGCACCTCTGAATTATATATGTATATATAAATGTTGATAATACTCATCACTATCAACCAAATAATTCCTGAACAAATGATGTCTGGGGATCCAAGCAACTGGCTGCTTGTTAAAACTTTATTTTTCAACCAAACATTTGTTTGACATGAAGAAAACCTCCCTGGAAGGGTTTCCTGAGTTGTGCTCTTGTGCTGTCAGTGATTGGTAACAGGTTTGGGTGTTGATATGCTGTGTACACTCAAGGCTGGCAGAAATTCTACAGAGGAGAACTTGTACTGGGCTCCAAACTCAGCTCAGTCCTGGAGCAGAGCATCTTAGGCTTAAGTACCATGATTTTTAGAAGCATTTCCATGAATATATTGTGATCTTCAGCCTTTCTGTTGCTGATTCAGCATGGAAGAGGGCAAGGTGATCCTTCATCACCTTGCCAGCTCCTTGGCTGAGTGGGTGGCCTTGCCAGCTGAGCAAACCTCAGCTCACAGATCTTCCTTACCTCCTGATTGTTTGTTCCTGAAGAAAAGCCTGGAGAGGAGCTGATATCTACAGATGGCTCAACTAATTAAGAGATGCTTTAGGCATAGAGCTAATCAAGGCCTTAGAGCCCTCTGTGCTGCAGATGCTTCTTTTCTGTGACTACAATGGGGCTCCATCATTCACCTCCTGTGAACTGTGGAGTTTCTCCCATCACAACTATTGTCACTGGGGAAGAAAGTGTTACTCAACACAAGTAAATGTGGCAGCAGCTGGGTCTATGGTTAAGTCTAATCTGCTCTGAAGTGAGAACTGACACAAGCCTAACCCTGCTGGATGAGTCAGTGGCAGAACCAGGGTGAGAAGAAGAATCCCTTATTACCACCCTGCGATATAAACACATGCCTTCCCTCTCTGCCTTCCCAACCCTTCATTAAAACAGCGGTAGCAGTTAGATTTAGTTAATATTTTTTTCTCAAGATGAACTTTCACCTATTTTTTGAGTTAGGCAGGAATCCTCCTTCTCCTTGCCTTGTTCCTCCTCAGCTTTCTCTCTTCCCATAAAGCACCAGAGTGTCAGGCTCCTCATGTTTGCCAACATGAAACAAAAATTGCTAAGAAATACAAATGTTATATATTTGCTTGGCTGCCCCATTCCTGTCACCTGGGTACAGCTCTTGTAGCTGCATTTCATTCTTTGTGGGGCACTGCAGCCCCACATGAACATTTAAATGCTGTGAGTCGGGCCTCCAAGAAAAGCCATGCATGACTTAAAATCACACGGTTGATCAAAAACAATAAAATGCATATTTTCAATTTGCCTTTGAGTTTTCTAAGGTTGTGAGGCACACTCATTTCAGGTCTTCAAGCCCTGATTTGCAACCATTAAGACTAGAAATTCAGGGTATTCACTTGTCATGAGCTACACATAATTCTTGTTTTCAGAAAAACAGGAAATATTATAAGACCTAATGGCCAGAATTGGCAGCACTGGTGCTGACACTGAATGTACTTACTGAAACTAAATGCGTGATTTTTTCCTTTCCATCTAGAATGAGGGTTTTGCTTTTCACTTCAGCACAATGTCTCAGTGTTCAGATATGTCGAACTACTTGAGAAAGTGTAGATTGCTCTTGCTGAGGCTTTTAAAAAATTGTATCAATGGGTTGGTGTTGGATGAAAGTCACAGTGGGGTGGCCTGTCCCCTGATTCTGCACTTTCAGCCTATAGTAGACTGTGCCACTGATTTGGTTTGGGTTTGGCATATTTGTTCCACCTCTTCACCTTCACAGAGCTCCATACACTTGGACTGAATACCATTCTGAATTTACAACGAGAAAAATGAGAAAAAGGGAAAAAAAAGGAGAGAAGACTAATTTTCTTTTTTTCATTGTAAATTTTGGACATCATAGCAAGATGGTCAAATGGCTGGACCTGGCACACCCCATCCTCCAGACCTTCAGACTAAACACCTCGCTGGCAGCCACGTCCCTCAGGTAAACAGGATTCTGCAAAATGACCATGCTGCTTGTCTGGGCAGAGGACAGGCCACATCCCAAAATAAGTAATGAGCTCCCTCAGGGGCTCATGGCCATCACAAACATCACCACCTTCTGCTTCCTGTGTGAGGTGCAATTCCTAGAGCTTGTGTTCTTGCATGCAAAGAGAGCACTAATAGTACCTGCCAAGACATGTGGGCCTTCCCTTGAAAAAAAGGGTGAGAAAACAAAATACATATGATAGATGTTAGTCATGTTGCTTATTGCACTGTTGGCACACTCTCCACATGGAGCTCCTGTACTCACATCCAGCATCTGGGGATGAGTCACACACACTGCATATGCACTTATGGGCAATCTGAGCATACACAGAACATAATGGGAATTTCATTATGTCCCAACTCGCTTTTGCTTCCCCCCGTGCAAGAAGATGTCTGCAAATCCTAGACAGAGCCCTTTTTCTCTGAGATGAGGTTGCTGAATGGAAAAACACAGCATGCCCACAGGGAGCTGCATGTGTGGAACATGAGGTTTTTTGCTAGAAAAATAGACTAATGTTGCACGTTACTGCTGGCCATGTGGCCTTGGTGATGACTTTCTGAAATCTTCAGATTCTGAAGTCATGGTAGCACTCAAGAATCTCTATTAAGCAAAAAATTTTCAGCCTCCACATTCATAAAATAAAGCTGGTGCCATGTGATTCTCCAGCATATCAAAAAGTGAAGACAAATAAGAACACACTGAACCTGTATTTTGAAGACTGAAGGTCTGCAAGCCCATCACATGGCTTTGGGAGACCTGAAATTATTTCTGAACAGCTTGTGTTGACAACTTTCTAATTTTCCTTTAATAGCTGTGTCTGTGCTTGTGTGGTTTGGCTTCCTACACCTTCTCTAATAAAGCTATCAATATTATTTTGTATATGTTAAAC
The DNA here is from genome assembly GCA_013399915.1 of Illadopsis cleaveri. Lineage (NCBI taxonomy): Eukaryota > Metazoa > Chordata > Aves > Passeriformes > Timaliidae > Illadopsis > Illadopsis cleaveri. Next base: position 678,564 of record VXBB01005684.1, on the reverse strand, counting down.
TTTGTTCTATTTTTTCTTCTAGTTCCTCAGTCACTAACAGGAGATAGTGTTATATGCAGAGCAATCACTCAGGCATTACAGGATGAAAATGTGGATTATATTTCCCTAGGAAATAAAGTTTTCAGACAGTCTTTTCCACATATGGAAAAGGAATGAAAGCTTCAACACTGCCTGCTCTGGTTCCCTGCTTGCAACAATATATATGTCAGTTTGTTGGTGTTTTTTTTCCTTGCTTGAAAACAGAAAGATTGTTAAAAACAAGGATTCAAAAGGTAAGGACAAAAATGGCACGGTGCTAACATAAAATGTTGAAGGGAAAATGTGTGTTAACCTTCAGTGGTAGTGTCTCACTTCCATGAGGCTGATTTGCTGCAGGCAAAACACAACAACACAGTAATGAATAAAATACTAAATGCTGTGGAGATTTTTAGAAGGATATTTTTATAGTTCTACCAGGTGCAGTGTCATTCTTCCAATTACCTGGGCATGCCAAAGAATGATGCAAAGCTGAAGTGTTAATTCTCTGCTATACATAAGGCAATAAAGGTAACAGACAGGAAAGGGAACTGAGCTGCAGGTAGAAGATTCTGATCTGTGCACAGAAATGGTCAATGAGGTTTGTTCTCATCTGCCCATAGTTACTACACTGCTAACAGGTGGAAGTCATTTTGAAGGGTATAAAACCCAGTCATAAGGAATATCACTTGATTTATCCATCAGATGAATTCCAGATGCTCATGTCTTCCCAAATGTTGGCATTCTACAGTGTTTCCTATTGTGTCTTACTCAATTTAATATATGTAACACTGTAAGGGGTAACATGCCTAGTCACCTGCTAACACCCACCTTTGTCTTCCTCCAGACATTTACTCAGACATTTCTCAAGACCTTACCAGGAGCTCATTCTTCAGGGAAGTATCAGTCCTGACTCCACTGAAATATTTTCTACGAGTGGTGTCAATGAGAAATCAAAGCACATTTTTTGGCAATTAATCAAGTTGTCCCCTGAGTATTTTGAGTGTAAATACTTGCCCCTATGCTAGATCTGCTCCTTGGATGCTGGTTAGAGAAATGCTTCCTTAGCTAGAGTCTGAGCCATGGCATCTGCCATGCCCTCAGCTCCTGATTACTTCAAGAACAACTAAACTCATCCCATTTTTATCTGTCTTCTGCAGGTCCTCTCCCTTCTTCAGGACCTGATATAATCCTACATAATGAGCACTCTGACACTCAGCAACTCACAACATGAGGGATTATAAGGTAAGGGAGTATTATCTAACATGGCAGAGAGAAATTATGCATTTTGCCTGAGATTATACAGAAGATCTGTTTCAGCACTCAGAAAAACATCCCAGAGAAGTAACTTTTTGTTAGGTATTATTTCCCCTGCTTTACTTATTGCTCTGCTTTCTCTGATTTACTCAAGACTTAGTATTGATTTTGAACTACACTGGGATGTTTTGTTAGTAGAAAGCTTTCTGGTTTATGGTTTGTGTTTCTCCCAATTCCTCTCTTTTGGTAGCATGGGCTCTGGCAGCACAGCTCCAGCACAGTTAGCAGTAGTTTTGTATATGATCAATGCTTCTCATGGTATTTGCTACTGTTGTAGAAGAAGACACTATTGTAGCATAAAAAAGCACAAAAGGTTGTGTGTCTGTACCACAACCATAACCCAGCATTTGAGCACCCATGCATCTCCATCACTGCCCTAAGCTGTGAGCTGGGCCAGCTGAATTGTAAACTAGGTCACCATCCCCTTCCCTGCCAGAGAGGAAAGATGCAGACAGAGGGTGGTGATGAACCATATCCTTCTGTGGCCAGGCCCACCAGTGCTCATCTGGAGAGCTGTGACCTGGGGCTGTGATCACTGCTGTGTAGGTACACACTGGATAAGGTCTTCACGAGCTGCCTTGATTACCAGTAGCATTCAAGTTGTTAAAGGCAGAGTTTGGCACGGCGAGTGACTCAATGATTATTATTCTGATTGGTTTTGCAGCCCACATGGCTCAGTGAGGGCTGCTGGTAGCAGAGCCTGAGCTTCAGCTGAAGGTGGGTTGAGCACACCTGTGTTACATAACAGCCACATCACTGCCTGCCATGCAGACATAACTTAATGTTGACATTTTCAACTCTATAGTTAGGTATGCCAGCAAATGAACAGCAGCAGTATACTAAGCCTTATTCTTTGTGAGAAATGCTGAGCTTCGTGTGGGGTGTGTAAATATTTTGCCTCAGTTAAGGAAAAGAAATTAGGGAAGATAAATATTCCCCAGCACATTCTAGAGAATGTTAGATAAAAGAACAAAGCAGAGCATAAAGCAGATTTTACAAGGCAGTATTTACAAAGACCTTACATTACTTACACCCCCCAACATTTTCATGGCTGAACTGCATAGAAACCCACTATATCTTCACATGCAGGACACTATATTCTAGGAGGTGTGACTTTCAGAAATGCCAGAGTGTTTTAAGTGAAAAGGAAAAAACTGAAAAACTGCAGCGCTCTACTGTGGTATGCTGCTCTCTTTCTGCAGAACTTGTTCTTTATTGTGGCAACTCTGATAATTAGCAATTTCCCACAGGAGGGAAGATTTTGCAAGCCTGTAAGATGTCCCCTTTCATTTAGAAGAGAAGTAGAAAAGTAAGTAGGAAGCAGAGAGAAGCAAACTGAGAGAGAGGTGTGATTTATTGCTCTTCAAATGTAGAACTGTCAATGATCCAAATCCTTAATCTTGTTCTGTGTGTACTTTTTCTCAGAAGTCCACTGGGCATTTCCGGTGTGTAGCTCAGGTAAGTTGCTAGTACAGCTTTTTAATATCTCCTGGGCAGTGCACAAGACATGAAAAGACAGTATAGGGAATCAGGCATGAGAGATTCTTCATATTAAGTTAAATTAAACAGTGTATCAGCTGGACCAGATGTGCTTTTATAAAATGTATCAGGGATAGGGTAGGAATGAGAATGGACAGGCCTCTGCTGTGATTCTGTCACTGTGGTCCTTACATAGGCCACAGCTATGCAGGAGCTGCTCAAATGTGATACTACCCAAGGGATTTCCATCTGTTACAGGAGAACAAGAACACGACACCTCTCCCTCTCTGCACCTTCCTTGTCCCTGTGTAGAGTGCAAGGAGCATGGTCTGTAATCTGTGTTCACTAGCAATTCCCTGGGAAACTGCCAGCACAGAGGAGAGAGATGGATAGACTCTGTCCCTCCTGATGTGATACAATGAGCAAAGTACACTGCAGAAAAGCAGGAAGGCTGTGCCCAATTTCTGGCTAGAAAGACATGGGAATTTCTGTGATTGCTTTAGAATCCTTGAATGAAAGGTACTACCTAAAGGCAGCCCTAGCTATCAATCTTCCAAAAGGCTTCTTTTCTGAGGGAGAATACCAAGACAGCAGTTATCCCATCTCAGCTTGATGTCCTCTGGCAAAGTCAATGAGAGAGATCAAAGATGATTATGACACAATACTTGGGTTGTGTGGGACAAAAAATATCTGCTGTAGGTATATTAAAAGTCTCAGCTTCAAATTTCCTAAAGAAAGCATACAAAATCTCAAATGCATTTTGAGGATCTGTGAAGCTATAGAAATGTCTGTTTTATAACTTTCTCCAGTAGAACACTTTATTTTTTTTAAATCTATCAAAATCTAATGACATTTTGACAGAGAATAATAATTGTCTAATTTAAGGAAACACTGATCACATCTGCTTTGCTGTAAGACTTTTTATCACCTGCAAATTTCCAGCCATTCAAGTATCCAAGGCTGCTTTAGAAAAAGACTTCAGGCATTATAACTTTACAAGAAGTGAGTAACTGCCTGGAGAGTTTTGCAAAACAAATGGTTTGCTTCCAAGCAATCAAAGCGATGTTTTAGCTTCCCTGATGAGGTAGTTCCCTCAAGGAGCTGGAGAATACTGACACCAGATACTCCCTCTGTTGTTGCAGCAGATTTCTCTGGCATTGACAAATAGCCTACCTGAGCTAGCAAGGTCAGATGGACAGGAACAGAACAAACAAGAGTGCCAAACCCGTAGTAGTCTGGTGCTCCTGGCATTCCTAAGCAAGTGGGAAGACGGCTGAACAGACATTTTTGTCATTGGGGACATTTGTATCTAGATCCTTGACAGATGATTCAGGCACATTGTTTGCTTTCTAGACACCAGGATGTGTCCAGGCACTGAGTTTATTCATGCAAGAACAACCCACTAAATCCAAGAATCCAGAGACACAGTATGAGCTAAGAGCTCGCCTACATGCTGTGGAGACAACAAAAAGTTGCAAAAGCAAAAATTGGCTCGGAGTACCTTCAGGGATGCATTAAATTCCGCTGGATTTAAAGGTCTCTGAAGGAGTGCTGCTATTAAAGGATCACCAAGCTGTGCTGCCCTGACAATGGAATCTTTGCTCCCCTTAAACTTCAAGGACTAGCGCAGAAACGGGTAGGGCCAGCTTTCCTGAGTACGTGGAGACTTCAGTGGCTAAAGCCATCCTGTTAGAGCACCTCTGGTCCCCGTGTCCTCACAGTTTAGCACCTGGTCGCCAGAGCACTTGACAGCCTCTGGGCTTTCTGTGCAGTGACCCGTTTGTGGAAGGGTTTATGCATATGGTATATGGCTACATGAATGTTACAGAATTTAGGAGTCCAGATTTTAAATAGTAATTAGTAGTAATTAATACTCAAACCCTGCAGCATAGACAGACGTGTTCAGAGGGTTGTGTTATGGGTAGGACTGGGGAGGACAGAGAGGCTCCCAGTGGGACTGGAGTTGCTGTGTTGATGACTAGACACACACAGCGTGAGCCACTCCTGCCCTGAAAGACTTTACTATCTACACAGACAAAGCAGATGCGGGAGGAGAAAAAGCACAGAGGTGCAAAATAACTTCTTTGCCTTAAGTTACTCATCAGCCCACAATGGCACACTGTTCTCCTGAATGCTCAGTGAACTATTTAACATGGATATTAAAAGCTTAAGTAGGGAATCGTTAGGCCTTTAAAAGGCCCCAGCCCAGATTTCAAAACAAGGCTATCCCAGAAGGAAGCTCCCAGATTTGTAACCACGTGGCAACACAATCTGCCTCCTTTTGAAAGATGCTGAGCTGGCCGGTGGCTCACACTCGAACTAGAGCAGCGCTGCCCTGGGGAATCCCTCCTCCCTGCGCTGCCTCTGCCCAGGAAAAGTCACCGAGCAGCCGCTTTGCTCTCAACTCGTGTAGCTCCAAGGGTACACGAAAAACCAAAAAACTGAATGGGTGCCATCCCCCTGGGCAGGGCAGCACAGAGCTGCCTCCACTGCCCACTCAGGCGCTTTCGGGCAGCGGTGGGCATTGCTTGATGACTGGAATCTCACTTGCCTCTTTCCACAGGTTTCATCCATTAATTCTCAACTTCCACCTGTGTTTTTACCTGTTAGCTTTGATGATCACTCAGTTTTCACCAGACTTTTTTTTTCCTTCCATCCTCGTAGAGGCAGAAAAACATTTCGTTATTTTTAGGGATGGACTCATGTTTCTGATTGGGAAACCAGTGTACAGAAAATAAAAGCAGGGTATTAAAGTTTTGAACAATATGAGGCTTTTTTATTCCAACCATTTTCACAACAGACTTGATGAGTAAGGCTCCAGAATGCCATACATAAATGCCAAGAAATTGGATTTTCATTTCTGCTCTTTTTTTTTTGATGAGAAATAGTCCCTGGGTTGTTTTGGAAAATGAATGCTGAAAGCTGGAAATCCTGATGGTAATTGATGTTTTTTCATTTCCATATGTGCATCTTTCTTGCAAACTATGTAGCATCAGCACAGTAAATATCCTTTATGTAATTTAAAAGTAAAATGCATCATGGAGCATGCTAATAGAACTTGATGGTAATATTATATAAACAGAGGCATGAGGGAGTCTGAAAAAATCCTGGGCCAATTTCTGCTCTTGGCTAAAATCTTACAACCCCCTTGAAGTCAGTGACATTCTGGGCTTGCAAATACAAGCAGAATTTGGACTCTAATTCTGCAAATCTCTGAATGTGGGCATCGCAATGGAAAGTTGGCATTGCTGCTCATGAAGGCCACTGCCAAATAACTGCTGGGCCCAATTTCCAGTAGGCCTGGGTAGCTAAAACTCCAGCTCATCCTGTTAGGATAAGGCTTAGAACAGGGGTCAAAGTACCTGTGGATAAAAAAAAATCCAGTGAGACTCAGAATCAAATCAAATCAAATTTAAGATTCACTTGTTCAAGAAAACCGTGTGCTTATTTCTTGTATTTTTAAAGGCTGTCTCTCAGGAAGCAGATGCTGATTCTGCTCTCAATAAACCTATGGTGAAAAGCTCAGCAGAGTCAGGAGCTGCAACTGGGCCCCAAATAACAAGATTAGAACTGAAATGATGTTAGCACTTAACACCAGATCCAAAGCCCACTGTGGTGAAGAAGAGACTTCCCATTTACCAGCTCTGAAGATAAACCTACCTCAAAATGAATACATTACTGAGATTCCTCTAGTGATTTCTAAAGCTTTAGCAAAAGAAATAACAAGCCACTATAGCAGAAGCAAACATAAAAGGAGCCAAAGGAAAATGCCTTCTGTGTTAGCAGATAGATTAAATGGATTTGGGAGAAGGGAGTAAAAATCAGAAGAAACCTCTTTCAGAAAAAATGTGTCCATATTTTCTAAAGAAGTATATGAATAAATAGTCCTTAAAACCATGAAAATAAGTTGTGCTGGGGAATGAAGGTGATGGGAGCATTAATATATGAAAGCAGATCTGAGTAATGCAGGTCAAGGAGAATAAACACTGTTCCAGTTGTGATATTATAGAAGAGGAAGTAATGTTTACTAATTACCACTCACCATTTTGCTGTACATCATCAAATCACTGGCACAGCTAGGAAACCTTTCACCTCTCTCCTGCATGTTTTAGCTTGGACTGGGATCCCCTGCCTAATTGTTTGGAGTTTCTTTTGGATTTCTCTGTCAAAGCAAAGTCATGCCTGGTAGAATAAGGTTGTTCCATGAAGAACATCCCACTGAGTATCAGGCTCCCCTTACTTCAGGCAGTCCTGTGCCCTACTGAACATTTGTGCACCCTTAAAAATAAAAACTATTCTGATCAACTTAAGATGGACCAATAGCCTCCAACCCTTTCTCTGCAGTGGTATACAGAAAACAGGCTTCTGTTTTCAGCTGCTGGCTCAGAATCACTTTTGACTTCTTTAGCTGATTTCAAATCCAAGGATGCCCTTCTCTGGGTGGTTAACACCTTATCCATTTCTCTGATTATACACTTCCCTTTTAATCCTTATCCTACTTGACTTCAGCAAGGTTTTATAGCTGGATCCTCAAATCAGAAAACTGAACACTATTTCATCAATATTATGCTTTTCATTCACAGTGGAACAAACATGTACATTTAGTTTTTAAATGTATCCTTATTTCTCCCCCAAGAATAAACCTGGCCATCTTGTTTGGGAATTTTCTTCCTCAGAGACATTTTGACTACTGGCTTTTTTTTTTAATGCAAATGGCATAAAACTTTGTGTTCCCTATCTTCCTAGAGGTTGTTTGCCTCTTCTGAGCTGCGGCAGCTGTTGACTGTACCAAACATAGTGATTCCAAGAAACCCTCTTGCTCCAGCATTATTGTAACTGAGTTTTCTCATTTCGGCACATGAGGACCAACGAGCGTCATCCGCAACTTGAGTAAGATCACATTTGAACATCCTGCTGCTCCCCCCTGACATCTGATGCCGCAACTTAACATTTGTTGCACCATGTGTTGCTGGTCAGTAACTCCTGGCAGGAGGTGTCCGTCTTGTTCACTGTTTGCATTTCCCTTGTATTTACGCTGCTGTTGTGCCAGCTGCTGTGCTGGTCACTCACAGCTGCAGAACAATCAGTTGGCCTTTTCCTAAACACTGAGGATGTTACTATTCTGCTTTTATATTTCCAGTGATGAGATGAAACTTGACACAAAGAAAGCAGTCCAAGAAAAACCAGAGGGAATTCAAGGTTCAAAAAATATCATATTAAAAAGAGATGATCATGGAGAGGCTGGGAGGAATGTAATCATCGTTCCCCACAGCTCCTTATGATTACTGCCAAGACCATGAAAGCGCTCCAAATAATGTTGTGGTGAATGCTGTGATACCCACATGCAATACAGGTCATCTTCTGCTCACGCAACCTGGCATTTGGAAAACCTATTGCATCAGCAAAGACAGCCAAGACTGAATAATCTCTACCAAAATAGCTGTAAAGCTATGCTAGCACTTCTATGCTGGTTGCACCAGCATTTTCTAGTGTTGATCCAAGCTCAGACATTCAAAACAAAGAAATAAGGTGTTTTCTTCCCTTTTAGTGCTTTTCCTGGGTTTATGGATCTACCTACTCAGCTCCCAATGTGGGTGATAGCAAGCTCCTAGCAATGAGAAGTCTCTGCTTGGATTTTATCTTTTCTGAAATCTTTATGTGTCCCCTTGCAATGCTTTCCTCTGCTCAAAAAAAAAAAAAACTCCAAATTTTAAATCTCTTCACAGTACCCTTAGGAAATCAATGATCCTGATGGGTCCATTGCAGCTCAGTGTATTCTGTGATTGTATGAAATGGGAACATGTTTTACTCAGCCTCAGCTTCTCTGGCTGCACAACTACACACTTTTCCTTCCCTCCTCCAAAACCCTCTGCAAACTCCACTCACCTCCTGGCAGCTACTCTAGCCTTGGCCCGCTCCTCTCCCCTATCCACAGATAAAATTCTCCTTTTATTTGTCTTGTTTCATCTCCCTGGAATCCTGTACTCCCTATCTGCTCCAAGCATCGAGTCACTCATCATCCTTAAATCTCACCTTTAAAACCTCCCTGCATGGTAGGGACTACAGCCGGCTGTGACAACTGGGGAGAGTGTATTAAAAACGAACGAACAAACAAGTAAATATATCTATATATATCGGGTGTATGGTGGAAATGGTGTTCATGTGAAGAAGCTGTAGTGGGTTGTCTCAGAGCCCCACAAGGAGAGAAGAAAACACCAACAAGCACGTAACATGATACATAACGAGACTCCAAGCCCACCGCTGCCTTCCCACAGGGCACAGAAGGCGAGGGGGCTGTGAGGGACTGAGCCCCGCAGGAAACCCCGCTAGGAGACCTGAAGGGCAGAGAGGGCGGCAGCAGGCGCATCCACCGGTATTTTACAGCAAAACGCTTTTATTTGTGGGGCAGGAGGGCGGACGGCACCGCCGCCCCAGCTGCCGCCGCCCGCTCGCCCTCCCGCCGCCGCGTTCGCCT